>JANEHU010004951.1:0-95725 GCA_027563435.1 Nasonovia ribisnigri
CGATAAATAATAATTTCATCATAGGTGGGGATTATAATGCAAAGCATCAGAGTTGGGGCTGTCGAGTGAACAACCCACGCGGAAACGTTCTCTTTAATTTTGTAAATACAAGAAAATTCAAGGTGCTTGCGCCCCCAGGACCCACCTATTGGCCTTCATCCCCACACAAAAACCCAGACATATTAGATATTTTTATAACAAAAACCCCTTCAAGTGTGCACTATGTTATTGACAATATTCTAGATTTAAATTCCGATCACTCATCGGTTATTCTCACACTTAACAACTATCCTTCAATTAATACGGAGCCACTAAAATTATTTCACACCACTACTGATCGATACAAATTCCATGACCTGGTAAATCAGAACCTTAAACTTAATGTCAGATTGAAATCCAATGATGACATAGATGTAGCTGTAAATAATCTAACTAATGTTATTCAATCAGCAGCCTGGGCGGCCAACACAGTTAAAAATTTACATAAAACCAACTCTAATTCATTGCCGATTAATATCCGTATCCTAATATCAGAAAAGAGAAGAGCTAGAGCCCTCTATCAACGTACTCGTCTACCCTCCCACAAACAAACATACAATAACCTAGGTAATCATCTTAAAAAAGTCTTAGCAAAAATCAAAAATCTTAACTACAAAAATTTCTTGAGTAAATTATCTACAAATAATGGTAGTCTTTGGAAAGCGTCCAAACAAGCACTACATTTTAAAATAACCACTCCACCTATCAAAAAATCTGATGGGAGTTTCGCTGTGTCTGACACAGAGAAAGCAGAACTTTTTAAAAATCACCTCTTTAATGTTTTTCAACCTCACCAAGATGTTTTACCTGCCAACTCTGATACGATTCTTAGTGGTCTTGATATGCCTTTACCTCTATCTTCCCCAATTAAACACTTTTCACCGAGCGATATTAAATTTGCAATTCAAAAGCACACTCTTAGGAAATCTCCGGGTTTTGACCTAATAACGGCTGAAGTAGCCAGATGCCTTCCTAAACGCGCAATCGTATTACTAACTCATATTTATAATGCCATACTTAGATTGTCATACTTCCCACTTTTATGGAAGTTCTCAAAAATCATACTTTTCCCAAAACCAAACAAGCACCCTGATTTGGTAACGTCATATAGACCAATTAGTCTATTACCTTTCTTCGGAAAAGTGCTAGAAAGACTTATACTGAATCGCATACTTCCCATAATTAGTGAAAAAAATATATTACCTAACTATCAATTCGGATTTCACGCACATCATTCTACAATCCATCAAGTACACAGGCTAGTTGACTCGGTTTCTTTCGCACTTGAAAAAAAAATGTATTGTTCTTGTGTATTTCTTGACATTCAACAGGCTTTTGACCGTGTATGGCATGAAGGACTGCTTTACAAGGTAAAGACCTTTGTGCCCCCAACATACTACACGCTACTTAAATCATATCTAACTGATCGTTATTTTCAAGTTCATTTTAAATCTGCATACTCTAATATAGCAAACATCAGAGCTGGTGTTCCACAAGGGGGTATCCTATCTCCATTATTATACAACTTATATGCTTCTGATCAACCAACCTCCGCCAACACCATTGTGGCAGACTATGCAGATGATAAACTTATCATATCTATAAATGAAAACCCCATTGTAGCATCGCTTAATCTACAAAATCATCTTTCCCTTATGGAAACCTGGTACAACAATTGGAGGATTAAGATAAATCAAACCAAATCTAATCACACTACTTTTACCCTTAAGCTAGGACACTGCCCGCCAGTCACTCTCTATGGTACACAAATTCCGTCCACTACAACAGTTAAGTATCTTGGCTTAACCCTTGACCGTAGACTAACATGGGCCCAGCATACACGTGTTAAAAGACTCCAATTAAATCTCCGACTCCGTATGCTTAAATCTTTACTAGTCAATAACAAACACACTAACCTTAATATAAAACTTCTAATGTATAAATCCCTCATTAAACCCATTTGGACCTACGGCATCCAACTGTGGGGAAATGCAAAAAAATCAAATACAAATCGTATTCAGACTTTTCAAAATATAACATTAAGGAAATTAACCAACTCTCCTCCGTTTGTTTCTAATCATACTCTCCACTCAGACCTAAAAATTAAAACTATTAAAGAAGAAGCAGCTATTTATTACAAAAGATTTCATAATAGGCTTGCAACTCATTCAAATCCTTTAGTTAAAACACTCTCATCAAATGTTATTCCGGGAAATCCTCCTAGGCGATTAAAACGTAACTGGTGCAGAGATATGCTGACTTAATATCATAATTTAAATTTAAAAAAAATCAACAAGGAAAAAAAAAGCAATTAATAAATATAGATGTATCTATGAGAAAACTTAATGTTTAACCTCAATTTATAAGTGTCATCACTGGGTGGCTGCTTTTATCAAGCTATTCATGTTATTTATTTTTTATATTTTAGCTAATACTCTTGTTGTACCCACGAGGTACAGATTGTGTATATAATAATAAAGGAAAAAAAAAAAAAAAAAACGATTTACTGTTAACTATTTTTGCAAACCAAATCTGTTCTCTTATATTTTGTTAAAATCCAAAGAACATTTATTCCAATGATATTTGTTCCAAAGGATATATACTATAAAAACATTAATTGTTCCAATGTTCTCTTGTTCAAATTAAATTTGCTCGAATGAATTTATGTTCCAAAAAATGTTGTGGAACAAAAGTTTTTAGGACAAATGTCTATTGGAACGAATAATTATTTGTGGAACATGAAATACAGTCCCGAATAATGCTACAGCCACAGAACAATACAGAAGCGACACTCAGCGCCTTGGTGGCCGATCTCTGGTGGTTTAGTCTTGATGTTGTAAATGATTACCTGGTGGTTTAGAAGTTTGTTGTGAACGATTTTTTTTTACAATAAACGGTTTGTTGTTTGTTTACGTTTTGATACTATAACCTACAAATATAATACTACAACTAATAACAACACTATTAACTTACAATTTTTTGCGTTACGCGTTCAAAAATTATTTTTATTTTAATTATTATTAGTAATTATAATTATAAATAATAATTAAAATAATCATGGTTATGACGTGCGCTGCATCGTTTTGTTACAACAAAAGTGGACAGAAACAACCCAAGGTTTCGTTTTTCAGGTTTCCGAAAAATGTTGATGAGTAAGTACAAAAAGTATTATTAATTTATATTATTCTTTATGTAGGTACCTACCTAATATTATAGAATTGTTAACTTTTGAAGAAAAGTTTGTTGTTATGGTACTTGTGCGTATGTGGAAGTCAATAACGCACACGTACCATCGTTATTACTGGGTTATATATTTTATTATTGTATTCAGTATTTCCATATTACAGTATTTTTTATAAACATTTAAGTGCATTAAAATTATACAAGCTATATGGTATTATGTGATGTTTAAGGTGTAATCAATGGGCATCCTTAATTGGTCGGTATGACCTGTTAAATTGTAGTGTTCAGTCTCAAAGAGTCTGTTCTGAACATTTTGAAGCTACATGTTTTACATCTGCATCAGTGGGACGACAGCAAGTGCGTCTTATCAGTGGTGCTATGCCCTCAAAGAAGAAGCAAAACAACAAAGAGCTTGATACTGTCAATGATGAAACCGCAACTTCTGAGGGACAAGTATCTATGATGACCTTAACATATGTTTGTAAAGAAGAATGTTTTAATAATGTTGAAATTCAAACTGATGTATCACAAATGGCTATTGAAAGTTGTTCAACTCCATTGTCACTTAAATACCAAAGTAACTTAAGTAGTTCAAATTTGTCTTTAGCATCAACAAGTAGCTCTTATTCAATGACTTCGACACAAACATCGTTACAGGTATCATCAGATACCCCACGAAAACGTAAGCTTAGGAAAAGTATGAAATATAAAGATCAGTATAAGGATTTACTTAAGCAATTCACTGAATTACAAAAATCTGTAGATAGAGCAAAACATCCCACAATTCAAGATTTCCATGAGTTATGTGATACATTTTTAAGGCCTGGCATCGCAAAGTTTGTTAAATCACAACCTTCCTTAAATATCAAATCATCTAAAGGTTTCCGGTATTCTAATTCAGTGAAACAATTTGCACTTAAAATTCATTTTCTTGGGCCTAAAGTATACCGTTTAATTAAAACAACTTTTAATTTGCCAAGTATAAGAACTTTACAAAGAGTCACTGAACGTTGGGAAATAAATCCTGGTTTTAGTGACTTGGTTTTCAAAGTGTTAACTTTAAAAGGTAGTACTATGTCTTCAAAAAGTAAAGAATGTGTTTTATGTGTAGATGAGATGTCTATTAAAGCTTTTCTTTATTATAACACTGTTAAAGATCAAATTATTGGATTCCATAACACTGGCTCCATCAAAACACATGAGCTAGCTAAGTCTGTAATGGTAATTATGATTCGTGGCTTGCATGATACTTGGAAGCTGCCTCTATGTTACTTTTTTGTTGCGTCTAATTGTTCTGGTTATGATTTGCAAAGTATAATTTTTAACTGTATTCAAAAATTATCCAGTATTTCTTTTAATGTTAAAGTAATGATTTCTGATTTGGGGTCTAATTTTAAAAAATTTGCTGATCAACAAGGTATTACACCAGAAACCCCTTATTTTAATGTATCAGGAAAAGAGATTGTTTTTATGTTTGATCCTCCTCATTTACTTAAAGCAACAAGAAATACATTTTTCAACTATAAATTTGAATGTAATCATAAAATTGCAGAAAAAGTTCATTTAGAAAAGTTTTATTCAGCAGATAAGACCCGAAATATTCGTTTAGCACCTAAATTAACTGACATTCATCTTAATCCAAATTCATTTCAGAAAATGAAACTTAAATTTGCTTCCCAAGTATTTAGCAAAACTGTAGCTGCTGGAATGGAAACTTGTATGTTGACTGGTGACTTATCAGCTGAAGCTATTCACACAATTGATTTTATTAATTCCATGGATAATCTTTTTGATATATTCAATTCTCGACTAAATTCGACTGAAATAAATATTGATGAAGAACCATCCAATTCCAAATGTTTTTGTCTACCTTTTACTGGTGCTGATTTTCAAGTAAAATTCTTAAAATCAATGTTTGAACATTTTAAGTGTTTAACTGTTAAACGTTATAACACAGTTAAAAATGAATGGGTAGTTATTAATAAAAGTTTTAATTTAAAATTCATTAGTGGATGGTTAGTGTCAATAGCAGGTTTATTAAGGCTTTTTAAAAATTTACTAAAAGAACATCCTACAGAGGATTTAGTGCTATATACTAATAGACTGAATCAATATTCTCTTGAAAACTTTTTTGGAACTATGCGTATACAAAATGGAAATTGTATTAATCCAACTCCCATTCAATTCCAACGTACATTTAAAAAACTTTTTTCCTTAAATGTTTTTGAACACTCTGAAGGAGCTAATTGTATAGCTGATTTAGATGAAATTTTAACGACCATTAATGATACACCATCTGTTGATTTAGAAGCACTATTTCCAGAAAAAAATCCAATTGTGTTGAAAGCTTTACCTGTTGAGGGATCAAGTTATAAAATACTCGATCTACCTGAACAAAATGCTTTGGCCTATGTTTGTGGATATTTAATTAGTAAATGTTATGCAGTACATAATTGTGACACTTGTCTCCATTTTGGAAAGGCCACTACAAATTTAACAAGTGAAACGTTTTATTGTTTGTTAAAAAATTATGAACAAGATACTTCATCAGTTTTTGGTAAATTCATGATGCCTGACTCTAGTTTTTACCAATATGTTTTTACTCTGGAATCAATTTTTGATCAAAATTTTACTTCCTTTGCTGCAAGACCAAATGTTGGTCAACAACTTCGTTCTCTTATGGACAATGTTTATTTGATTCATCCTTGTGAAAATTTCCCCAGAACCTATCTTATTAATTTATACCTAAGGTTTAAAATTTTCAGTACTCTAAATAGAACAAACAAAAGTATTAAGGCATTAGGTACAGGTAGTCGAAGTAGAAAATTACAAATATTATCCAATATGTAAATTATATTAACTTGGTGTTATGATGGTGCTACGTGTTTTAAACATTCTCACATTTAAATATTGATCATTTTTATTATTATTCATGAATGTATGAAATTGTTATTTTGTGCTTTATAATAAAAAATATCTATATATATAAAAAATTTGTGTACATTTTGAATACATTTTATACCTCAAGATCCACCCACCATTCCGATTTCGATAAAAATTTCAGGGCATATTAAGATTGATATGTACATGGTTTCTGTGAAGTTTTTACGCTGTGCGATAAGTGGTTCCGGAGTTATTGTCTCTAAGTGCACACCTGGCGACATAGCCAAAAACAACAACAAAATGTATGAAAATAAAAAACAATTTAAATATTATTGAGTGTTTTATAATTACTAAGGAAACCAAAAAATAAATAAATAATAAAAAATATAAAAAAAGGAGGGGTTCTTGAATGGTTTAGATTTACAATTGGACCAGGTAGGCCCAACCTGGGTATGTGCTCAAACAGGGATTTTGAGTTTTACGATGGACACTTGTTTTTAAACTGTTGCTATTGGTTATAAGATAAATAATTAGTAGACATTTGCATTTATTATTTTATTGGTTGCCAAAGGTTAATCAGGTACAAGTATATATCAAATCGAATTTTTACACATATAGCCGCCCATCGGCGTTGTCTGCGATCCGACGTAGTCGGATTCCTACCAGAGTGACTGAGTTGCACCTACTGCAGCAAGTTAGACACAAAAGGAGTTGAATAATCACAATTTTTTTAAGAGTTGTCATATTTTACGGGCAATAAAAGAAAGAAGGTAAATAATAAACATTTGATTTAAGAATTTCGTTTAGAGAAAGCAATAACTATACACGAGCGAAGCCGGTAATTATATACTTATAGTTTATACATATTTAGTTAATTGTAAAACTTTATTTAAAACATAATTTATAATATAACTGTTTATTATCATTTCCGTGGTATCATAATGGTATCAAGTATCGACTATTGAAATATTTGATATCAGCCGTCAGCTGATTTTCATATTTAACAAAATGGCAGTGCCCGTGAGCTCAAGGCCATGTCCCCACTTTTTTCCAATAACATTAGGAATTGTGAGAGTGTACAAGCTACAGTCTACAAGTAGTTATCACTGACTGCCGTGTTCGTGAATCATGATAGTACTGATAATAATAATCATAGATAATATTATTTGTTATTGTTCCGCATCTGCAATCTGCATTCTGCATTAGCATCTACAACACTGGCTACTGGTTACTTTTAAGATTATGATAAAAATTAATTGATTTAAAAGATTAATGGATTTTCATCTGCTACACTAATGACTAATTAAATCACGATAAGTTAAATTTGTCATGAATTGAATATTGTTTGTGTACATAACATAACATGTTATAGATTCAAATTTGATAGTTTAGTGAAATTAGCTAGCAGAAAACATGTCAAAAAAAGGTTAGTAAAACATTAATTAATTTTTTTTTAAATTCTTTTTTGTTCACTTAGCTACGAACATACTGGAGTATTGTGTTTTTGTAAGAGTAGTCAACGCGCACTATTTGTTTTCTTTCACTGACCAACAGCATAATCAACCTTATGTTGTTTGCTTTAGTATTGTGAAATGTACCTACTATAAAACTTAAAGCTAAGAACATTAAATGTGTTCTTATAATGACTTTTTTACAACATTTTAGTTGTAAAGCATGCTATGAGCATTTTTAAATGATTACATTTAAGTACTAATAACTCCCATAAAAATTGAAATATTGTAAAAAGGTCAATGTGAACAAATAGTGCACTACTTCAACTAAAGTGTAAAGACTAATAAATATAAAACAGATTTTTGATATAGAATTAAATTAATTCTTTACCTTTGCCTTTAAAATATTTTATAACATAATATAGACAATGTACGTTAGTTGTTTTACTTGAGTTGCGATAGCTACTAATATGTATATTCAAACAGTCGTCAACTGTTTTTCAATTTATAAAAAGCAAACTTCACATTCTAAAATATTGGAAAATATGGTTATGATACATTAGAATAATGCTTTTGTTTTTAATATTTATATCAAACTATCGCATTATATTTATAATATATTATAATATACTATTTTAAATTTTGGCATTTGACAATATTTGGAATGTAAGGAACCTTAAAATTAAATAGATATAGTGTCAAAAACAGGGCCGTCCAGGAAGACAAATGATAGGGGGGGATGGAGGGGCTTGAATCATTAATTTACCAACTAAAATAAAAAAAATGTCTTGCTATGCTTTATGCTCGTATTTCTAGGTATTGAAATACATATCATAAACATAGGTATTCATATAAATAGGTATTTAGAATTTAACTTTTAAAGCCTTTTAAACTTTTAAAACTTTTAAACTTTCAAATAGCGTTTAATTAATATTATTTGCATATTATCATATTTCAATATTTGTATATAATAATATACTTCAGAAATTTCAAGTAACCACAGATAATATTTTTAAATTACAACAAAATAACTAAAATCGTTATTTTTGGTTAAGTACTTACTACGTAATTTTGTCCAGATTTGAACATAAAATAACTATAAAAAAATTTTTATTTTATATTTTTAAGATTTTCTTGTTACAGAATAACCTACTCACGTGAACCTTGTTTTAAATTTTCAATCCTTAGCTATAAAAGTTAAGCATTTTATACATTTTTAAATACAAAATCATTTTAAATTTTCAATATAATAATTGTTTTTAAAAATCAAACTTTAAAAGCTTATAAAAAAAGGATGCCTTTATATTTTTTATATTTTTCAATTCATGTTATATCAATATATAAAGAGCCTTATATAACACAAATACAGTGAAATTTTCTTATAACAAACTTCTATTAAACAAAATTTTCTGTTAAACAAATAATTTTTGAGAACCTTGACTTACATTATTTATAATGTGTAAATTCTATTTAACGAAGTCCTCTATATTACGAATTATTTTTGTGCCCCATGATACTTTGTCATATGGAAGTTTCACTGTACTAGTATTTATAATCTTTGGTATTATACCTACATAATCATACATATTTTAATACATTTTAACTTTATGATATAACCTATGTAAGCTAGTTACTTATATAACTATTTATAATTACTAATATAAATTATTGTGCCTCATAAGTTAATAAAGTTTGCCACGCCACTGCTGTAGACTGTTGGTCTAATTTTTCTTGTTGTTTTTAATATTTATATTTCAAATTTATTTTGTGTAGGTTTTGTATAGTATACTCATAGATCTTATACTATGAATATACTCTAAAGTTTATAGTGATTATTAATTTAAAATTTGTGATGATAAATAATAATATATATTGCCAATCAAACATTTTTACAAGGGAAGAGTAAAGAGGTCCAAAATGTATATTTTGGATTTGCACATGTTATTATTGTAATTTAGATTAAATATTAAGAGTGAATAAAATTTATCACTTAGTATATGAATATTCCTCTAAGGTACATTAGTGTAATTTAAATTATATTTTAAATATTAAAAACATATATTTTATATTTTCAGAAACTAAAAACAAAGTTATATCCCAAAAGGATTATCTAAAAAGATATCTTTCTGGTGGAAAGAAGAAAAAAGACAAAACTAAAATTCAAAAAAGGTAGTTTTTAAAATTTGACCAAGACCATTTGCCCAATTTTTAAATATGATTTAGTAAATATATAAATTTGAGATTGTATTTGTGTTAAATTTTGCATAACATACTAGTAACTTAGTTTAAATTTGTTTGTAATTAAGGATTGTATGTTTATATCAACTTAAAATAGCCTAAATATGAATATATCAATGCATAAAACATAGTTATAAAATATGCTTATGAAATAATAATTAAAAATCATCAAATAGTATGCACTTAAATATTTAACAAGGTTACTGCCATGTGATTGCTTGCAGTCATTTGATATGTATTATTGGTACATCAAGCACATTTTTCAGTGTTATTCCAAATTTGTTTATACTATAAATTATATTTGAAAAAACATTTTAAAATATAAAAAAATTAACAGCGGATAACGATTACATTGTTAATCATAATGAATGATTAATTTCACTAATTCATTTTTGTGAAATTTTATTATTTTTAACATTGATGATTGATAGTGTGTCATCTTAATCCTTAAGTAATGGCGAATTCAATGGATGTAGATTTAATGAAATTTATGAATATTTAGTTATAGATAAAATCCATATAAACTGTAATCATCGGTTAATTATACAATTTCTTTGCTCAACACTGCATGGCATTCAAAGTCTAAAAAAGCAACAAAATACGCATCATTTATAGCAGAAATTAAATTTTTTTTCTCTTAATTTTCACTTATAGTTCATCTTATTAAAATTTATAATTAAAACATAAAACCTAACGGAATTTAACACAACACTCAATTGTTTAAAGAACCATACTTAATTGCTGTAATCTAATATTACAAACAAAAACCATTATTTTTTTGACCTTTTTGTTGTAGAGTACAAATTATTGATGACAATATTGATTGTGTTGAAAACGAAAATGAAATGAACATTGAATTTGATCCAGTTGATGAATTTGCACCTCAAATAGTAGGTGTTATTGATGAGAGGCCTAAAGATATTAAGACATTGGACATGTACAAAAATAAAAATCGGTGGAAACGAATAGGTGGAGATAGTGACATTGAAGAAGATTCTACTAAAATTGACGTTGATCAAGTCAACAATTATGTGCAACAAATAAATAAATCTACTTTAAATGATCTAATAAAAGAGGTATTTAAGTTATAAGTTGAATCACAAAATAAACATATGTAAATTACAAAATATAATTCTAAATTTTCAGGAAAACGAAGAGTCGATAGAAAATGGAATACCTATTAGACGTGATCGAAAAACTGGTAAAAAACGAGATCTCAAAAGAGAAAGAGAAGAAGAAAAAAAGAAAGAAGAAATATTAAAAGAACATAAAGCAAAATATGCTATATGGGGAAAAGGGTAACTTATTTGTACATTATTAATAAATAATAACTGTTGATGAAACCATACTTATTAAATATATGCGGGTCCATCGTATACTAACAACTAATAGTAGTCAACAAACAAACAATATTTCTGATCCAATATCCAGTTTCCTGATTGAAAAATAAACTTTTTAGACCCTCTACTTTCTCTTCTCACAGTCCTTATAAATAAAATAAGGTTGAATTCCGCATAATTATTATTATAAACTATACAATATCTCAATATCTAACCTATTTATCTATTTACCTATTTCTTTCTTATGTGTCTCGTTACAATCAATATTATAATTATTATCTGTATTATTTTTTTAGCCTCTTATTAGTTATATATGAATATACAACCAACAGCTATATTATGTAACTTAGACTTAATTTTATTTAAATTGTTGAGCTATAATATAATAGCATAGAACTAAAAGCTATTAAAAAAAAAACATATATTAAATTGAGATAATTGGATTTTTAATTTCTTAGTGATCTAACTGACTTATGCAAACTGGGTAAGACACCGAAATATATTTTATTTATACTCTATAATTTTAGTGTAAAACAAGTTAAGGATGCTCAAGAACAATACCAGTCTGATTTACATGAAATGCAAAAACCATTAGCAAGATATGCAGACGATCAAGACTTAGAGAATTTGTTGAAGTCTAAAATCAGAGATGGAGATCCAATGCTCGAATACATCACAAAAAATAAAGGATCAGGCGAAGATTCTCCTGATGGTGTGAGACATGGTAAATTTCTAATTTTTAGTCTTTTAATAAATAGAACTGTGAAGTCAATATTCTTAAATGTTCTAAAAACTATTTAAATAAATAATTTAAAAAATGTATTTTACTTATTATTAAACTGTATACAAAGTAATTTTCTAACAAACAATGGTACTATCAATGTTTCTAAATCTTGATTACTCATTAAAACATGATTAAGGATAAATCAAATGATATTACTCTCAGTCCACAGCACAGTCAATAGTAATTTAGTTGTTATTATAAATCAAAATACATTTTTTTTTTTAGAAGTAAGAGAGTTTCGAGGGTTTTGTCCACCAAATAGGTTTGGCATACGTCCAGGATTTGCATGGGATGGTGTAGACAGATCAAATGGTTATGAACAGAAATGGCTATTGCAGCTAAATTCTCAAAAAGCTGTGGAAGATGAAGCATACAAATGGAGCTGTTCTGACTTGTGAATTTGTATAATCAACATTTCTAGTTGATTATAATTGGTACCTATAATTATATTGTAAAAACATGTAAACATATATTCAGACAAAAGTACAAATTTATTAAATTTGAAATATTTGAAAAATGTCTATAAAACAATCAAGTGTGAACATTTTGTATCAAAATAATGCGGCTGTTATCCAAATACTTTAAAAATATTGAACAATAGTTTAGGTTTTTTTTTCAGAAAAATATTAGTATGACACACTTGTACAAAGAATAATTGAATATTAATTTGATTTAGTTTATAGTCTCAATATATAAACTAATTTCATTAACGTATTCGGTGGTTTTACAGTTATATAGAAACTAACATTATTGAAAACAGATATTATGATACAGAATCTCGAATTTAAATTGTTCATAAAACAAAGAACTGTAATGAAAAATGCAAACATCTGTAGCAATTTATTGTATTGAATAGTCTACCTATTGGCGATACACACAAATAGAAAAATGGCAATACATTACCTACTTAGTATTCTAGTTAATGCTCCATCGCCCTTTAACCTAATAAAAAACATGTAATAATATGACCAGTGTTGGGTAGTAACATAAAATGCGTTACTTTTTACTTGTCACTTTTCAATAACTTTATATTAACTTTGTTATTATTATTTTTGGGTAAAGCAAGAGTAATTTAATTATTTAGAAGTAACTTAACAGCAGAACGTGTTACATTAATATATTTAATTATATTTTTATTTTTTTTTTGAGGGGGGTTGGGGGCATTCCTTCCCCTCTTATCTGCATCAGAAAATATAATTATATTATTCATTTAAGTAGGTATTTATGTAATTATAACATTTTCCCAGTATGATCTAATATAAATAAACGATTTTGTGTTAATATTATTTTCAAATTCAATTTTTGGGGAAAACTGATTTTAAACATAAATTATAGCCTATACAGTTAGTCATCGCTAGTTTATTTATATTCAGAGAATAGTTGATAAAATATGTACATCGACAAACGGACATACAATCTTGTATGGATTACCGATAATAACTATTGGTAGGCCAGAGCTTTTGTCAACAATTAATAATTATATCACGGTTGACTGTAAGTTGTTGATAATAACTTACTATTATTTTTACTATATATTATATATATTTAAGTATTTTACATTTTTATCCATGACTAAATAAAGCATAAGAGTAACGTCATTGTAACTAATTACTTTTGAGTTAAAAAAGTAACGTTACGCCGTTACGGATTACTTTTGTACTTGAGTAACTAATAAGTAATCTAGTTACCTATTTTATTTTGTAACTTGCAGTGTAACTATTAATTACTTTTAAAAAGTAACTTACCCAACACTGAAAATGACAATGACGCATATATTAGTTATGACAGACCTAATATACTATAATAATAAGCTAGCCAAAGTACCTCCCCCCACCCGAAAATAACACCCACAGATCATATTATGTGTATAGCCTATAGAACCTTCCTATGCATACAAGACGCAAGTTGTTTTAACAAACTATTATACCTAACAGTAAGAATGATTGATTTTATCTTGTATAGGTAGGTAGGTATATTATAGGTAACAAGCACACAACTTTAATGGGAAGAATCGACTAACGTAAGTAGGTTAGGTAAAAAAGGCCGTATAAAACTAAAAAACTACACTTTATTATATTATCAGTAAATGTATACAACATAACAGGTAGGTTATAATATAACAGTTGGTCGTAAACTTTGGTACGTAATACATGCACGGCGTACGTATCCATTACCTATGCGCAATTTACTTCCACGACGGTCTGGTCGCGTTGAACGATAACGTCGGCCGCAAATGGCTCTCAGTTTCGGTATCGGCGCTCCGTACGTGTTCGGACTGTCTGCGGTTACTTGTGGCAATCGTCTTCGCAGTCGGTGGCCAGTGCTTGTGGACCGACAATTTGTTTAGGTTAAACATTCGTCGCAACAGTTGCGTTTTGGTGGGCTTGACGCCCAGGGCTCGGCTCGAATTGCCGCCTTTTGCCGATGCGACGACGGCTATTGATCGGCGTCTCGAAGTCTGCAGTAATCCGCTGGAACGTGATCTGGCTGCCGCTGTCACGACTTCGCCGTCCGTCGAGTTGCTGCCATGGACGTCTAACACAACGAGAAAGGGCCGAGTGTTGTTGCCGGCTGGCACCGGGTTGGCCTTCCTGTAATTCCGATTGATCGCGTGCCCGTGCTTGTTAAGCATGGATTGGAATTGATCCACCTGAGCGTGACGAATTTTTTTTTTTTTATCAAAAATAGTTAGGTACCTACGTCACAACGCCGCACGTGGGGAGTACACAGAATATATAGGTACATTAATTATTTATTTTTGTTTATACGTTTTTAACAATTACATTGTATTATTTGTAGATAATAGGACATAGGTATGGCCGTAAAGGCCGTTGCAATAAGCTTTTAATACAAGTATAAGTTAAAGGATGTTGCAATAAGTAATGTTAGTACCTACGTAAGAACTAGGTTAAGAAAACAATTATAGGTAACGAGTAAAAAACAAAAACAATTCAGATTCTATGAGCTAAATGAAAATGTGCTACTAGATTATGATAACAATTACGTAATAAAATAACAATTAGCATAATTTAATCATAGTACAATGTAACTATAGGTTTAAACTCAATATCGATATAATTCAATAGTTATTCAATTTTAAGATTAATATATAAATAATAGTTAAGACAGAAAAGAGGGTCAGTGTGGTGATCGTGTGACACGATTGCCACTGGTCGTCAAAGTTTAAAAAAAATGCTTATAAAATGTATTGGTTCGTCAACAAATGTCAGTGGCGCACTCGAATAAGAGGGGTAGGTACAGGGGTGTTGGTCGACACCCTTATTAAAATGGGTTATGGGTCTCACATTTCATTATATGAGATGAACTTACTAATAACTATAAAAAACTTAAAAATGTTATTATAGTAATATAGTGTAACAAAATTGATTAAAATGGTTGGAAATTTAATAAGTGATGGGTTGTTCCACTGGTATGTAGTAAAAAATCTTGTTATCCCGTATATAAAATTAGTGGGGCCACTGGCGAATGTGTAATCGCAGTCTGCAATTGCTAGTTTATTGTGTTCAAATCTTTTTAGTTGGAGTGGTACCGCTTTTCGATAGAACGATATAGATATAGGTAATAACAATAAATAACAATGACTAGTTGTACTCGGAGTTTGTACCTCAAAATAGTTTTGTTTTAAGTGTGATAACTTAAAATACCTACGATATTTAGATATATAATGATTACTGGTGACGCGGTTCATAACAGGCAGTAGATCCACATATTTTGTAAAATTGTATAGATTTTTAGATTCTGAGCGAAACGAGCAGTAATAGACTATGACACTCTGTTGTGGTGGAGTTACATTACAGTAGCGAGGCGTGAGGTTTTTGGGTGGGGAGACAACGAAAAAAAATGGCACTAATACACCTAAACTCTCCTCTCCCTTTTTATTTTATCTATACGGTAAGAAATGAATGTTCAAAAACTAAAAAAAAAATTAAATTTTATATCTAAAAATTAAAAACTATAAATGGCATTAATTAAATCATCAGCCATGAGTACAAATTACAAATTACAATATAAAACAATAAATATTAAGAAACAAGTACGACGTACCTATCACCGCGATGGCGTGACAATGCAACGGCGACGTCGATAATATAAATATTGAGGACTGAGGTTATTACGAACGGATAGACGCGTCTCATAGCGTAGATAGTAAACCCCACTCACATTAACAAACCCCTGTACCCGCGCGCCATAATTGCGAGACGTTGCTTCGTAACGTCTATTAGATATAATACCATAATATTTGGAATGATCTGTATCGCCAGCTCGTACGGCTGTATTGCAAGCATATAATCTATTTAAGAATTCTATAACTCTACAAAGAAAAAACAATTTTAACAAATATTAAATATAAAATAAAATTCACTTTTGTAAATATTTTATAAAACGAAATAATAATTAATTTGTCCCGTGTTCTGATTTCTAAGTGGGGAGACGTTGTCTCTTTGTCTCCTATGACGCCTCGCCACTGAGTGACAAGTTCCCATGCCAACTGCAGTGGTCAATTTAATATTGAAAGCTACCTACCTAGAACTAACTAGGTATTTAATATATGAAATCTAGTAGATGCATTATTCGACATTTTGAAAGGCTCTCGTATACATTCACCCATGCAAATTTTAGTTTAAAAAAAAAATAATACATTTCTAGGGCTGAGCCATAACTAAATAAACAGCCTGATCAGCAAACTCATGGATTAAGCAATCAATTGTATTAAGTTAAAGTCGCTCACCACGCCACTGGGTGATAGACCTACTTGAAAGTTAAAAGACAAATTTAGTAATAATATGTATTGTATCTCTCCTATACTTGTAATATATATCTATATGACTATATTGAACTTTGGCTTATATATAATATTCGGATATTCCTTACATAAACCTGGAAGGTATTTAGGTGATGTGTACCTGTCCACGATTAACATCGCAAGTTTTAGTGAACACTATCCACTGAGTAATTCCACACTTGCAACCGCGTTTATCGATTTTTCCCCAGTACGTAAAATACTCGCCTGGTTGGTTATGAATTAATTGGCTTAACGGAAAAACAGGTATTCTAGCTGTTTGTCCAGATTTTCGTACTTCACTCAAATGAGTAGTTATATTATCAATACCGAAGTGTTGGTTTTCTGTGACCTAAAAAATATTAAATACTTATCTATTGTAATTTGTAAATCACACATATTTTATTATATTGATAATAGGTATACTGGTAACTATTTATTATTGATATAAGATACACGCGTAATATTGGTATAATGACTATACAACTACTTAACAGGTAATAATTGAGATGATTCATTTGAAGTAATAAATGCTAATATGCATGATGTACCAATAAGTAGGTAGGTATAGGTGTTTTTGAATCTGGATTCTGGACCATACAACATTTAGGGCCATATTCATAGTTGAATGTTTTAGAATTAGTATTGCTTAAGCTAATTTTGATAATTTAAAAAATAAAAAAATTGTGATAATAACTAAACCACCAACCTTAATTTAAGTAATACTTTTTCTTTTCTTAAGCCAAAGTCTCGTTTATGAATATCATTTGAGTCATAAATATATAGCTTAAGCAATGCTTATTCTTAAGCATCGACTATACGGCCCTAACTACCAACCAAGTTACTATTTTTTTTTAAATAATCAATTAAAATCAGTTTTCCCACTACCTTCTCGCTTAAACAAACTCACAGAACTACACCTAGATATATGTATAATGTATATTTTATAATTTATTTCGTAGATATAAATTAGAAAGTTTACTTATATGGTTTTCAGAGGTAGGTTGTAGGTACATACATTTGTAATAAATATGTATAGGTTAAGTTATACTGCTTTACAGTTTACATATTATAGTTTAGTCGAACTGTGCAGTAAGTTATACTGTTATTGTAGGTAGGTAACATTTGTACATATCATATTGGTAAGAATCTTAACTTTTAGGTCATTGTAAATTTAACGTAATATACTTACCTATAATGTTATAAAAATACCTTTAGACGATGGACTATAGAGAATAGAGATATTATCACATAATATGCAAGTTATGCAACATCCTTTGTAAATATATATAACTGCCTATCTGCATGGTTACTTCGGAAGTTGGAAAGTTTATTATAGACACCTTGTACCTTATGCACTTATTTATTTACGTGTAGGAAGTATTTACCTACGTAATAAATGCATCCTATAGATATCAACACAAACTTTTTAGCGAGATTCTGACTTACAATTATTGCAATATTGCAGTTCTGTGTAGAATTTGTATCAAACCCTATAGTTGTACTTTTATAGAGTATAGGTGAAGGGACTAGGTGGAAGTAACGCTAATTGGACAATTGGTGGAGGTAATGCTAACGAGGTGGAAGTAATGCTAATCTAGGTGGAAGAAATGCTAATGCAGACAATGCAGTCCCTGTCTCAGCTTCTATAACACAAGGGGGGGGGGGAATGCAAAGGGACCAAAATACTAAATAATATATGAACGTACAAAAAATGTAGGCTAAATTATTATAAGCTCATTGATATTGTTGTGTATTCATATTAGGTACCTATCTGGCTATCTACCTTCGTGGGACATTAATAAAACATATTATGTTGAAATCTTTTAACGAAGAGTCAACATATTATAAGACATTTAAATCTATTTAGTTAAGTCTACATAAAAATTAAAATTAAATGTTTCAATGTTTTATTAAAGTTTTTTTAAAGGAAATCACTAATTGTTACTAAAAATGCGATGCACATAAATGAAACTTACCACTTAGGTTAGAGACAGCAAAATTGTCTACACCTGTGAGTCAAATAAAAATTTTAGTAGATTTTCTTTTCCCCACGGGTCATCTAATTTAATGACATCTTTTTTTGTATTGTTAGGTATGTATTTATAAACTGTATTTTGCTTAAAATACCTAAGTATATATTATTATGTATACAAATATCCGCGTTTTAAATTAACAAAATATTTTTCATCAATGACCCATGTGTCATAGTGTCACTATCACTCAATCACCATCCCAATCACCACCCCCCCCCCCCAATAACTACGCCATTGGTTCTACACTAGCTAAAGACAATTACTTATATGAAACACCACCAAAATTATATTTATATACCAGTATAGGAAGGTAGCTCATCATGGCGGTAAGGCCATATGTTCAGTATATTTACTTACGTTAAATAAATATGCCAACGTTACAAAACCATTTTTTGTCGATTCAGCTTCAAAAATTGTTTGGCATGACGATTTGAAAAATATGATATGCAATTCCAACTGGTGCCTATAAAAGGAGAAAGTAAAATCATTGATCAATAATAATGCTTGTATAAAACCCGTTATAAGCGAATAAAACTAGCTTTACCTATACCTTTACTTAATACTTAGCGTACCTAACAGCTTAACTTATTATTTATTAGGAAATTTAATGTTTAATACATTTCGAATTTTCACTGTGTGTTTTTGATTACCATTTTCTATACACCATTAAATATTAAAAATATTTTGATTGTTTTTGATATAGGTAGGCATAAGAATTTTCGTTTGGAATTTTGACGAAATTCTTCAAAACAACTAAAATTATTTTGAGTTAAAAATTCATAAACTTTATCTGTATTTGTATCTGAGATTTTAAAATTGAATACAAGATTCCTCATAAGTTGTCCAAACAAAAATTAAAAAGTTAACTGGAAAGTAAAATTAAATTTTTACGAGTGTTTGAAGTTCATATTTTTAAGATATTTACCCGATTTCTCATAAACGATTTTCTTATTTTGTTGTAATTCAAAAACTAATAACCGTATAGGTAGGTACTTGAAATTGTTACCAAATGTTTAAATTATCATTTTTGAGTTATTATTTATTTTATCAATAACGGTCAATAAAATGTTTTTCGTTGGGTCCATAATTTGGATATGTTATACAAGGTTCCTCATAAAGTCATAAGTAGGGCAGAGAAGTTATAGGAGGTAAAATTACTTATGACTCATAAGTGTATATTATAATAGCAGTTGAAAAATATTATTGATACAACAGGCGCCATTTTTGTTATAAGCATTTAAAGTTCAAATTTTTACAAATTATTTAGTAGTTAAATATGTATAAAATGTTTAATTTGTAAAACTAAAGTTTAGGAATTTAAAATATTGTTTTTCATAAGTATATTATACGGTAACCAAAAAATATATAAACAGTTTTATTTTGTTGATATTTTAATTTCAAATTTGAACAAAATTATATATTTATTTAAACAAAGAATAACGATTTTAGTTATTTTATTATAATTTAAAAATATTATTCATTGGACTTGAAACTTTTATAGTCCCCTTTATTCTGCCCAACCCTGAGTGCGCGGCTGATACTTGCCCTCGACCGTTGACGATATGTTCATTGATGACATCATCACCATCGACGACGTCCGTCCAGTGGAAATGCAAATGTGAAAAATTATACTTGTCGTCCAAGTTGGCACCCGCGATGTACGGTTGTCGATCGGTGGCCCACAATCCGTTTAACGTTACTATAAATTATAATGTTGCAATTTTCACACGACGGAACAGTATACGTACGACACGTGAGCGTGCTCAAAGCGAGCGTTAAGGGTTCCAGTGGCGTAATTAGGAATCGGTTCTAGGGTGGGATATAAGTTTTTATAATCACAGGCTATAACCCTCACATCCATCCCCCTTGTTCGTTAATTTTCATACATCATAATATTGTATTAATTTATTATTAAATAAATGGAAATGGTGATTAAAAGATAATAAGGTAAACAATTAAATAAAATAAAATGTATGGTTCATAATATAAAGTCAGTCTTTTTTTTTTTTGCTAAAATGTCTAGTATGTCTTCAGGATTTAGTATTATCTCCCGAATGCATTAAAAATGTTATAGTCCATTTTGAAATTTTATTTTAAGATTCTTACATGCGTTTACATGAACTTTATATAAATTGAACAAACTATAACTATACACAGGTAAATAAATAAATAATCTAAATCTGTATACAAAAAAAATAATTACGTATGGAATTAATTGTTTTTCCAGATTACAGAGGTCCAAAACGATAAGTTCTGTCTGTAAATAGGTATAACAAATTTTTATAAGAATCCGTAACAAAATTATTTTTAAAAATAATGTAGTGCATTAAGTACTGTAGGACGTAAAGCATTTTATTCAAGACATTTTTTGAGTTTTTTTTTTGGGGGGGGGGGGCATTAAAATCCCAGGTGTTATTATTGTGTAATTTATAAAAATAATAATTATTAACAATATTAGTTATTACCTAACAGTTTTAATTCATTCTATGTTTATGCTAAGAAGAGTCAGCAGAATAAGTTTTAGGTGGTTAGGTGGTTAAAAATTTTAAATGATATCAGAAGCGTTAGTTGTAAGTTTTTATCAGTTACATATTTTAACCGTGATAATAGATCAACATTGTCCATACATTTATATTTTAAAATCTTAAAATATTTTATAGCTAATAGTGCTCACAAGAATATTATAATAGTTATTTATAATTAGGTTCTGAGGGATATATCCCCAAATCTCTCCATCATAATTACGCCACTGGCGATTAACCTCCCCCCACCACATAAACACTTTACAAATAGGTATAACATATAATATTATGTACTTGCATATAATTATAATAATTTATTGGAAGCAAATCTAGTTTAGAACCCACGAGAATATTACAATTTTTTTTTCAGAAATCTTTGTATTACAATGAGCTAAGAACGATGTTGCAAAAAATAATTGCCGGAAATCATTATTAGTTTTTAAGTTATATATACATACAAATTTCACGATTTTCGGTGTTTTACGCATTCCTATTTCGTACAACCCAATATTTTACCCAATATTTTATGTAAAACTACCAGGGGTGGTTGTCAGAATTTTTTTCGCATCATAATTTTTAAAACGTTGATTAACGTAAGTTTCAAAAAAACAAAAATTAAAATTCGTTATAAGTGAGGTAAACTATAGCGTTGTGCGTGTGCGTGAAACACTAAAAATCGTGAAAATCGTAAGGCTATACCATAAAAATAAAATGATTTCTGGCAATTAATTTTTGCACCATCGTTCTTAACTAGTTGTAATACGAAAGTATTCAAAAAAAAATTGAAAATCCTAGTGGGTGCTAAACTTAATTTAGGTACACCGCTAAATTTAACAAATATATTGTTTGAAAAAAAATTTAAGCCCTCCATCAAAAATTCCTGGGTACGCCACTGATACGACATGAATAATTTCGCGAGTAAACAATATTACAACAGGCACCGCTAAAATATTATAAAGGTAGGTATTCGCACAGTTTCCGTATATCTTTGATCTATATAATACATCTAATATCTATATTCTATAGCGAATTGAAATTTAATAAATAACTTATAATTTTATATTCTGAGCGGAGCGAATGTATACCTATATTGATTTTACAATGATGAGTTTTTTTTTGCGTTTATAACCACCTTTTAAAGCAGTAAAAATACTTCTATCTTTAATACTTAATGTTTTTTCTGATATAAAAGTGGATCAAGTTGATAATATTAAGAGTCAAAAGTTCAAAATTCCCATAGTTTTTCTTAATAATTGTAAAAAAAATAATTTTGGGGAAAAACTTGTTGAAAAAAAAATGTTCACTAAATGTTGTATTTTTTAATCCCGGAATATTTTGACTCCTCTTTTGCGCTTCTAATATAAATTTTAAATTTTTGATTTTTTTAAGCCTTTTTTTCTAAATTTTTCAAATTTTGACAACTCCTGATTCAGGCACTCTGCAACACCGCAGTACGGTACAGTGCCGAGTGCCAGTACCTAACTAGGTTCTGAACTTTAATATTTATTAAACATTAAAACCATAGATATTATATAGTGATTTCTTTATAGGTAATATTTCATAATTTCATGATTGTAACCTTACCAGTCAAGCCGTTGTTTTGAAGCTTAATTTTTTCAGGTAATGCATCAAAGTAATGAAATTCCAAGGGCGGCATCGTCACGACAATCATGTCGTCGGTGTTGACGGCAAGCGGTGACATGAGCATATCGTCAACGTCTCTTTTCCACATGTCCCGCATAATTTGTAACGATTCGTCTATGTTATGAGCAATATCTATAGTAGGCATGGGCGTATGGCGCAGTAACAATGTCAGGCAAGCGCAAGAAATTGCTCTTGATAAGTGCAATTATACCAATAGTTTAAGTCTAGGTAGGCAAATTGTATATGATACTGCGATTACTGCCTGAAGTATGTTCAACAATTGCTGACATTCGATTTATCATAGTTTAGGCATTTATGTACCAAAATAGTGTGTACTGATACACTATATGCAGCATAACAAACACGGAGTGTAGTAGAAATAGAGTAGTGTGCACTTAGAAGTAGTATGGGTAATAGGTTAGAACATATATAGGTACCTCGTACCTAAATCATTGGTATCATGAAAAAATAACCCCGGAAATGTAGTCCCCGAAAAAATAACAACGGTAAAAATAAAACACATGTGGAATTTCACAAAATTAAAAAAAATGGTTAGGCGTAATGAATGTGTTAAATTTTAATTCAATGATAGGCAATGAAAAATATTTAATTATTATAATAGGTAGTGTAATATTTCTATCATACTATATTATTGACTACCTATTGTTACTATAACTTTTGAGTCAATACTAGACCTTACCGTAGAACAAATTTGATAATGGTATCAATAGATACCTAATTGGCAATAGCTTAAAACTAATCCAAATTTTTTTATGTTATCTCATTGTGTATAGTAAAATATATAATATTATACATTTATACGCACAATTTTTAAGTCCCACGTGGCCACAACTAATGTTACACAATAATTATTATTAAAAAAATCCTTTTTAAACATATTGGGTATTTTCAATTTTCAATTTTTTTGTTGAATTTGGATTTGGATTCAATGATAAATCATTTTAAACAGGTACTTATCTACGATAAAAACAATTCAGAGCTAGAATTCTGTTAGTCATAAGGATCAGATATGATATAATAATTAATAATTACTGACGTAAAATGGATTTAAAAAATTGACTATTTGTATTTTATTTATATATTATTGTTGACATCGTAATACAAATTTATTATGACTAAAAAAATTGACCATTTATCTGTTTTAAACATATACATAAGTTAGACTGACGACTGACATTGGTAGTGATGGATCTAGGATTTTTTTTTATACTGGGTCAGTGCGTTGACAATAAAGCTCCTTAGGTAGGTATTTATCAAGAACAACCTATTTTTTGATAGCAGTCTACAATTTATACATTTAGATCTACAACTTGTTACTTGTTAACTTCTATGTGAAACCTGATATCAAAGTAATTAATAATAAAAAAAAATTCAATACCTATACGGAACGGTGGGTGGTTCAGCTTCAGAGCACCCCCTCTCCTTAAAATCCGTCACTGTACATTAAGATCTTGTGGACACACATGTTAGAGATAGATACGTCATTTTTATCATAGGTTTATTCCTACCATGATTCTTTTTTCACGGGGTTATTTATCAAGAGATTCAAATCATTTTATCTTATTAGAAAAATGTTTTATTTAATAAATGATGACGTTTTTCATTGAAAAGTGTAAAAATTAAATATTTTTTGATTTAATATAGTATATTATTGTCTATTGTATCTTAACATTATATCGTATAATTGATTAATTTGCCTACTTATATTACATGTTATTGAGCTAACTGAGTTTGGTTCAATTGTTAAGAAATAGATAGATACCTACGAGTCAACAAAGCAAGTCAAAAACATTTATTTATTTCAGAAATATATATTACAAAATATTTTATGCATACTTATAACTCACTATCTTTGGTATTTGGCAAACAATTATAAAGTAGTTGAACTTATTGCAACTTATTTAATTTTTAAAAATAACTTTCTAGTCACTATATATATATATATATTCTATATAGCACTTTATAGTGTTATATTTCACACGATATTTTTTAATGGTTATTACAATATAATGATGTTATCTTGTTATTATGAGATTGATTATTGAGTATAATAAAATAAATATATTTTATTTTTAATCCTGAACACATTGATATATTATTTTTTGGAGTTTGCAAAAAACATTATCAAAGTAAAATGTATTACATCAAATAAATAATTGATATTATTAATTTATCACATATCTAAATCATACAATTTTTGAAATATTTTTACCTTTATTTGAAATGTGTTGCATATCACTCATGACTCAATCCTATACCTATGAAATGTTATAAGATTATGTTGTGGTCATAGTATGACAATTATTATACTATTGGAATTAAAGTCAATGCTTTAAAAGTCATAATGTATAACTATGGTATTCAATGTTAAAACAAAATAAAACTTGGACAATTAACAAACAGATTAACAATAATAAAATGTGTATTAAAGTAGCCAGTAACTACATTTATATGCATATGAATGCTTTAAATCTTGTTCTTAGAAATTAATAAAATGAGTCTTACGGACTACGGTTATAAGATTTCTTAAGAAGACTCCACACTTCCGCTTTTTACTGGGTTACATGCGTAATACATTTTAATAATTTGTGCCCAATCTCGAAGTTTGAAGGCATAATAAAGTTGTTTATGAAAATATATAGAATAGCAATGAGCCAAATTGTTATTTTGAACATAATATTTAATAATTTAATAATATTAATTTTTGAAATAATAAAATCTGTATTAATTGTACAACTATACATTTTGTAAAATAATAGCTTTAATATTTTGTAGGATCTAAAAACCATATTGCTATTTTGAACATAATGTGTATTAATTTAATAACATATTTAAACGAAATTATAAAAAAAAGTTCCATTTTATAAATTAAATTTATTAATTCATTACTTACATATTTTGTAATTTTCTACTTACCCAATTTGTTATTATAAACATATTATTTATTAAAATTATAGTATTTTTGTATAATTAATAATACCTACTAATATTATTTCAATAAATGCATGTTTATTAGAAATCGATTATTGCATATTATTATTTATACTGGTGATAGTTGGTTCAGTGTAGCCGGTAAGTTGAATTAATATTAGATCATTAATATTAAAATTACAACAAAATAAACATATGGCATAAATTTCAACAATCTATTATTCGTTTTTGAATAATAGCAAAATAAAAAAATCACTACATGAGAAATCGAGTGAATGTCATGTTGTAAAAGTTTGAACTTCAAACGCTCATAAAAATTTAACTTGACTTTCTTGTAGACAATTTTTTCGTAATCTCGAACTCAATTGAAATCCTCTTGAAATAATTATACAATTAAAATAAAACTCGATATCCCGAACTTCTTTCAGTCTCCCTCGAGTTTACTGTATGTTTGTATAAAGTTTAAATTTACATGAATAGTGATTATTTTTTTATTTTTCGAGCTGCAAAGTAGCTAAACTACTAAGCCTTTCTTGCCCCATCGTCGTTCTAAGGTAAGTTTTTAACCTCTTTAGACATGACACATGAAAAAGATCTTTCGCAACCTACTGTATTAGTAGGTATTGTTAGGAATATTTGTAATGTCTCTGTAATTAATGGGAAACTTTTTTGAATGTGATTTTGTTTTATGTATTCTATTTTTGATTCTAATTTGTCAGGTACTGAATTATTGCCATATTTTTGATTGAACATTCTATTAAAAATGTTTAGCTCTGTTTTTAAGTCATCTATGTTAGTTATATGTATTAATTCTGTGGTTAGTGGTTACCATAGATAATTATCTGATTATCTATAGTGCGATATTACACGATTTTACTAATTTAGAATATAGATAGGGTAGTAATTTAATTGATAATGTCTATGAAAATCTATGAAAATTAGAATTTTGTTCCTGTTTATATATTATATATATTTCAATGATTTTCTGGTGGTGCAAAAACATACCTTTGAACCACCACATTTAAGACGTGGTGGTGCAAGTGCTGCATTTGCACCACCCAGTTTACGCCACTGATATAATACATTATAAAATTATTTGTTTTTGTGATTTATTTTAGTATTAGGTTCAATATTGCGATAATTATTATGACGTATCGTAAACAGTTTAGTTTTATATAATACGTTCGCCGAACAATACGTCTCGCTAATTCAAATTGTGCAGCCGTGCAGGCGCTAAATGCCACTAGTTTTTCTTTGTAATTTGTACTGTAGGTGCCTATTATAATATATAGACTCAGTGTTTGGAAAGAACGTCGTTCACAAATGCACGTTTACGCGTTCACGTTCATAAGTTTAGTGAGCACTATACGTGTACGTCACTCGTTGTTTTCAATTAGAACGTGAGCATGAAACGACGTTTAAATATTTAATGAATTTGAACGATTTAAGATTTTTAAGACTTTCAAATGTATTTACTATTTAATAAATATTGATTGATAAAACATTCATAATATATAGTATATTCAGAGCCCAACTTAGGAATTTTGAGGCCCGGGTCTAACTTGTTGATGGGGCTCCTGCAAAATTAATTATTATCTAAATTATTAACTTAAATTATAAATTCAGTCTTTTTGCTATATTGATTTTTATATTCAATTTATTTTATAAGATTATAAATAAATTATACATTTATACCATAAGTCTATAAGTAATTATTTAAAGTTGATTAATATAAATAAAACGTTGAAATTAAAAATATAAATATTGTAAAAAAGTGTAGATGCAATTTTTAATTTAAACAAATGTTTACTGTTATACATCATGTACCTATACATTGTATCCAAAGTCAAAGTGTTATCTAATGCATTTTCAACATAGTCAATATAAATAATAAACAAATTTACATGATTTAGAATATTTTAAGATAATGGTTTTTTTCTAGATTTTAGTTCACTAAACTTCTGAGTTAGATCTGAAAAATCAAGTGTGTTAAATATTTCCCTTTCAGCAGGTAGATGAACGAATGAGTTTAATTTTAGATTCTGAGCGGAGCGATGAATGTATTGGTTTTACAATGATGTGTGTTTTTTTATTTTTTTTTTTATTTTTGTGTCTGTCATCACGTTTTAGGACAGTAAAAATGCTTCGATTTTCTTCAATAGTACCTTTTCTGATAGGAAAGTGAATCTAGTTGGTACTTTGGGGGGTCAAAAGTAAAATTTCCCAGTAGTTTTCATGAGCGCCTGGAAAAACAAATGAAAAATTATGGGAAAAACGGGAATTTTTACGGAAAACCAATTTTCGACAAAATCGATTTTGGTTTTTGGTATAACTCTAAAAGAAATGACCGTAGAGACATGAAATTTTGACCGAATGTTTATATATGCATTTTCTACACACCATAGCATTTTCAAAATATTCTGACTTATTTTGAGCTGTTAACGGACATTTTCAGTTTCCAATTATTTTAGTTATTTTTTCTATAAATGTCAATAAAATTTTATTTGTTGGGTAAAAAATCTTGAAAATTTAATAGTAGGCTTCTAATATATAGTTTCAAAGGCAGATGAAAAATATTAAAAATCCGTAGTCACAATTTTTATTTTATAGGTAATCAAAGTTCAAATTTTGACAAAATACGTAAAAATTACGAAAATGTGCAATTTATTTTGAGTTAGAAATTCATAAAAATTTTTCTTTTTAAATCTAAGGTTTGAAAATGTAATACAAGATTCCTCATAAGTTTGCCTAATTTTATCAATAAAAAAAAGTTTATAAGCAAGTCATAATACATTTTTATGAGCATTTTAAGTTTAAATTTTTACAAGATTAGATATTCACTCGATTTCTCATGTAGCGATTTTCTTATTTTGTTGCAATTCAAAAACAATAACTGTAGATGCATGAAAATTTCACTGAATGTTTATATAATCATTTTCTATACACCATCTAATTTTGAATATATTTTGAATCTTTTTGAGCTGTTTACGGACATTTTCAGTTTTCAATTTTTTTAGTTTTTTTTTCAATAAATATCAATAAAGTTTTATCTGTTGGGCCAAAAAAATTTAATACAAGGCTCCTGATATATTAATACAATATCAGTTGAAAAATATTAAAAATACATAGACACACATTTTTTTTATAATCATTTAAAGTTCGAATTTTGACAAAATTCATCATAATCTCGAAAATGATCAATCATTGTAATTAAACAACTATAAAATGGTCAGTTTTTATAACTAAGGATTAAAAATTTAAAATAAAGATTCTAATAAATAGTACATACGTAATCAAAAAATCTAAAAAATATATAAATATAGTTATTTTTTATAGACATTTTAAATTCCAATTTAGACGAAATTACATATTAAAATCAATTTTAACGAGTACAAGTATATATTATAATATTTTTCTAGCATCACTGATAATTTTATGTTAATAATTAAATAATATGAATAATATTAATTCAACTTAGCAGCTACCGTAAAATAACAATATCAATATAATTTCAAATATCCTAGACTGACATACCGTCCCCGCTCAGAATCGTTTTTCGTATACAATGATATATCATTGAATTCAAATTTAATACCATCCATTATACAGTGATCTACTTGTAACCTACTGTACAGCAGAGCGACATCCACTTTCTACTTTTTCTTGGTGAAGGGACTTTCTTTTGGCGTTTTCAATTAGTTCTTTCTGCTTCACAATTCGAAACTGGCAAAGTTAAATAAAGTCGTAGAGAAATGTACACATTTGGAAAGATTTATTTTTAATTATTTTCATGTACATATAACTATATAAGTAAATATTTTGAGGGGAAATTATTGGTAAATTTAACTGCATTACATAACTTGAAAAGTGCCACAATCTCTTGTTTTATATTAGTTGTATCAATATCATCTTTAAATGTGCTAATAGATATATCGTCAGAAGTCTCTGATTATAATTATGAACCGAATTTCGTAATAAACCCAAAAATACTACAAAGATTATCATATGCGTTTAATCTTTTATAAAGTTCAGTAACTACAAATTATCAATAATAATATAAAAAGTATCAACCTCAAACTTTCTTATCTCGCAAAAATTTGAATTTCCTTCTATTGTACCATCCGAGAATTTTTTTTTTCTAACAGTTTATCTCCACAGGGCAAAATATTTGTTGATAATTCCCTTGCTTTGTTTTAAAAATATATAAACTTCTCTCTTAATAAACTAATATAAGTTTTAATCCTTTTAATAAATTTACAGCTGTAAACAAATCTATTCCCGGTTTTTTAAGGTATTTACTAACATTGTTAAATTGTGATAAAATTTCACTCCACATAACTGCCATAAAAACTGTTTTCAATTTTATCATTTTATTTTTTCATTGGTGATGCCACATGACGATTTTCTTGTTTTTCGTTACAATTTTCAAAAATATCCGTTAATATACATATAATTTGGTCATCATTTAAGATAATAGCTTTACAGGACTCCGCGTGACACTCTCACCTATAGTATTACGTAAAGTTTTCAAAACAATTATTTTTATTTTTTTCTTCCGATTGTAAACCAGTTATAGCAAATTCCATCTATGTGTCGAGGCCACAAAAAATGCATACCTATACATTTTTTTAATAACCCCAAAACAATTGATTGCTTCTAAACAGCATTTCACTGCACATATCCTGCTCCTGCACTAAATTTATAGGGAATGAGTAAAACAAAGTGCAAATAGCAACACTATATTTTTTTTTTTGAGCCTGCAGTAAACCCTCATATTATTATCACCAGTCATTATATTAGCATTGCCGTATGATTGGCCTCTACAATATTGCAATTTGCAAATTAATATTATTATTTTCCAAAAAATGTATTACTTCTTTGGCCATCGAAATGCCAGTATGACTTAACATATCATGTATGTTAAGAATCGCTCAACAACTAACCCTTTATAAATGTATCTAACAACAACAGCAAATTAATCTTTATGTGTTCAGGTGTTCTATCTGGAGTAGAATCTAAAATTAGACTGAAATATTTAGTTTCTTGTAACTGCTTAGTTATATAGCTGTATATTACGAATTATAAAAATAAAGAACGTGAAATTCCAGTGGGCACTGTTCAACAAAAAACAACAATAAAATTATAACTTCCGCGATTTTGTATTAGTTTTTAAACAATAAATACAAATTAAACTAAAACAATTTAATTAACGTGCAAATGAACGCATTCATTTTTTCAAAGAACGTGAACGTAAACATGTTTATTTAAAAAAAATATAAACGTGAACGAGTTCCTTTTTTAATTACTGTACTTGAATGTGAACGAATTCAATTTTTTAGTGGATGTTCCAAACAATGATATAGTACCTATATGTCTAGCCGCCTTTACTTGTGTTTTTCAAATTGTAGGCGCTATATATAATATCTCTTCGTCCGTGCGAATCATCACGTAAGATTTTTTATTATATGGTAATGGGCGCAAATCCCCATTTAATATTACATTCTATTGGCTTTAATTGTCGCAGAATTTATTGCAAACCTATATTATACCAAACTTATATTATAATATAATTTAAACCATTATTATTGGATCTATTCGTGTGTGCTTTCATCGCAGATTTTGTGCACGCTTAATACGTAGCTATAAAATAACCTTTGCAGCCAATTTCCTTAGTTCACTTCATAAATCAACAGGCTCATTAGTCATTACAATAGGGCCCGGATTTAAATGCTTTAAAAGTATCGAAAAATACTATAAAAAAAGGTTAAAAATGTCCATAAAAATATATTTTACCGCAATAATGCCCTTAAAAATTGACATATACAATTATTTTTTTAATTTTTATTTTATTAGGTACACCTAAAAATAAAAGTACTTTTTACTTAAAGTATTTTTATCGTCATTAATTATAACACTAATGGTGTATTGGTGTCTCGACTAGTTAATATTTTATAATTGTATATTATATTATTATTATAATTTATAATTGTAGAGCTATCTCAGAAATCAAACATCTAATCTAACACTCGGAGCAGTGGGATTGTCAACTGATTAACTGAGGAATGTGGATTGTGAAAGCTAAAAAAAATGTATTTATATTTTATATCATCATAGACCAATAAAGAAAATATAGTCAATAGAGTAATTATAGTAAAGTATAGACTGATAGCAGAGAAACCGGAATCAAACGTTGTAAGAAAAATATAGCATTCTGCCATAATATTATGGAGTATACTCATAGATTATAATTTATAATTAAGTAATTTAGCATATTATGCACAGGTATTTGCTATCTCCTTCTAGCACTTGGCACTATGAGTGATGAGCCTATGGGCTTTGGGCAACCAGCAATGGCATGGTGGTCACGTAGTTAATATTTAATGCCAAATATCATAATATGTCTATGAATTATGATATTTTGACATTATTGTGATTATAATTTATATATTATAACTTTAAGTAATTTTTGTATATTTATAATTTACATAAATTATAATATTATCATTATTGTCATAGAGGTCTGTGATATTATATCTTATATCATAGACAATTAAATGTTATTGAGTTATCATTTTTATCACCAGCTGATAACCATAAAACGCCGAAAGTGATAATATTATTTTGATTCATATGATATGATATCTTTTTGGCATCACTAGTCACTAAAGTAGTTGTTTAATAATTGTGTTACATTTCTGAAGTTTACATTTTCTGCTTATTAAATAACCATAACGTCCATAACGTTTATTTTAAAACTAATTATTAGATTCCCTGTATTGAATATTGATAAGTTCATACAATTTAGGTAAGAAAACATCATTATATTTGAAGTTGTTTTTACTAGGTATTTACATTTTATATAATATTTCAATTTGTCTACACTATGTGCAATAAAGGTTATCAGTACTCAGATCATTATTAACATAGGCAATCAATCATCACACTTTATCCAATACTAAAATAATTGGTATAAATACGTTGTTAAGTATTTAATATTAATTAATATTTAATACAATTAATTATTTGTTCTTAAAATAGTGTAAATAGTTACAATATTATTGTTTAAATACCGATTAATTTTAATAATATTTTAGAATAACAATATTATTTTTAGTTTTTGTTGTTTATTTATTTTTATTTTTCAAAAATTATCTTTTTTTTACGTCAAAATAATTGTCTCGTTTTTAAAATTTTAAGTATTAATAATATTACAAATATGAAGTACCTAGATTATTATTGTAAATATTTATAATTTTAAAAAGTGTTTTGCTTGTAAAATTAATTATTGCTTGTCTACTGCCTAGGTGAGATCAGTTAGAAGATGAAGTTATTCGTCCCTACGGTACAGTGGATGTGAACTACAACTAGTCATGTATTCTGAGGACACTGTGTATGTTGGCTTATTGGTCTTATCATTTTTATTTAGCTTTTTATTCAGAAAAGTTAAACACAAAAATGTTAAACAATGGATGTCAACTATTTATGGAGCGATTATTGTACTAACAGTTTCTGGCTTACATATAGTTCATCCAATAATTTGCACACTAGTCAATTCTATTTTGATACAAATTGATAAAAGGTACGACTTCATTAATTACACTAATATTGGCTTAGAATTAAGTCAATCATTTAAGTAACACAAAAACATGAGAAATTCACAACTGGTACTTTTTAAATTTTAATACCACGCACTTCCCCTTAATATTAAGTCTAGTCAATACATAAACTCTTTGTTTGGAGCAACTGGACACAGCCACTCATCAAATACTTTACATGTTCATCATAGTCTTTATCTCTCCCTTCAAAATGTTCATGTTGGTATGCGCTATGCACTGTTCTAAGGAGAGGAAAGAATTACTGCAATATTAAGAGTTGTAAAATCATATACACTATTGATGATCATTCTGTCGGACTCTCAATCTCTCTATCCTTTTTGCCATAACTCTGGTATAATGCATTTTTATTAATTTTTTCAATCATCTATAGGTATCAATTTTCAATTGCATTACTTGTACAGTTGTACAAATAGTACTAGATAAATAAAATCTAAGATAAATCTTGTTGTGAAAAAATTTTGGTTGCTGAATCAGCATTAGGACAATATTCATAGATTAAAGTTTTCGATTACCTACAATGAAATGAGATCTAAATTATATTAAAATAATATCATTTATTTTATATGTTTTTGTGAGTTAGTTTCATTTTACTTTTTTCTTATAATTTGGTTTGTATAGGAGAATAATATTACTTAGGGATTGTACTAAAATTTAATTTGACAAAAATTATAATTGCTTGAAACTGATACTGTGTACAATTTCAATATAATATTATATTATTATGTAAAGAAATGATTTATAGTTATATGAGTATGTATCAATATATATATATGAATTTTATAGATTTATTCTAGTCACACTTATTTTAACTTTTTTCAGGCATTGTCATATATTAAGTTTCTTATTTACGTTTGGATATTTAATATTCTTTCGGATGACAACATATTTTGGAATACCATACCCACCAGTTCATACTAACTTAATACAAATGATGCTTACTCTAAAGGTATGTATTTAATACCTAATCAATTTTAAAATTAAAAAGTTTCAATGATAAGTCATTGTTAGTAAAGATATTTTTTAATTTACATTTAAATTTATGTTATTTTAACATTCTTAATGTTAAACAATCTTAATTTTTTTTTTTTATATATAAATGTATTTGAAAGCTTGTAATTAATTACATTTTAATAGCTTGTTGGCCTTTCGTTTGAAGTCCACGACAGTTATCTAATTAAATTGAAACAAAAGGATAAAAAATGTGATGCTGAAAATAATTTTAAAATGATTTGTCAACCTAGTATTCTAGAAGTATTTCATTATGCATTTTGTTATATAGGCATTTTAACAGGTAAATATTAAACAAGTATTTAAACATTTATTATAAGAATTCAAATTATCTAACTGTTTTAAAATATTTTATATTCTAGGACCCTATTTTAAGTATCGTACTTATTGGGATTTATTTAATCACAATTACTGGAGAAAAGCTACTTATATTAATTTATTAATTAAAAAAATACGTACAATTCCAACTTTAATAATTTGTTATTTGGCAACTTCGTGGATATTTCCATTAAGTGTGAGTAAATAAATATTTTAATAACATTTTTTTGGTATTAAATTAAAATGAATTATAAAAAAAATAAAATTTGAATGAGTGTGATGTAATTAGTGAATTTAACAAATTTCATTTGGTATTGTTCTTATCTAATTAAGTTTAAATAAATAAGAGCATTATTTTATCTTTTAATTGAAATTATTCTAAAAAGGTATTTCATATTCAATTTTAAAATGATTTAGAGTCATGTTACTACACGTTTATATATTTGTTTGAAAATATTTGTTAGGTCTGGAAAACTGATTTAAGAATAGTATGTGACAATGTGGTATACTTATAATTTGATTGTAATTTTTATTAATAATTTAAGTTATCCATACTACTTACAATAGATAAATGTTAAATGAAACAAATGGAGCCTTGCGTCAATTTGTTCATCTTTAAAATGTTATGCACATATTCCAATAACATACATTTTTTTATATTATACTCATTATCAGTCTTGTTACACATTCAAATACTTTAAAAATACTTTTTCTTTTTATATTGATTCTAGAATACTAAATATTTTTCATTTTATTATTGTATTTACTATTTATCAATATTTTTGTATTTATATGTAAGCGTTTTTGAAAGAATTTAAAAAATATAAATGTTATAAAGTATTTAAATTCGTATTCTAAATACATTTGAAAAGTATTCTTAAAAAGGTTGCTCATCATACATACAGATTTATTACTCTGGATAATTTTAAAATACAAGTAATAAAGTATAATATAAATTAACTTGATATAACTTGTTTAAATTGATGTCATCAAAAAAATTAAAACTAAAAATATATGCTACCAAATGGATAAAAAAAAATTAAATTATTCTAAATATCATAAATTGACTGTTAGTAAAACATTATAAGACAAATTATTTACCTTTTTTCTTATAATTTATTCTATACAAGTATACAACTTTAAGACATCAAATTGTATTACCTTTAATAATAGTTTCACATATTCATAGGATCTAATATATATATATATATTTTTTACATTAATTTAAATTTTCTTTGAATTAGTCATCTAAATTAGGTTAGTAATGCAATATACACATTTCTTATTGTTAAGTTATTATGTCTGTTATTTAAGTGTATTTTTATTTTGTATTATCATTAAAAATTAAAGATAGCAATTTATTTAATAATAAACTGACTATAATAAAATAATTATAATACTAACTAACATTTCAGTTCATTTTTCAGTTAAGTACAAAACAATTTTAATTATGTTGAAATTAAAAATATTTTAGGAATTCAAGAATGACTCTTTTTATACATCAACATCGTTATCATACAGATTGTGGTATATGTATTCTTCTTTTTTTATTTTTCGCACAAGATTATATTTGGGCTTTATTTTCTCTGAGCTTATTTGCGTAGCTTCTGGAATGGGTGCTTATCCTGAAGTGACAGATCCACAGTCTGGAAGTGGTCCAACTAGAAATTTTGAATCATTAGAAGCAGAGTATGTTTTTATTTATACAAATAATAAATATGTATTGTTTTTATACTTGAAAAGTTGTAATGTTTTAAACATTTTGTCATCTGTAATAATCATAGATATTCTTCGAAAGAAGAAATTTACAATTTTGATTGTATTGAAAGTATTGATATTATGAAAGTAGAAACTATTTCTACAGTCCGTGGAGCTACGAGAATTTGGAATATGACAATACAGTATTGGATTGCTGAATATGTGTATAGAAGAATTCCTTTTAAGAAACTTAGGTAATTATTTTTATATTATATGTATAGGTTATGCATATATGTTTCAATAATTACAATATATATTTTTTATTTTTTATTAAAGAACATTGGTAGCATTTGGTGTTTCTGCACTGTGGCATGGCATATACATGGGCTATTATGTTAGTTTGTGTTCAGTGCCTTTTTACTTAGCAGTGGAAGATATTTATGATAGACAGTACCGAAACTATGCTGACTCTGCTGGTGTAAGTTTAGTTTGTATATGAATTATGAAAGCATGATTATTGATTCTTTAACAATCCAAAAGGTAATACATCTTCATACGAATTGGGAAATGTTAAAAGTTAATCTAGTTTTAAAAAGTAATATATATACATTTGCCAATAAATGTTTGTTATACCTTTGATCTCTAAATAAAATATCCAACAAATTACTTTTATTATTCTGTTTCTTATAATGATAAACGGTTAATTTAATTTTTGATTTCTATTACTTCCATCGTTAAACAAATTAAATTAGAGAAATTTGTACTTAAAATAAAATAATTTAAAGTCTTTTTTTATTTTAATAAATAACAGTTAGTGGTTAGGTCAATACAAAATTATTTTTTATATAATATACAAATATTCTTTTGTTCCTCAAGGAATTTATTTTACTTATAAACTCTATAAAAAATGTGATACATAGTTATGCTTATGACTTATATTATTATATTTTTTTTTTATTTTATTAATACCTATTGCATTTGTTTTGTATAGAAACGTATATTGTGGACATTCTTCTTATACATTATGAAAATGTATCAGTTTTCATTTTGGGGATGCACATTTCAACTCCTACATATCGACCTCATATTTAAATACTGCCAATCTATATATTTTCTCCCATATATTGTTTTGATAACTATGTATGCCATTTCTCGATTTAACAACTTACGGACTAGTTGACCAAATAAAACTATTTGGCCGGTTGCAGTCAACATCAGAGAATTTCTCTAAGGAACGTTGAGTCTGTTATGTTATGTTTTGTTTTATTTTGGTAAAGTATACCATAATTTTAAAATTAATGTATAAGTTGTATATTTTTCTTATATCTAATTGGCTCTTTACACCAATGGGTCTATATGAAAAGAAAATACTGCCTTTCCGCCTTTATAAGAAAGACATTTGTAATAATATTTATACGATCTATAAAAGCATTTTTAATTGCTATTTGTAGTCCGTTTAATTCATAGATAAGTGTAAATACACAAGATATTCCCTTGGTTAAAAAATATAAATACTTTTAATTATTAATTATGTGACAATATTGACTATTGTTATGTGAAGATGTGAAGTAAAATAACTGTTTGTAATAAATTATTATTTTAGTTTAATGTATTAAACTAATAATTGTGAATAAATAATATTAGTGAATATGTTATGTGTGTTATGTACGAAATATGGCTGATATTAGATTAAAATTCATCTAATTACGCTTCTAAACACAAATGTATTCCCTTATGACTTCTACAGTGTTTATTTATTTTATAATTTAATAATTATTTGTCAAATAATTAAAAATATGAATAGTTTTATCAAACCTAAACTATTTTATTTATTTTTACAAAATGTCTTTATAAGTGATCAGATCATTTTATGTCATTAATATGTGTAATATTTGACATATATTTATAACATACATTTTAAATAAAGTGTCAATATATAAGGTCATAATATAACATAATAATTATTTACTTATATATTAATTTATTAAATTTATACTCTTTACATTGAAATATCAAGTATAATATGACATTTTATGATCTAAAAAAATAGAAACTTTCATATAATTTGTTTTTATTATAAAACCATTTTACCAATTTCAATTCATATTAAGTATATTTTTTAATCATAAGTATTAATTTAATATTTTGTGCCATATTGTTCTTTACATATTAATAAATATTTAAACTTCCAACTAATATCCTTGAATATATTTTTTCTTTATTATTGTTAGAAAAAATATACTTATATCTAAAAGTTAAGACACATAATACACGCATAATTATTATATTTAGTTAAAATTGGCCATCCTCGTCCAAGTTATAGGCATTTATAATTTAAGAATAATGTACATTTGTATGCTTTGGTATAACAACTGTATGTACTAAATGTATATAATTTATTATATTTAAGTTAAGCATAAAAATAAATGTAACTGAGTTATCATAACTAACTGTTTCGTATAATATTTTTTTATGTTTTGAGCTACATACAATTGAATATTTAATTAATTGTTTCAACTAATTTTTTTTTTTTATATAAGATGTCTGTTTGAGGAACTTAATAATTGAATAAGTGTTTGGTTGTTAGTTATTATTTTTTATTTAGCTGATAATAGTATACATTTTAATTATTGGTTGAAATAAATAATTATAAATAATTTTAACATTTTTATAATGTTAAAGTATTAATTAAACGCTCCATCACAAAATTGTTTTGTTTTATTTTTTCTATTAAATTTTGTATTTTACATTATTTTTAAATTAATATTGGTATATAATATTATACCTCATGAATTTAAATTGCTGCTGTACCTATGAAAGTTAAATGATTTATTAATAACGTGTGTAAGTTGATAACTAAAAAATGTATAATAACAATATCAATAAGGCATACTTGAGACAACACTTAGCAAAATTCACGAAGAACCTTAAAATAGTCCAACTTCATTTCATTTATAAAATGTTATTATTTAATGTTCCATAAAAAAATGTTTGGGTTTCAAACCTATACATTTTACACTTACAAAACTAAAGCAGATTTCAATAATATAAATTGGAGGTTAGATTGTTTAATTGTTTTTGCAAATTTTCAATATGTTTTATAAATCCCCCCCTCCCACCGATGGATATGAGATTTCAATGATAACCAAACTCGTTTCAAACCCTGGCTAACATGTAAAGTGTAACTCAATCAATCGTACTTTTCATACTATATATACCTACTTGATATTTTTTCTGTAGGTAATAGGTATGATTAAAATTGATACGATTAGGTAGTATAATCATAATAGCAAAAACCTTTCAAAATTTGACCTCATAGTCAGAGAAAAAAATCTTGTATCCAACGCAAAAACATATGTATGTTAAAAAAATAATAAAACAAGTTAGGTATTTCATTTGTTTTCCTGCGACCTGCTGCAGCATATTTTATATTTTATACAAATTTCTCCCCATCCTAAATACACCTTTGCAATCTGCACTAAAATATACTTAAGCCTAAAATTATTTACTATAGGTAATAATAAAAACCTACCGATATCTTCTATAAAACTCCAGTGACGTATACACTTCCATAGGATTTGCATTGTCTCTGATGTATTTTCTTATGGGCACTTCTTGTTCATCGGCAGCAAAGTGTATGAAGTCAATTAGCTCAAATATATCATCGTTCATGTTTACTTGTTTGTAATTAAAACGATTAATGAAAGTTAAATGAAAGAAAACAATTTTTAAAACGATGACGCAGCAGAACAAATAAAAATGTCTTTCTATCAGAATGACTGATATCAAATGTTACGGGCCCACTATGGGCTGTTAATCCAGCACTTAAATTTAAGGGAGTCCTTAAGTGACAACTATCCCATAAGTATGACTGTGCAACGCAATTTTAAGGGACTGTGCTTAGTGACACTTAAATTCATTTTAAGTAACACTTAAATGACTGTGCATACGGCGGATAGTTTTTTCTTAATTCCCGATAGCTCAAAAAAGGTATTTGGACGTTTCCCCTCTGGACCGAGACATTTGCCCCTGATTAAATATATTTTTTTTTTCACCTAATAATAGGTTTTCTTTTGTTGTACTCGAAATATACGACTGTGAAAGCTTAATATTTTTTAAATATTTATATAATTTAATTTTGTATTATCAATACTGTTATTATGATTTATGACGTATTATTGAATTATTTTGTAGTTATATTAATTAGGATTTTAATTTAATCGTTTGTATATTTATTCATTTGTATTGTATACTATTGTTTAATATTTTTACTTTCAATTTTTTGTCAATGGGGAAAATTGTCCCGTTCGGGGTGGACACGTCCAATGAATTATGGTGGGGAGGGACGTCCTAGATTCCTCAAGAAGAGTTGCAATGATTCAAAATTCTATTGTGCATAGAAATTGCTTTTAAAAATATTCAGTGAAAATTGCATGTATCGATGTATCTACTCCAACTCTACGGGGCCACGTTTTAATTGTGAATGCTTTATGCGATTTCAGTTTTCAGTCGTAAAAATGACTTGAAATCGCGTACACAAGGTATTGTTATCTAAATGTTCTGTTTTCTTAGAAGCTAAAATTGACATGTTTAAAGAACGTAAATGGATAAACGAATTTAATATGTTTATAATTTATAATCTTAAAGATATAATATAACTAACACAACTATGTAAACTACGACGTATACACGTGATCCATCTTTGTGATTTAGCGTATACTTTATAAAAGTACCACGAATACGCTCGTATACCTACTTCATAAATAGAAAAAAAATCCATAGGGCATACGTTTATTTTTAGAAAATTTGTTATTGGTAGGTTAATAATAACATTGATAATTAATTATTATTTATAGCCATCGATTATCGTCTAACTATATTCATTAGGTATTAAATTATAATATCTACAAGCGGCCGTTGACGTTTCTATACAAGAATATATTATAGATAGTGTGGCGAGTACTATTCCGATTGCTGACTTCCTGCTCGTCTTCCATTATTATTTATTTTACATTTTATTTCTTATAATTCTATAATTTTATAATTTCACTCACTAATACAACATTTTTAATTATATAAGCCTAATACAGTAATACACTTTAATATAAAACTTTTTATTATGTATAGGTTCTGTTAAAGTTAGTTGTATATGTATATTTTATATTTTTTGTAATTACCTATTTGACTATTACATGATTATGCTTTTATTTTACAATTATATTTATATTTTTTGCCTTTAAAATCGGGCAATTATTGAACTTTTCATAGAAGCTTTAAATACTTAGATAAATCAAGAAATAATAGGGGATACAATTAATACACATTTTTTTTTTTATATAAAAGTTTATACTTTTGAACATGAGATCCAGAAAAGACTTGAATACTCGCGAGCGAAGCGATCGTCTTTTTGGGTGGTAAAATAAGATAAGTTTTGATCCTAATAAATACACAATAGTCATTGTCATAAATTCTTAATTACGCGTATAGTATTTGCTAAAACACCACTGACAATAACAATATTACAGTATTGTACCAATAGTAAATTAATAACCATAACCACGGATATAAAGGTTATAATAATATTACATTATTATTATCTTTTTATCCGTGAACATAACAATAATTATAACGATAAACTATCAGTTAACAATAATTGAGATAACATACGACACTGATAATATTATTATTAAATAGTAAATATAATAATTAATTGCTAATAGCTATAATAATATATAGTAGTATTATAATTAATAATTAATAGTAGTATTAGTCAATAGTCAGTAAGTTGCAGTTATACCACAGATTAAGTAAAACTTAACTACTATACTACTACTATAACAGTTATAGTAGTCCGTTGTTGCGGCGTTCTGACGCTATCGGCTGTTGATTGTCGTGTACTGTGCGTCTGAGGAGTAGTCAGTCGTTGCTCGATTGTTGTGTCGTTCAGGATAATGCGTCATGTGTGCATGTGTCATTACTTAATAATAAGTGGAGCGGAGCGACGTGTGTGTCTCCTTTGAAAGAAAAAAATTGTCCGTACCTATTATTCATTTTTTTTCCGCATCCCCACCCTGTGACCTTGTGTGCGACGCGTATTATTTCGAGTGTAGACAATCGGTGGTTATACATTTCGTCGTAAATTATTCCTGACAAAGCGGTTTGTTCTACAGTCGTGAAAAGAAAACATATAAATAACAAACATAAAATCCTTATCCGTCGCATTTTTGTCGATTCGGGTAATATTATTATTATTATTATTAAGTACTAACGCTTCTTTGTTCATTGAACGTGCTGTGCGTTCAGTCACGCGCGTGCTCCACTGCGAGCAAATGTACTAAATTTACTGCATAATTGTCCGGAAAATACTGTACACGCTCCGAACACAGTCATGGATTTCAAATACCTGTTTGTGTGTGTGGTGTTATTGATTCCGGCTAGCCGTGGTGTGGCCTTTGATGAAGTTGATGACGTCTTTGAGTTGACTACCAAAGTTCTCGATTTCGTCAGCAAGTCATGGGAGGTTGCTGACAAGGTGGAAGACCGTTTGGGCAATGAAAATACTCCACTCGTGTGGTACACAAAAAAAAAAGAACGTAAGATTTTATCCTACTTTGGACATATCACTCACCTCGTGCAAATGACCCAAAAGGAAACAAACGACATAAGAACCATGATGTTGGTTAGTCTTAAAAGGCTGCAATCCATGCCTGATGCTGTTTTGAACGGAATGCAAATTAATGAACTTTTGGAGTCTGTCAGATCGATTGAAAATGATTTTAGTACTATGGAAGGTGCGTATTACCTATTTACCTATACTTTTGCATGAGACAACAGTTCTTATCATAATGTTTCTGGATACAAATTTAAATTGTTCTTACATAATATAAAAGCACAACTGTAATGTGAGATGTTGAGATGTTATATGAACCTACTTTAGGTTTGTATTAATTTTCTTTGTAACCGCTTTAAGTACCTAATGGAAAATATTTTATTGGTTTTAGTACCTTTTCAATTTAATTAATATGGTCTTGACAGTTTATATTCAGTAATAATATTTAAGAATTGTTATTTTTAAATCAAAATGATTTACAGAGTAATTTTTAAACATGCTCACCCTATTTTTGTTTAAATTATGCATATTAGGTATATTAAAATTCTGGTAATTTCAAATACTCGGCAATACCAATTTTAGTTTTTCAAAAGAGAATCTTTATGTTTTAATGTAAATTTTGAATCATTCATCAGAAGATTTTTCTGAAAATGTTAACATCTTATAATAGACATTTGAATGAAAATTTTCTGAGTTAGGTATATAACTTCAAATTCTAAGGACCTCAAGTCTATTAAAATTATATTATTTACTGCAATATTAATTTATATTATTCTTAATTTAAAAATTAAAATAGGGAGAGCATGTTTATAAAGTCACCCTGTGTATAGGTATATAATATTATTCCATAGATAAATTCATATGAATATTAAGGTATACTTACAAAATACAATTTGTGACAACGCTATATAGGTATAAATGTATAATTGCTTTGAAATTGTAAATTTCAAATAATACAAACCATTAATTATTCCATCATTATCAAGTAGGTAAATGGTAATTTAAATTATTTTATATTATTTATTCCAGATCTAATTTAATAGATTTCAATAATTTAGTATAGGATTATTTGCAAGCCGGGCAAGTTAAAGAGATTTTTTAACTCAGTTAAGTTAAGTTTAAATCGAAATAAAGTTAACAATTAAAAGTTAATTCAAAATTGTGTATCAATTCAATTAAGTTAGAAGTTAACCAAAAGTTAATATTAACTTTTTAACTTAAATTAAGTTAATTAAAATAAAGTTTTCCTTTTTCATATAGGTAAAATTAAAATAATACCTAAAATGTTTGTGTAATTATGGCAAAGAACTATTTGTATTTTACAATAAATTGTACTAAAATAACTGCGGTATTACCAAGAACAGTCTAGTCCCCTACAACCACCAACTGGTGGCAAAAAAATATTATGGTTTCTTTAATCAAGGCCATGTAAAAGTGACAATTTGTATATTTGATGCATGCTTATATCTGATTTACCCAAGTACCCAATGGCAACCATTTATTAACAAAAAAAAAGTTTCAATTTCCACCATGAATCTCAAGATCTCTGTTGACTTCTTTAAAAGGCAAATATCGGAAAATCTTTATTTGTAAAGCATATCTAGATCAAGAGAAGAACTACTATTCCAAATCTCAAATTCGTACATTTTGGTCAGCGATTAGTGGTATTTGGCTCTTTATTATATATAGATTTTAGATAAAACATTCAAGGGGGTTGGCAAGCAAAAGAAGCTTGGAGCAAAGAGTACCCTTAGTATACCTTAATACCTTAGTATTAACTATAGTAAAATCTACAAAATCTTATGAGTTCTGATAAATTATTATCTCTAAATTACCAACTACAATTACTTGGTACCTACCTTATTTAGTTGTCATTGAAATTGTTTATGTTTGTATAAGACTTAAATAGGTATTTTTTTATCCTGTTTATCTATCACTTAATATGTTTATTCACTTCTCATTTTTATCTTTGTAGTTACCTATTATATCTGTATAACTTTTAATAGCAATGATGGTATTTTTTTTATATTAAATTTAAAAAAAAATAATTTGGTACATTTATAAATATTATTCAGGCTTAGCTCTCTTCAGTTTACTGTGTTTTTATATTATGTTTATTTAGAGTATAAATATGAAGAAAAAGATAAGAACGAAAAAAATGTAAATCCTGCATATACATCTTATACATTAGAGAAATTTGCGGATGCAATGTTGACATACTCAGCGGGATCTCCTCATAAGCAATTGGCAAAAATTCACTCTTTCATTGTTCCGGAATGGGAAGGATTTAAATTTCATACCCATGGCGGTATTTTCAATATTTTAAGACACACTATGGTAAGTAATGAATAATCTTGTTGGTTAATTTTTAATAGGATATGTTTCAATTGTATATTTATACCTACCTATTATAATTCATCTAAAATTATTATTTATTACCATTGTTTGATTTATGGCTTTAAAATATATCTTGAACATAGAATATTTAACTCATACAAAGTTTTAACTAAAAATATTAGAAAAAGTAATATTTTACATATTATATTATTATTTATTTAAAATATATATAGGTACTCTATTTTTATAGAATTATTTTTAAAACATAAATATTTAGAAGTTTAGAACCTATATAAAAGGTTTAAAAAAGAACGTTACTTGATACAATATATTTTAATGAGGTCTTTTTTATATACATAAAACAGGTAGTTTGAGCCTAATATACTAATAAAATATTTAATAGAAGGTTTGTAGACTGTAGTACATTATTTTGGTTTTGTTGATAAATATGATTGTTAAAAAATATTAAAATTGCCTATGGGCTATGAATTATGATTACCTAGATGGCCAGATATTATTTTGTAATTTCTATGTTAATACGTTAGTTTATCAGTGAAATAATTATTTTTCATTCAATATCATCGTTTTATATAAAACTACTGTGTATGCTATTTACACCGTGCCCCGTGGACGTATACTGTATAGTGTATTAGTGTATTAACTATTAACTATTGGCTGCTAATTGTTATGATTTGTAGATTATAACAAAATCTAATAATAACATACATGTCCCATTGCCATCGCTCATTTTTGATATTCGTATATAATTATAGTGATTATGATTTACGAAAAAAAAACAGATCACATCCTAATGACCAAAATACCAAAAGCTTATAATTTAAAATCCTAAATTTATTTTATTATTATACAGTATAATATATTATTGAATGTTTGTTAGCGTAGATTACATTAGTCGAATTTTCTGGTTGCTTGTCAGTGAACAAAGTCGTGACTTGTGAGCGTGTATAGCAACATTAGCAACTGGTCCAATAACTCTTGAGGTATTGGAAGCTCAGTCGGGAGTCACGATGACTGCTACCTACTAGGTGCTAGTTTGTAGCTTACATGTGCATGGTTGAATCCAACCCCCCCTGTATACGTGCCTGACTAGAACTAGGGGTACTAGACACTACACTATTACAGACCTTTACTTAGAGCTTCATATTATGCTGACTAAAATATCAAAAGATCCTAAATCTATGAGACATTTTGCATAACATGATACATTTATAACAATATAAATATAACATAATGTACGTTTTTACATTTTTTATCTGTACATTTTTTTTCTACGTTTGTAGTTTGTTTGTACAAATCGTACGATCACTACGATGTATGTTGCTATAATTATTATTTCTCGATAAAAATAAAACTCTTTCAATGCTGTCTGACTGAATTAATAATCATTAATCTGCATTCGGCGTAATATAAATAATTGGATATGCTCTGGCAGTTTTTATTTTAAATCATTTAATTTATTTTGGTCTGTAGTCTGTAGATATAAATAGTGCGATTGTATTAAATTTACGTATTTCACTTTATTTAGATATCAACTGTTTTTATGGTTTCACAAAATAAAAATTATAATAATATACTATTATAGTCAGGGCTTATTAAATCGCATACACTGTAGGACGTAGGTAGTTGAAAAAGCTAGATACGCACTCGAATATTATGTTTTGCGTAATTGATATTTTTGTTATTAATTGACCATTTTTACAAACAATGGACGAAAATATTGTATTTTTACGAATTGCGTAAGTTTTCATTACGTGTTGATTAAATGCTCTTTTACAGCCAAACAACTAATACGGAAATACCTATATAATCATATTTTATAGTAATAGGTATATCATATTATTTATATTCTAATAATTATTTAGTGTCGACGTTTCGTGTTAAAAGGATGTATCACCCGGATGTGTTGTCTTCGTCATACAAACGGACAACCATTAGTCATTGCACATAACAATTCGAAATCATTGTCAAATACAAAAAAACATAATTTCGTAACATTACACTTTATATTTCGACATTTTTAACCTGCCCGGCTACTCGTCAATGCCTTAATATTTAAATATTTAATACCTCTAGGCTCTAGTTAACTATCATAGAATGATAAGAACGTAATTACAAATGTTACAAAGTACCTAGTTACTTAGTTTATCTCTAAATATAAAAATGAATCCCTATTTTTCTGGTCACGGCATCACGCGTGAACGGCTGGACAGATTTCGCTAATCCTTTTTTTGTTGTGTTCGAAATTGTCAGGACAAGGTTTTTATTAAAGAACATTTTAGGAAAATAAGCCGGAAAGGCAGGAAAAGTCTGGATGTCAAATTTTTGTTTGTAAATGGTTGCTATTGGTTTCAAAAATAATAATAATAATTAAAGCGAAAAGCCTGTTGGCGCAGTGGCACTTCTATGTATTTTAGTACAGAATATCTGAAGTTCGAACCTTGGTAAAGGTCGATCAATTTTTTGTATTCTTTTTACATTCTTTTTTTCTTTTTCTTCTTTATACATACTAATATTTGGTTTTTTTTATTCATCGGATTTTGGCATTGTTAGTTAGGATTGTGTATTGAATTAAGTAAAAACGACAACCTTGGTATAACTTTGATACTTTAGACTCTAAAGTTTAGTGTAAAATTATACACTAACATACTAACCACATGGGGTCACACATGGTAATATACTGATGCCGTCTGATGCGAATCACAAAGACAACGCCGGTCGAGATGGCCTTACATTAAAATATAATATTATTTACACTTAAAAAGACATAGTTTCCACAGTGTGTTACACCCAAAAAATTTTTTCTGGACAACGCCGGTTAATTCAGTATTATATATATTTTAAACTTAATTTGATTGTTATAATTATTTGATAGGGCATGATGCTCGACTTTGTACCGTACATTGTACAACCTATTCAGATATTCTATTTATTCGTGATAATTCATCCAATATTGTTTTTCAATACCGATAACCGACGTTATTTAGATAACCATTAATTTGCTGAAACTGTTATAATAATACTTATAAATAAAACTATCTACAAAGATTAAAAAAACGCTACATAATGATTTTATACTTCAAGTATTTTGTCATGATATGCATTTTAAGAATAACATTATAATTATTATAGGTCTTGTAACATTATGTTAATAAAAAAAAAAAACTGAAATAAATATTTCGTAATCATTTAAGCTATTAAAAATAAAATGGGTAAGTGTATAATGCTCATTTTTTAAATCATGCATAACTCGCATAAGTAATAACCAAATTTAGGGTCTTCTAGTATTTGTATATTTTTATGTTCAATTTTTCATGATCCAAATTTCTTAAAGGAACACACTACACAAAAAAATAATTTTGTAGTTTCTGAGAAGAGCTATAAATGTATTGATTTTACAATGATGTGTGTTTTTTTATTTTTTGTGTCTATGATAAGTAGTCGAAATAATGCTTCGATTTTCAAATCAAATTGTTGTTCAATGAGAATTAGTTCTTAAAAAGCGCAGGGAAAAACAAAAAAATTAAGGAAAAACGGGAATTTTTAACTCTAAAATAATTGACCGTAGATATATAGAATTTTCACTGATTGCTTATATTAGCATTTGCTATTCACCTTAAAATATTCAAAATATTTAGAATATATATAATAAAGAGAATGACAGGGTCCAAAAGGTACCAAATATTTAATTGTGTGTATTACTTATTGTGTAAATTTCCTACTAGTTATATTTGACACTGTTATAAATTATAATTCTTCATGTTAACTAATAACTATATATTATATTTTAATTAAAATATTGTTATAACAAATAACATCTTAAAAATAATTATATAAGTAGTGCAATAATGAATAAGTAGCAATATAGTAAAGTGGAAAGTACAAGATATTTTTATTGCATAATTATTAATTGTTTGTTATATTCACCATATATTTAAATGTATTTTTAGAGTAATTATTCCCTAAAGGTTATAAATATCAGCTATTATCTATAAATGATATAAGTCTAGACTATATTTTTGGGCAAAAATAATATTTCACTTTTCACCCAAATATTTTAAAACTACTTTCCCTTTTTGCCCAAGAATATTATAGAACTATTCAAACTATTTAAACGTATCATCTACTTATTATATAATTTCAACTTGACTTAAGGATAATAAATTTTGTTTACATGAAAAAGTGTTTATTATAAAAATGTAATCAAAAAGTGATATAATATTTTTGGACAAAAAGGGAAAGTAGTTTTAAAATATTTGGGCATAAAACAAAAGGTTATTTTTAGGCGAAAAGAATCCCGTCCATATTTTTGGAGGTACAGGTATAGTACATGTGTTTAGAGGTAATTGGGGTGGAAAAATATTTAGGTGAAATTAAGTTTAGTAGTTTTACAAACGTACAATTTTAAGTAAAAATAAATATTTGTATTTAACAATTTATTCAGAAAAATATTATAATGATTTTGCCAATATTTAAGAGTAAGAAAGAACAAATTACCTTAAAAACCAACAACATTTCATTGGTAATTTTAAAACTTATTTTATTATAGATACCTATATGTTTTTAAAAGACTTGGAACTGTTAAATAGTTTTAATTACTTAATTATTAGAATAATGTGTAAACATTCTACATATTGCAATATTGTAGGTACAATGTACATAAATACATGAATATCTATTTAAATTTTACAATCTTTTTTCATTCATACAAATAGTTTTTATAAATTGCATACAAAAGGAGTAAATAGATTATTGTTAAATAAAAGTGTTTCTGCTTAGATTGTTAATATATCAATAACATCATATGTATTACTTTTTTTGTTTAATCAATCCCCATATTTCAATCACTACCTATATTATGATATGAACTATTTAAATATTTAGCCATCATGTGAAACACAGTGCTCATAAACAATACTGTAATCTTTTATAGTTTTATATAATCAATATGCATGTTGAAAATATAATGGTATTTTGTAATAACTAATGAGTAAAGCATATAAAAATGTTTATTGTTTATGATTTCCAGAAATAAAATACTTAAACGTTTCAAACATTATAGAGTATAAGTATAATGTATTTAATTTCTGAATCCCATGGTAATAAAATTAAATATCCGTCATAAATAAGTATACCTACTAATGCATATAATGGAGCCACTAAAATCAAATTTAAAAAAAGTGCTGTAAAGTAATTATATTTCTATACTCTGTTCAAGTTCAGTTTATAAACAAAAATTTCTATTATAAATTTCAAAATCAATGTTTGAGCACCTCCCCGTGTTAGACCTCTAATTTACCCTTTAAGCCTATGTTACTATGGGATAGTGTAACATTCTAATGGTGAAAAAAAATTTGAAGTCGGTCCAGTAGTTTTTGAGTTTATTCGTTGCAAATATCCTAATGTTTCCTCTTTATAATATTAGTACTGAAGTATAGATTATACATTACTACATTAGTAATACAGTAGGTTGAATTAATTTTTGCCAAAAAAATTTCAATGAAAATGTCATAGTGTGTACACAATGTACTTCTATACCTATTTTAAAAGTTTCAACTGTCAAGTATCCAGGAATAACAATTTTACATGACATTAAAATAACTAAAATTATTTTCCTTCATTTAAATATCTAATTTCATTCAAACTTGTAATTAAAATATTTATAAAATAAAACTGTTTATATATTTTTTAAATTGTTGTTTACAGTATGAATTACTTATGAGAAACCTTATTTTCAATTTTCAATCCTTAGCTAAAAAAATTAAACATTTAATACATTTTTAACATAATAATTTTTACATAGAAATTTTCGAGATTTCGATGAATTTTGTAAAAATTTGAACTTTATGCCAATATGTGTGTTTAATATTTTTCAACTGTTATTATAACAATTTTTTTATTTAATACCTTGTATTAAATTTCCAAGCTTTTTGACCCAATAAAAAATTGTTATTGACAATTTTAGAAAAAAAAAATTGAAAATTGAAAATATTTTTAAATATTTATTATGAATAGAAAATAATAATTTAAACATTTAGTATATGATAAATAGATCAAAACTATATAATCTAACTATAATAGTCAAAATATTTTTTACATTTTATCACGAAATAGAAAATGATAATACAAACATTTGATAGAAATATCAAGTACGTACGGTTATTAGTTTTTGAATTACAACAAAATAAGAAAATCATTTGATGAGAATTCGTGTGAATGTCAATTAATGTATAATGTTAATGTACAATAATTAAAAAAAAACTAATAAAAACTGTAATCGCATACTTTGTCAATATATAAATATTTAAATACTATTTTTATATTTTAAATATTTTTTGACAACAGTAGGAGGTATTGTAATATATTTGAAATATGTATTATTTTATTTTGTATTTAAAAGTATTAAATACAAAATTCTTTTAAACTTGATTTTTAGTTGTAATTTTTCAACTTTTTCCTCCAGAAAATAGAAATGTCGTATAGATGACGAACGATTATTAAATTTTGTTATCGACTGTAATTGTAAATACTTGACAAACAATTCAAACATATTACAGTGATAATAATTATTGTTTAAAAATGTAATCACCTAATTGAAAGTATTTTTAATAAGTGAGCGTATAATTGTAATATATATATTTATAATGAAATTTACTATTAAATAAGATTTGAATTATATTATGAAGAATTGTTATTAAGTTTATTTTGAATATTAGAGTGAATAACAAAATCAACGAACTAGTTCTGAATTTTTTGAGAAAATTGGACATTGATAATCTTTACAGTTGTATATTATACAGACATACAATTTCTAACATCAGACTAGGTTGTTTTTCAGTTTATCATTTTTTTATAGAATCAGTAAGTTTTTTGTTAGAACTTTTTGTTTGCCCTTTAGTAACTTGAATATGAATCGTCCTGATGCTAATTTTGAACATTTAACTTTTATATAAGAACTTACTATGATTACCGATACTATACTCATTAGTAATTATTATACTTCACAGGACAGTACCGTCACAACGACCCTATTCACTGTGTAATTTGTTGTGTGGAATCATGGTTAATCTATTGAGTGGCAATTTATATTTGTTCAAATAATTTTTTTCTGTTTTATTTTTAAATCGTTTATTTATTTGTATTTTTCAATTAATTATTAAAAATTAGTGGATTAAGTTATCAAATTTTGAAAACCCCTAGCACAGATACTTCTCTCCTATACATGATGTGCAAATTTGGTGATTTTACAATTCTAAAACGCTTAGGTTTTGATTCGGACAAAACTATATTTGTTAAAAAAAATACACTTAGAATGTACACGAGCTCAACATTTAGAGCAGCGCATTCTGTGTAGCATGCACATAAACATCTTACATTTATTATGCACTTCGAAATATTAAAATTTTTTTGGCTTGGATTTTAATTTAAATAAATAAAAAAATACTAGTGGACTGCATATTGAATAATAATGATTTTATTCATAATAATAGAATAATAACTGAATGTTTAATAATAAACACTATTTTGTAACTTTGTGATCATGGCCGTTTAGAGTGCCCCATATCCCATTTTTAGAATATTTTTAAGGGGCCCCCTTTAAGTCTTGATGTATAATAATTAATAATAACTTGGGCTAACAATTATATGCCCTAAAAATCTATAAAATATGTATGCAGTTATGTCCTAAAAATTACCAAAATATGCTCTAAAAAGAAATATGTTATTGTAAAAAAATTATTAAATGATTAATTTTTTTTATGTATTATATAATTTATACTATAATACAATATTATTGCCAATGAATAATGATTTACAAAAATGTGTGGTATTAAATAATATTAAAAATTAAAAATTAAAATTAAAGTAGTAATAAGTTAAATAAAAACATTAATCAGATGATAAACATTTTAATTTTTACCCGATGTTATTACATTGAACAATTAAGATTTGGTTAAGTTTTTAAACAGCATTTAGCGTCGATTGTCCGTTTACAAATTTTTGTAGCGTGAAAAGGAAAGTTCTACATCAACGGATGTAATGTAGGTGCGTATTTATAATGCAACAAATCGTTGCTGGTAAAATCTTCTGGTATACCTTCTAACGTGGATACATCACCGGATAATACTTTAGAAATTTTCGTAAGAATATGAAAACCATTATTTTTTTTAAAAACATCTTCAAATTTTTTGTTAATATCAGTGCCATTTGTACCACTAGCTTCACATATTTTACTTCGCGCAGTTTCTATTATTTTAATTGAGTCTCCTAGTAAAACATTCTGGCTTTCTAAAGATGTTATGGTAGTTGGTAAAAATCCATAGTTTGAATGAATAAAACTTAAATTTGCTTCAACTTGATCTTTAGAAATTAATTTTTGAACTTTGTCTATTGGAACGGCGTCTTCAGGATTAAATTTCTGTATTACATTTCAAATAGCTTCTATATGTTCGCAATAATACATTGAAGCAGAAATCCATGTACCCCATTTTGTTAATATAGGCGTTGGAGGCAATGGTATACCTGGAGCCTCAGTTTTAAACAAATCAATACGACTTGGCGCTTTTAAAAATATTTTGTTTTTTGTGTTTGAGACAAGTTCGTCAATTTTTGGAAATGACCACGAATTTTTTCCGCCACACAAGTGACGAGGACCATATAAGATCTTAAATATGCTCCAAAAATATACTAATTATTCCTAAAATATGCCCTAAAAATGCAAAAATACCATAATATGCAAAAATATGCAAAATAAAATTTCGTATACAGCATCGTTAGGTTATAAAACAAATTTTGGTATAAATAACTAGCTATTTTTTTGAACAACCAATAAAAATTTGCAAATGCATACAAGTGTTGGCCCTAATAATAACAGACTGCAACCGTTATTGGGACAAAAATTATTTTATGTGCATCAGGCACATATTATAAGTAATACTACTCTATACCCTGCGCGCATTAAGAGCATGACCAGTAGCGCAGCCAAAACAATTTCCTCCACCGCACCGCTCGCCATAGTCACCGTTTTTATGTACTTTTTAACAATATAATATAGGTATATGTCACTGGCAAAGTAGGAAATCAGGCAGTGTTATGCAATGCTCGAGCACTGTTCACAATGACCAAACATTTTGGGGAATGTAAGAATGATCATTTTAATACTCAATTTTTTTATACATTGCCGGGCATTGTACGAGATATATATTATTTTATTCGTTTGATACTATGATTTACGAGTTACGAGATAACCTATCTAGTTGTACGCGATATACGTGATTAATTATAGGTTTTTAATATATTCAATATTTTAGCTACAATCCCCAAATCTAATTGGGCACTATATACCGGTGCACCGTAACTCCGCACGGATCGTCGCCATTTTATAATATATCACCTTAACTCCGCATACAAGATTTTTTATTAACACCCTAACTCCGCACACAGTATAAATATATTATATACTCATAATAGGTATTTATGATTGTATTCATTTATTTATTTTAAATACAAAATATTATATTATTAAAATTAAATAAAAATAATATTAATAATAAAATGGTAATACCGGAAACGAGTTAAACAGCATAATCTAAACATTCATATCAATTATTATATATAAGATCAATCTAAATAGTATAAAAATAATAATGATAAAGATTATTTACAACAAACGTTGTCGTCGTCGGTAAAATAAAATATAAAATATCTAATGTAAATTAAAATTAAATTGCATTAAATGAAGCTAAACTTTTTACAAAATTATACCTATCAATTTGGTTGTCGTTATATAATTCTATTTTAGATTCTGAGCGGAGCGATGAATGTATTGGTTTTACAATGATGTGTGTTTTTTTTTTTTTTATTTTTATTTTTCTTATTTTTTTTTTTATTTTTGTGTCTGTCATCACGTTTTAGGACAGAAAAAATGCTTCGATTTTCTTCAATAGTACCTTTTCTGATAGGAAAGTGAATCTAGTTGGTACTTTGGGGGGTCAAGATTTAAAAAGAAAATTTTTTATGAATTTCTAACTCAAAATAAATTGCAAATTTTCGTCATTTTTACGTATTTTGTCAAAATTTGAACTTTGATTACATATAAATAAAAATTATGACTATGGATTTTTAATATTTTTCATCTGCCTTTGAAACTATATATTAGAAGCCTACTATTAAATTTTCAAGATTTTTTACCCAACAAATAAAATTTTATTGACATTTATAGAAAAAAAAACTAAAAAAATTGGAAACTGAAAATTTCCGTTAACAGCTCAAAATATGTCAGAATATTTTGAAAATGCTATGGTGTGCAGAAAATGCATATATAAACATTCGGTCAAAATGTCATGTCTCTACGGTCATTTCTTTTAGAGTTATACCAAAAACCAAAATCGATTTTGTGGAAAATTGATTTTCCGTAAAAATTCCCGTTTTCCCCTTAATTTTTCATTCGTTTTTCCAGGCGCTCATGAAAACTACTGGGAAATTTTAACTTTTGACCCCCCAAAGTACCAACTAGATTCACTTTCCTATCAGAAAAGGTACTATTGAAGAAAATATCCATGAATATTTATAACTATCTAGTGATAAATTGTATTTTTTAATATAATTGGTACCTAATACATTGCTAAAAATGTATTTAAAATGTAATGCAGTTCATGAATTTAAACGAGCTTGATTGGTTAAGGTTTGGAAAAATACATTTGCAAGAATTTTGTTAATCTCAGTGAGTATTATTTTTATCATACCTTATTATGATAGTCGAAGGGCCCCCTTATTAATTTTCCCCTGACCCCGAAAAACCTTGGGACGGCCCTGGATTTGATTGTTACTTTACGACGCGATATTGACCGGCATTATCACCGACGCGACGTTGAGATAGAACTGGCGACCCGTATAACTACATCAAATTAATATTTGAGACGTACATATTATTTTAGTCGCTTACAAGTACGGTTGTGTTGAACTGCCGACGTAATAGTCGATATAATCGATTTCCAGTGTGTGTATATAATATAATATTGTATTATCGATAAGTGTATAAGGATAAAGAAAATAGTATTGATTAATTCTGTTACGGATTAAAATTAAATATTGTCGTATTACGACATAATTAATATTGATTAAACACAATTTTTTTTTGTATTGTGTCATACCATGGATAAATACAGTGATATGTTCTCTATTTGATTCTGCGCATCTGTGCCACATCACGCTGTCTGCTATACTTGTCCACAGCAAAACGCAAACAGGCTTACGTCATAATTAAACATACCTAGTAATAATAAAAACATGTCTGCGTCAAAAGTGTGATATTTTGTCCAAGTTGAGATCATACCCGTATATTTAACCTTGTGTAATACAACTTTATCTAAATATTATAATATAAATACTTTTAATGTGAGAACGTATTTTACTAAATGCGGTGTTAGTTAAAACGTGCCAACTGTTATTGGTAATTATAGGGCTAGGATTTAGATGAATTTGTATCTTTTTCTGGAATACTTGACACGATGCTTTCCAACGTACAAATATGTTATCATTTGAGGTAGTATAAATGCTCTGATTTTCGACATCAGCATTTTTAACTATAAAACAGTGAAAAAAAGTTGGTGCATTCGGGAGGTCAAAATTGAAAATGCCTAGTGGTTTTTGAAAGTGTTGGGAAAAACAAAAAAAAAAATGGTAACTTTTACGCAAACCCAATTTTTAAAAAAATCGATTTTATTTTTTTGATGCAACTTAAAAAATTATAACCGAAGACACTTGATATGTTCACCGAAGTATTTTAATACTTTCTGAGCTATTGTTGATAGCATAGGTCTAAAAGAAAAAACAGATACTGCAGTGACATCCTATTAAATCAAAAAAAGGATGATACAACAATATAAACCCATCAGACAAGATTGTGTTGTCAACATTTAAAACATTAAAATATTGTATCAGGTTCTAAATTTTGACATAGTTAATAGCATTATTTTTTTATTCAACACAATATGTTTAAATTTAATTTATATTAGGATATTATGATTACAAATAGGAAATACACTATTAAATTTAGTTTACAATTTTCTTCCAGCGTTTAATTTAGGGGAGACAAAACCCCCTAGTCCTCCTTACCTTTTGTGATTATGCTGTTAAGTGATAGGTATCATATTATATTTTGTTCTCTATTAAAAGTAAATTCTAGTACACAATTTTTCCATTGTAGATTGAAAAAACTTATTAGTAATTATTATATAATGTTGTACTTTTATATTTTAGGAAAATAGTGATACACTTTGTGATCAAAAACAATCACTACAACAGCTGATTTTTAATTTGTACACAACATTGCATCTTACTCAGTTAAAAGGATTTTCTGTTATGCAATATTCATGGATGTTATTGCAAACATATGGAAAAGGTATTATAATAAATGTTGCATTGTGCATTGTACTGAAATATAGTAGTTGCTGCACACCTGCATTCATACTTAGCATATTCTACTAATCACATTAAAAAACAATCATTCATAAACTAAAATATATCCTTTAAATTAATTTTTAATTAATATCATACTGTATAGTGTATAGTATATACAAATTAAAGAAACCAATATTATAAAATATAAATTAATAATTGTCTAACAATTAAATAATTTTGACACAATATATATTGCACCTTCTATCTATTGGCCAGATAGACCTTTTCCAAGATAACTATCTACCTTATATGATGTTGTATACCCCAGGATAATGTATTTATCTAACTTAATAAAACAATTCAAGCTTTTTTTTACTTAAAATTTTTAAACTATTTTTTATTTTGTTTATTTAATCTAAATCAAACAATTTTGTATTGAAAACAGCATAATGCCCTTTAAATAATATATGCATAGCTATATATCATGTATATATAATTATTAAATAAATAAAAAGCTTAATATAAAAAAAATAAATTTTACGTTTCTATAATTAATTATTTTACAGGAAATTTTACATTTGAAAGAACAAAACAAATGGAACATTTTGAGAAAAAAATCATTGAACAACTCGATGCCTTAAAATCTTCTATCATTTCTGCAAGTAATATATACTGGAGATGTGACCCAGCAAAACATGTAAAGGATACAACTTATTTGGAAGTTACACAGTTATTACAGGTGAAACATATAAACAATTATTTAAATAATTTAATAATTATTATTATTGTGGAGTAAATGTGTTTGTTATATAACATGTAAATCATAAACATTTGGTTATAAGTGATATATTTTTTTATAAAATAGGGTTATATAGAAAATGAAGCTGATATGAACAGAGAGCAGAGCTGCATGAAAGACTGTTCATATTATGAAGTTGCAGAACATAAATCATGTTTTAGAGATCAATTTTGTGCTAAACAGCGTGTTTGTAATGGACGCATATTAAATTGTCAGTATTTTGATTCTGACATGAGAATTTGTCAATCTGTAAGTATACTTTCAAAAAAATAGTTATTTGAAGTATGGAAAGTTTCTTTTTTAATGTACTCTTAAGTTAATAATTATTAAAAAAAATTATTATAGAAATTTGGAAGCAATAGGCGATATGATTATATTGCATATGAAAAAGGTAAAGTCTTGGGTGATTCATCTGTTGAATGCAAAGGTACAACAAGTATGGTAGACAGCTGGTGGACTTTTTTGGTTTGGCATTGTTCTTACTGTTTTTGCATTTGTGATTCAAATGATTCTAGTTCTGATAGATACTTCAGTTTAAAACCTTCAGTGTCTAATATCAATAAAAATATGTAAGCTTCAACTATTAATTAAATTTCTGTTGTTACATTTTTAATGTGTTCTGTGCTTTGTTAAGGGTTATAACCGGTGTAAGGTTTGTTAAAGTTAAACAAATGTTCCATTTACAAGCACAAGAAGGTGAACTTGGCCTACGAGGAGCTATAATTGAATCTTCCAGACGATGGATTGAATTACCTGGTTCAGAGTTTACATATAGGAACAAAACATTAAAAGATGGTGTTGACTACCATACATTAACATATGAAGCCCGCATTATTGATATTGATAATGTAATTGCTCCTGAAAATACAGTTGTGACAGGTGAAACTTTTTTATTTTTTTCTGTAAGTAATCAAAATACTTAATTAATATATATTTTATAAATTATTATAGGATTAAAATTTAGAAAGATTGGATCTCACCTAAATATTGAAGTCCGCATTACTCCTTTTGATTTTATGACTGGTGAACTTATTGAACCTGAGTTGAAAAGTTATTGGATCGGAAATGAAAACACTGAATTGTCCATAAATCCAAGGTTTGTGAATTATTTTTACCGCCGTGTTTATACCTATTATTTATGTATGGATATGTGTATATATATATATACGTTGTATCAATTTATCATATTTAATAATCATCATTTTATACTCACAGAACCGAAATTGACATAAATAATTCAGATTTGCAAACTAAATCAAGTACTGCATCCGAACCAGATATGTCTTCAAATAAATTCCTCAAGTTTACACATTCATCTATTGACCGCGATGTTGCACAAACAACATTACCTTTTATTGACATGCAGACAGTTGCACCATTTCCTGGCGTGCCGTTTTCCGGAATAGGGATTTACTATAAAGGAACAAAAAGTTTTGGTGGATTTATTGGTGCTAATGTTTTTACTTACAATTTAAGTAATAACATAAATCCTAAGTTATTCCAAATACATGCAGTTTAAAAGTGTTGATTATTTTAATCTGTATTCTGTAATATTAAGTACCTAAATAAACTTATAACATTAATTAATCTCAATTTGTATAATAATAAAATACTATACCTATAAAACATGTGCCAAAATAAAAATAGCATATAACTTTTATTTTATCTGAATTGCATATATTTTAATTTAAGTCAAGATTTACAAATATTATTTCTAGTAATGGTAATTTATACCTTATATATTTCATTTTAATATGTTTTAATAATTATGTTTTATTTTTTTTTTATTTTTTTTTGTTTTATATTTAAAGTTTGAAGAACAACTTAAATAAAAGTCCTAAAATTGTGAACATTATTATTTAAGCACTATTTTATTTAAAAATGTGCATATGCACTTTTCATAATTATTATGTTTATCAATATTTTGTATTTTATATAATTAACTTATGATCAAATATTATATAATATGTAATGTAATTTTTTTTAAACTCAGCTATGTAATCTGCCATTTTTGAAATATTTGGCTGCATATCTGACATGTGTAGTATCAATTTTGGTTTAATAATAAAAGTATAAAACAGCTTAAAAGTCTAGATAATTTTTATGCATATTTTTTACTTATAAATTATAATATAAATTGACCATTATGATAATACCTATTCATAGTCAATCATTTTACCGTTCTCAAAATACAAGAATATAAGTGGTATTTGACGGCAGATGTGGAATTAAACAAGATACTGATATATGTTTGAAAATCCAACCGTCATTAAAGAATAAAAGAATAACTTTATTCATGTTGTTATTTAAATTTTATTATATTTTTAAAAGTTAATCCAAATTTGTGATTCTGACTGTCAAAAGAAATTTATTGGTTATATAATATGTTTTTTTTGTTAACTTTTTCAGTTAACACTTCCAATTATGTTCATTATAATATACAGTTGATAATTTTTATCATACTATGTATTAAGTGGAATTACCAGGAGATTTAAACACCTCTCCCTTTGCCGAGCTGGCGCAAGATTTTGCAGGGCTCGGGCAAGTAAAAAATGTGGAACCCTCATTTATATCTTATACATTACATCCCCATTCTAAATTAATTATAGATTTAATTCAAAAGGTAATTTTGTCCATTGATTTTAAAACAAACAATTTATTATTGTACATTAGATATATATGTAAATTAAATCAAAACAATCAATGATAAATACATAATCATATTATTATTTGCATAGAAAGTAAACTTATCATCTTAATCATTATTATAAAATATCAAAATACAAATATTATTAATAATTACTTTAACTAATTTAAGTAATAACTTTAATTTATAAAGGAAGCTTAAAAAAAATGAATGTGCTGAACAATTTATAATATTTTAAATACATAGTTTATCGTTGAAGTAAAATATTGTCAGTTATAATTCTTTAATTTTTCTAGCTTTTTTGGATGGAAAATCATTTATTATATCTTTATAATTTAGTTGTTCTGAAAGTTCTTTTTTAGACAAATTGTAGCAAGTGTAGTAAGTATTTGTTGTGACATGGTATTTCATAAATATGTTTTAATAAGTAGTATTAAGTACTATTGGACTGGTAATTGAAGAAATTCGACATTGACCCTCGTTGTTTTTTTAAAAATTCTTTTTTTTGTTTTTAATTCTTTTTTTGGTGCCCTGAAGGATAGGAACGAAATTTATCGCGATTGACCGTCCATAGTAGATTGGATAAATACCTAAAAATAACGAAATTATTTTGCTGATTGCTAAATATCGATTATTCATATAATTATATATGACATATATATAAGATACTAGAAATATCAAATTTACAGTACAATTTCATCAAGCTATAAAATGACTTACTTAAGATACAAAGAGCTATGTTGAATATATATTTTTTAATAGCAATCCGCACTCCCGCTCCCCTGTCATCAGTAGAAGTAAAAATGTAAAAAAAATAGGCATGCTCTATGTTATATAGCATAATATGTTTAACAAACATACGTCGTCGGGTGTCACTCGGATTATACCCGGAATTCGATAGGAAACCTAGCCATTTATTTATACCTTTCATAGAAAGTATTAGGGAACTATTAGTATTAATATAATAATATACACATATACATATTATTGGCCACATCAAATGCGATGAGCCGATAACGAAGATAAAACGGTCGAGCATTTTAGTTTAACCAACATTATATTTTCAACGTGTCCAACAAAAATAATTAGGTAAAATTCAACTTAAATTTGATGTGATACTTGGATATTTTGGGTAATATGTTGTTAGTATATTATGTTGAGTAATACTAAGACTCATGATCAAAAATTAACTAAATTTTCGTTTTTGGTTTCATTTAGGTGGGAGCACTATAAATAACGGGGCCCGGGGCATGTGTTCCGCTCGCCCCAAAGCTTGCTCCAGCACTGCCCCTTTAAATTGTTTCCCCAAAAAATGTATTATTTATAATATATGAAAACTAAAAAACGTGATTTCATATTTTATACTTCACCCCCCCCCCCCTCCTAACCACCCATTTCATAATCCTGGCTACGCCACCATATGTTTGATGGAAAATATTGTTATTTATAAGACGATATTTGAGGATGATTTTGATTCTATGAGTTGTTGACACTTGTTGTCCACTTGTCCTATACGAGTTGTATTGGATTTCTTATCAGCGGGTTATTTATTATAACGCCAAACCAATATGGTTTCTTCAGTCTTCACCATACATCCAGAATAACTACACTAACAAAAAAACAATATTATAATTTAATAAATAATGTTTCAATGACTGTAGTTACAACATTCACTGAACAAAGTAAATATTCAACACTGAAGTAGGTACGAGTTCTTTACTTACATTATTTAAACTCGTCAAACTTGCAGTACAAGTATAAATAAAATATAAATATGAACATGAAAATAGGTAGTAAAAAATCAAAACTGTTCAAATATAATATTCACACGAAGAATGATTAATATTTATGCAACTGTCTGACTTGTAGTCCCAAGTACCTCTACCCGGTGTACGACTATAGTGAGCCTTTAATATTACATTTTTTAGGAAAGCTCTCAGCTGCGAATGCATTAGTATTATTATTGTACGTTGCATACTCAACCTTGTCTATTCGCTTATACATCAAGTTGTGTAACTTTAAGGTTTTTCACATTTCCCATCGGGTGTTTTTCTTGGTCGAAAGTAATAGAATAGCACCATTCCACAGGTGATAGATCGCTTGACGCCTGTGCATCTTATATGAATTATTCGTCGAATCCTTTGTATGTATGCAATATTTAAATTTTGTGTATATTGAGCTCGCTAAATTTACGTAAATTTTATCAATTTTTTTATGTACCTACATTTTTTTTAACGTTCAGATAATATTATTATTACCTTGGGTGACTACTCTTTTCGATCGTTTTTATATGCACAATTGACAATAACATTAATTGAATTCATATTTCACGATTAGCTGCAGGTGGAACATAATATTATTATACAAGAAAACGAAGATAATAATATACCTACCTACTAGAATAATAATATGCGTGTTAAATGTTAATTTATTTAAATATATTCATTTCCACTTCACTGTTTACAATGTTACTAAAATACAATTTAAAAGATTTTTTGTTAATTACTTTTAATAACTTTTCTAATAACTAAAATAATAATAATCATTTTTTGAAATAGATACATATTATTGTTCTTTAAAATATTTTGAAGCTTAAAAAAATAGATTTAAACCCATTTTTTTACTAATTTATTTTGGGGATGGGGGGGGGGAGTTCTAGACTTTGGTAGGTGCATTTTATGCTATTGCACTGTCCTTTACCATAGTATTAAATTCTTCCGGTTGTAATAATAAATTATATTATTTATAACTTTTACGTTTTATAATATTACTGTAGATAACTGTAGATAATTAATTACGTGACACTTATTGCTAATAGTACCTATTTCGTAGGAACTTACTTTAATATTGATATCCACTGGTTATTATACTATATAATTAATGATAAAAATATTACTGAGCTCATAATAAATGTATCAAACAAATAAACTATAATAGACTATATAGAGATAACTATACACTAATATCTAAAAAAATAATAATTATTACCTAAGTTTGCATAAAATTGCCCAATATTTTTTTTCGCTAATACTGCTATCACCTATAGAAAACGAGACAGATATCAATGCGGCGGTTGATGACGATCACTATCACTGTGTTTATTGGATTTTTGGTGCCAGCTTCCGGTCGTTTGTCACCTTACCTCCCGGACTGGCCACACGGGTTGACCACGGCCAAGTTGACGGCGTACGTGAACAAAACGTTCGGACCGTTGCAGCGGTGCTTGAAAGTGGCAGCCGACGATACTGACGAGGCGGCCGCTATAGTGGCCATGCTCTACCCAAAGCGGTACAACGACTGTGCGGACGGACATCCGTCTGACCTGGACGCGCCCACCAGAACAATCACGTTGGACTCGTATGGTGACTTTCCAGTGTTCTGTACTGCTTACGTGGTCATCGGACGTCGACTTGAGATGATCAAAAAGTATTTGGAAAATTTTAGAAGTGATGCCGCCGAGAGGATGTTGGTGGTCGTTGTACACAGTAGGAAATACATTAAACCGTTTATCAAAGTAAGTTCCACTTATGTGCCCTCCGCCTCTCCAAATAGTAATCCTCCGAAATGAGGACGTCACACCCACATGTGTTGTCTGCGTCTTACTCGGTTGTTTTTAAAATTAGAGTGAATGCGGCCTATAATAAAAATTAGCTGTAAGATTACCTATGTGGCTATGTAGGTAGTATGTACACCTAGAACCTAATAAAGCATCCGGAGGCATTTATATTGATATTTTAATGATTACGAATCATGTATTATGAATTATGATAAATGAACATTTTAAATGTGTACATTTTTGTAGAACTACTAGAACTATAAATTAAATACTAACTATATAGTTACTGAATGTACCTAAGTGCTTTGTTACATTCTTGTCAGATAGATAATATAAACATTGAAAGTTGAAACATCCTATATACGCTGCAGACACGCAGTACATGTAATTTAGAACGCATGTTAGTACAACAAATAAAACATTTTCAAATGTTCTAATAATTATTAGCTAATACCTACTAAGGTGTTACAATTTTGTAATGACTACACAATATTGTTAAAAGTATTTAAAAATAAGTAAACATAATATAATATGATAAGATCAGAGATCGAATTGCAAAAATAAAAGAGAGGGGACTCAGAGACTTGAAAAAAGTTAGCGTTCCTTATGAGTTATGATTAAACTCAACTTAGCCCGTGGGGGGCTTTGTTATATTTGTATTGGCCCCCTACCGTGGGTTTCCAACCGTTCATATTTATCAATATGACAATATGTAATTGAAATATTATGCATCTATACTAGGTAGTAACAATTACCAACAATTACAACAAATATTATTTAACTGTCGTATATAAATATAAAAATTAATGGTTACATAAAATTATATTCTAACATTTCGAACTAATTAGGTAATAATTTATTAATTATAATAATGATAACAGTGACGTAATTACGGTAGGGGATTTGGGTTTTGAATCCCCCTCCATGACTTTTTTTTTAAAACTGGTTAACCATATTAAAGTGTTTCTTTAGATAAAAATATTATAATTTACAAGTATTAGGTACCTACTATAGTATATTTTATAGAAATATTACATAAAAACCCGACTAGTGACTCCCCTATGCTATAGCTGTACATTACTACATAGAGTTACTACGTATAATAAACACTAATCACTATTGCACAAATATATTGAAATACAGCATAAAAATGAAGTGTAGCTCCAAAGCGATTTTCTGAAAAATTTTTGAAAACTCATGTATTTCACCGAGTTCAGATCGATGACGCAATCAAAATTTGACGGTCGGATTCAGTTTCAAAGTTATAACTTTTTGAAGTTATTTTGAGTATTTTATACCTACACAGATTATTCCACGAATTTATACAACTTTATTAAAAGTGTGTATTGATTTATGATGTATTTATGCATGAACTTAAATTATACAGATCACAATGGTTATACTGAGTTGTGGCGTATTTAGAGGGGGGCAATTGCGCCAGGCTGCACATTTTTGTGAGAGCCTTTTTTTCGAAAACAGAGTTACAATGATTTGTATTTTTTTAGCTGTTAATACTAATAAAAATAACTATTATTACTGATATTATATTATAATAACTACAGTTTTTGGCTTAAGTACACTAATCATAATATTAGTATTTAGTTGTATACTTGTATGTTAACCTAATGAATATAATATTTATATACAATGTTGCTTGTTGTCTTAATTTAACAGTATTGGCTCTATATAGAGTACTTAAATTCATTAGTCACTATACACTAATCAATAAAATAACAATGAGTTAACACATTTATACATTATTCAAATGGATATTTATTTATTTACGGCAGGTGACTGGTAAACCTGCTATATTATAGGCACCTACCTATATTATATATAACATTGTACCTAAGTGTTATAAAATATTGTTTACAATTTAACAATCAAGTTTCTTATTTAACGGAAACTGGTAGGCGAGAAACGCAACAAATATCACTTGTGTTGCAGTTATTCTTTTTTAAACAAAACTTAAAACAGCTTAAGTGTTATTAAAATTGAGTTCAAGAAATTTTCTTTTAAAAAAATCGTGTAATTTTATCATCTGAAAGGTGGACGGTTGACAAATTTATTTCTAACATTTTTTATTACCGAGCCTTTGTTTAACGTCGACACTGATTCCGTCAACATTTGTTTTAACGGAGAAATATCTTTTGTACTGCCATTTGAACATATTATATTACGTGTATTTTGTATTTGTTTTCCGTGGAGGATATTTTCAGGTTCTGGGATGATTATAGATTTTTTTATATTGGTCTTTGAACATAATGTTTTATGCAAGCTCGATTTCTTTTTATCCAATTTAGGTTGATCAATTTTCGGACTTATATCTGCAGATAATCTATCAAATGTTTCAGTATTTACTGAATGTGTCTGCAAATTTTGTATACGATCTCCGCCAGGACCTTGCTTTTTAATTATCGAAGACTGCTTGTTTATTGTTGTGTTCGACTATATTGTAGAAGTTTAATAAATATATTAAATAAATATCATTAATATCATATTATTTTAAATAAGTCATTGTTTACAGTTTACACAAGAACTATAGGTACCTAGTTAATATTTTACAGATATTTGTAAAATGAGGCAAGGTAGTTACGTATATCCTTATCAGTACCTATGTCCTATAATACCTACAATGATACAATGTAAGTTATAAACCCATACAACTAATGACTAAAGATTAAAACTGTTTTCTATATGTAAACTGGAATTAGGTATATGTTTTAAATTCGGCATTATAGGTAGATCATTTTACGTTAAATTGGTATTTAAAATCACGATTAACGAAATAAAATTATAAATTAGGTACCAGAAAATAAAATTGCATGTAGCTAGTAAATACGAATAAAAAGTTTAATTTTAAAATCCAATTTAAATATTTGATAATAAATATAATATATTTAATATTGTTTAAAAATTTCGTACTTTTACTAATAAACAAAAACAAGTACCTACATAAGTATTTTTACTCATCTGCATTCTACATATAACTTTTAAATACTGTCTGCAGTCTATCTATATAACTTACTTTTTGATCTATCTTGGATAAGTTAATTATTGATGTATCCCTCAGCAATTTTTCAAACACTCTCATTTTATATTCATACTCAGTATTCTTAATCTCATAAAAGTATGACTTTCGTAATAATCGATTCGCCGAATACCTCTTGGATTGATCATAAACTATCATATCTGTGAGTAAATCATATGCTGGACGGTATGGTTGATACACTGAATGCAGTCCAACTCCAGCGGTTCTTTCTTTTTGTTTATTAATTTCGTATCGTGCAACGAACACATCAGATTTATATTTTTTGAACTTATTAATTAATCTTTGGTCTGGAGAGCCTAATACCCGGTCAATCTTTTCAATTTGGTCACTTTCGTCTCGACCATCAAACAACGGATGGCCAGTAGCTATTTCATAAAGTACACATCCCGTTGCCCAAATATCCATCTTTGAATTGTACCAACCTCGTGTTAACAAGCATTCAGGCGAGCGGTACCATCTAGTCGCCACGTATTCTTTGTACTGATGGCCATAAATGGCATGACATGTGGTTCCAAAATCACCAATCTTTAATAACTTGTCCCTTGATGTCAGCAAAATATTTTCTGGCTTGATATCCCTATGGATAAAGCCATTCTCGTGCAAATACCTTAAGCCTTTACAAAACGTTCTAATGAATAATAATAATAATAATTTGTTACAACAATTATACCTTCCAACATTTGATACATATAAGTTTTAATTCTATATTCTGATAGTGGACATTCTCTGTTTTTTATAATATCGTAAAGGGATTTTTTCATTAATTCTGTTACTAAAATAATTTTTCCTTTTTCTTCATCGTGGTATGCTCTTTTTAGCATTAATAAGAACGGATGTTTTCCCACCGAGTTTGATACATTAACTTCGGGTATAGCGTTCCATTTATCTATGTCCACTGTATGTCCATAATTTTTTTTCAATACCTTTGCCGCATATTCTTGTCCGTTGTTTCGTTGCACACACAACCATACATCAGAAAACGTGCCTTCGCCAATTTTTTGTTTTAGATCAAATTCAGAATGAAAATTTTTTAAATTTTCTCTACTAGATAGTGGTACATTAGGTGACATCAGATCGAATAAAACTAAAAATATTAAGTAAGTATATAGCCTATAGATAATTGTATTAAATATGTACAATATTTCTACTTCATGAACATATTATTAAAACGTTTTAGTTTCCATACAAACACTGGAAATCGATTTTTATTGAAGTATATCTATAGGCCAGAAATGTTAAATTTGTATTTATTTTAATTTTAAAATGTGTTTGTTATAATGTATAATATATTATAATTATATGAGTATATTTAATTTTCTAATGGAATTAGAAACGTATTAAATATTATGAAACTCAAAATGAATATAGAATTCAGATAAACAATTGACACAAAATATGGTTTATTATATATAAGACCAAAACCCGAGACCAAATTTTGTACACAATACAACATGTATATGATATAGTTATATGAGCAAAATTATATTATTTATATTTTACTTATATATACTTCAAATTATTTTACTTTGCACCTAGGTACTTATAAATTATAATCAATGATATTACGTAGGAGTATTAATAAAACCATTATAAATACTAATTATAATCAACATAGTTGAACATAATAAAAATTAAAAACCTCTCTCTAAATGCCACATACATATTTTGATTACATTATTAAAATTAAGGCAACCTTACTTATATTAAAATCATTTAATAAAATAATATCATCTGTGTTGTTGGAATATTATTTTATTATTTTGGTTTTAAGAAAGTTATAATTTTTCAATTCATTACATTTTTTTTTAATTACCCAACCTTTTTACAAATAAATAATCATTTTTTTTTTTAAAGAAAAATATTTAAAAAAGTTTTACTCACAACACAGATAATGTTATTCCTTGTAATTATTATAGTTGCCAATATAGGCAATATATAATTTCAACATTGAGTGAAATACTTCGAAAAGTTTCAACTAATGTAGCCATCAGCCATATAGCCATTATAGGATGTAAGTATTACTAGATAGGTATGGAAAACATATTCTAAGAATATAATGCTAACTCGTTGCTCGTCGGTTTCTATTCATAATAATCAATACGTAATATTATTAATGTCATGTTATTTATTGCCTCGAATTCAGTACAATATACTACAATATACTTATATAGTTATATACGGTATACCTTCTTAGTGGCTAGACTAATATTGTACCAACATATATTTACATAATATATATACTGATTAGTGATTACTGATGAGTAAATATGTATTAATATTTCAGTTTGTTTTATGAATCGCTTATTATTGCTGGAATTCGGAATTTGATTTAATTTACAATATACCTAGGTAGATATGTAGTTCTGCAGTATACTGATAGTATGCCTATAGGTAGGTAATAGATAGGTACCTATGCTTAGATTTCGTTTTTCTACAAAATATAAATATTTTACTAGTCAAGTATGAATATAATTGGTCAGTTAGGTACATGGACGTGGATCAAAATCGAAAATATAATATAATTAAATACCTATACATGGACACAACACTATAGACACAACATAGGCAAGAATATCAGATAAGTATATATAAAAAAAGTGGTACGTAATAATCAATATCATAGTGGTATGCCGGTGTCTAGTGTCTACCTATATATTAATCTTTAGTTAATAATTACTTACTTTAATTACTTTAGTTAATAACTATATTTGTACAGTTACTATATTATGTTTCAGTATTCACCTTCATACTTCAATTACAAAGATGTTATACTTATAAATGTATATCCACAAAAAGAAGCAGTGTATCAAATGAGCATATATTTCAAGAAATTCGTCCCTATTTCCAAACACCAGGACCAATGGTTTAGACATGTAAGTATATTAAATAAGTAGGTTTAGTATCCATATACTCTAACTGCAATAATAAAACTGTTCAATTATAAATATATCAGGTGTGTAACTGTACCTGCAAAATAATAATAAGTAGGAACAAGTAACAACATAAACTTATCTTGCTGCCGAATAAGTTATAGAAGGCAAGTATTAAAGGTTTAAATGCAAAAAAGTTACTACGGAAAATACCTAAATAATAATATTATTAATTATTATAATTTGTAATATAATCTGTTAGTCGACCCTATTAGAGCTATCGATTTGAAATAATGTCGAGGGTAGATTAATATTATAATTTCACCGGACACTTAGAAAAGATTTAGCAAAATGTTGATTTTAAGGGGTTAAAATTTGCAAAAACCAAAATTGTAAGTGTAAATTGTATACCAATATACGTTACCAATATTGGTTATTTGGGAAAATCAGGTACATGCTTGCTTCAAATCGAATTTTCGGACATTGTCGACCAAGGTGAATGAGTTGCCCTTTATCCGTGATCCGACGTAGTTGAACAATCAAATTTTTTTAAGAGTTGCCATTTTTTACGGGCAATAAAGTGCACGGAACAGCTAGTATTATAATATACATAAATTATATATTCAATTTTTGTGTTATTTAATTATTTAAATTAAATATCTATTGAACAGTTATGACGTTCTAAAATAAATAATAATTATATAGTAAGTACCTAGTGATAATGAATTTGACGGGAATTTATGAAAAAGTAGTTCAGAATACCTACATGTACCAGATTGCAGATACCTAATAAGGCTGAAACGGAACCTATTAAGCTACTTATACACATATTTGTTTTGTATTGTAATGGATTTCGACTGCACTATTTGGATTTACTAGCGGTGTTGAAGGCCACTGCCACTAACGTAGTGGATCCCCAGAATCTACTAATAATTAATGCTTATAAGCAGGGTTTGGGTCTTATAGCACTTATAATCATCAAAATAAGAACTGAAAAAAGTACTTATATACTTCATTATAAGCACTAAAAAATATATTAAAACAAGCAAAAAAAGCACAACAAAAACTTTCAACACAATTTGTTTTTTATTTTATCGTTTTAATTTTATATTTAAAAGCTTAAAAATATTTCTTCTTTAAAAAAATCAATTATTTTTAGGTTTTTTGAGTTTTCGAAAATATTTAAACTTCTTTATTATACTTATTATTATAGTTTTTTTGAAAAATAAATTTTAAATTGTTTAAGAATAACTGAAAAAAATTGATTTCTTTGGTCTTTCTACTTAGGTAAACACTAAGCGTGCAAATACGGCCCCCGGTGTTAATTACTATGAAATATTATGATAGGTACAATTGTACAAAGGAGAAAATAGCCACATCATAGTCCTCTTGATATTATTAAAATTTCCGTGTTTATTCCATATAAATACATATTTTACAAAAAAAAATAAGTGCAAAAAGCATAATTTATACTGCATATTTGAGCTTTTTTTTTAGTGCATACGTAAGTATGTGAATTATTTCATTGTTTTATTTTAAGTTCCAAACTAAATTTCAGATGATACACCACACACAAACAAAACACATACATCATTAAAAAATCAGTACATTCGTCAGAATCTAAAACAAATATTTCTTTACAGACTTACAGTGAAACTGTATGCTTTATATATACTTCATATTTTATACTATATGTCTATATTCTATATACTTCGATATATTTTGTCGTCACTAATACAAAATTGACTAATATTCGACACACTCGAACACTTTTTCAATCGATTAATTTTTTTTTTAATTACATAAGTACTATTTTTTTATTTTTAACGCGATAAATCCATCCTTTTGTCGAATGCGATAAAAACTTCGACAAGATAATACCAAGATGGAGGTTTGAGTAGATGAATCGGAGTCGGTGGTACCAGGATCGCAGTGGCTGGCCGCTTCAGTATTGACGTCCCGGCTTGCGGCGCGCAATTGTGGCGGCGGCGGCAGAATACTTCGACTCTTTTAACGAACGTGACGATCGCTGCATACGTTCCTGATACATATATTTCAATCTTTCGCGTTATAAACGGAATATGTTTCTACAATGTTGCTACAACGTTTCCAGAAAGTCGTACACAGTCTTTTCGCTACTGACCTTAAACTGCTCCAATATTTAATTATTATACTCATTATCAATTAATATTCTATATTTCTATAAAAGTTATGACTAATAATATCTATTTCAACTTCCTATTTCTTACTCCCATTAGTCCCATTGAAATATTGTAATTTATTACATTATTACGCATTATAATTTATAATACTATATATAAATGGCTGTATAAATACAATTTATTGTTTGTATATAAAAATGTAACTACCGCAACTTTTATTCAATTTTCAATCTTTTTAACTACCAAAAGACGACTTTTTCAACTAAACCGAAAAATACCATAACAATAAAATTACAAAATTATATCATATCTAGAAAATTCTAATTTAATAAATATTCAGAGAAAACCTAAGGTTATACGTTTTTGAATTTGAAAAAAAAATTGATAAATATTCCTGTTTTTCCCGATTAATTTGAAATTAACTTGGAATATTTAAATTCATTATATGTGTTTTTTTGTATCTGTATATACGTAAAGGATAAGTAGTAAAAAAATGCTTTGAATTTGAAGCTTTGTGGTTGGTTTCTGGTATCAAATTGGATTTAGTTGGTACCATTGATAGGTCAAAATTAGAAATTCCCAATACGTTTCTTAGTAATTGGGAAATACAAAAAAAACAATTATGGAAAAATGTCAACTTTTATGCATAACTATAGTCTTTGGTGTAATTTAAAAACGAATAACCGTACATTGGTGAAATTTTCATCAAACGGTTGTACTAGTATTTTATCTACATGAACACATTTTAATATTCACATATTTCATAAATATTTTGACTCTTATTGAGCGATTAATAGGCATGAGTGCATGACACATTTTTTAGTTTTTATTCAATTAATAATATCGATATAAAATGTTTCGATTGGTGAAAAGCTTGAAAATTTAATACAGGGCTTGTGGCTTGTCATAAGTTTTTATTACAGGAATTAATAAAATAACTATTTCATAAATATTTTTTAAGAGCGTCTGAAGTTTAAACTTTTACAAAAAAGGTTAGTCACGGGTAAAAATAACGATTTCTCAACAAATGTTTTTTTATTTGGCTGTAATTCAAAATTTCAAAAATGAATAACCGTAGATACCTTAAATTTTCAATAAAAGTTTATGTTGTAATTTTCAACATATCGTGTTTTTATCAAAATATGTTGATTCTTTTTAAACTATTTATAGACATTTGGATGTTTTAATGCAACAATTTCTCTCCGTCAAAAAACTTGAGAGTTTAATACAAATTTTCTCATAAGTTGTTATTGTTGTTATTTAAAAATATTTAGGGTACATAATAACTATTTTTTTATAAGTATTTGAATTTCAAATGTTTATACAATTTGTCAAAATCATAAAAATTAACAAATCATTTTTTAGTTAAAAATGTATAAAAAGTTCAATTTTTATAGCGTAGGCTTGACAATTTAATAGAAGGTTCCTCATAAGTATTTCACACTGGTACTAAAAAAATGTAACATATAATATCAGCCAAATTTTCGGCAAAATGTAAAGTAAATTACAATAATATATTAGTTAAAATAAATTACTAATATGCAATGATAATAATATTAATACTATCTTAGGCTAACCAATATTGGCAGACAGTGTCCGCTTAGAATCGCTTTTCGTATATAATTATATAAGATTGAAATAATTTAATTCAAATCGAACACGTCCATTATACAGTGACCCACTTGACATCTTTGTATAGCAGATCGGTTGATCGGTACCCACTTGGGCTGTATGTAAGCTGCGGCAAAAAAAATTTAACATTATAGGTACAATCTGTGACAAAACCTATAAGACACATTATACAAATTGAAGCAACTTATTTTATATACCAACGATATTATATACTATATATAGTAGGTACCTAAATTATATATACCTACCTATGTGTACCTATATAACGTATGTTGTGACTTAAGTACAAATTCGTAAGGTAAATCCAAATGTATTTTTAAGTTGTAACGAAACATACTAAATATCGGTTCCTTTACTTTTGATAATACTGTTATAATCTACTTATTTATAAGTTATATACAAGAAACATTCCTTTCTTCTTTGTGGGCATTGAAATCAGAAGTACTAACAAATAATGTATGTGAATCTTTCCATTAAAAATGTAATGCATATTTTTATCATCGTCATCCATCACTATAAATTTATAGATACAGGATATTCAGGTTGACACATTTATAAAATTTAGAAGTGCAAAAGTAGGATTAATACTGCAAGAAAGAAATAAAGCGACAACGCAAAAATATAAATTAGAGTAAACAAAAATTGTATTATTATTTTATTATTTAAGTTAAAATATTTTTTTCTTTATTTTCACTCTAATAGAGACTTCTATTGCGTATATAAAATGCACACCACAAACATTTAATAATAATACGTATACATGTTACAAACGTACAAAATACAAACGTTATCGATTATGAAGTTAAGCTACAGATAGCTGTCATAAACTCATAACACGTATACAATTTAATGTTATCTTATCGATATAAATATATAGTATATATAGAAGGTATATAAAATAAATTGCCGCAGTTTGTATAATGTATCTTATCGGTTTCGTCCCAGATTGCATAATGTTAAATTTTTTCTTGCCGCATTTTACATATTATCGACTTTTAGAAAAATATTAATTTTGCCACAGTTTATCATCTCCCGCCACTGGTCCTACTTTTTACTTTTGACCTCACTTATTACTCGACTACAGTGTCGGTCTGGTTAATGATTGGGTCCCCGTCAATAATTTTTAATTGGCCTCGTAAACCCTTTAAAAAAATTAAAAAATGTTTTTACTTATGTCATTTTATTTTCCGTGTATAATTAATATCATAAATTCATAACTATAAGTCTATGCCAATACTAGAATCCAATCTTATAAACATGGTATTATAATTATTAGATAGAATTCTATAATGTTCAATTTAAGTTAATATAAATAATAAAATAATGTATTGGTACAGCCTTCATAAAATATAATTTCACAGTTTGACAGTTGTTTCGTTAAAAAATATATAGGTATTTTTCAATGATTAAATAAATACAAAATAAAAATAATTATAATAATACACCTACAGTATATTAATTGATTGGAAAACCAGTTGCTCTAATTAGATATATAATGCAGATATTTTAGTACAGTATTTTTTGTGTGTATTATTAATATGACTAATAGTTTCACTTTTACCAGTAAAAAAACATTTTCATAAAACGCTTAAAATCTTTTTTGGTTTTTAAATATTCGAAAATAGTAATTTGGTAGAGTAAGGTATTTACCTATTTATAATATGAAGAAAAAATATTTAAGATCGGTTAAATTTTGAATGAACGATAGCAACTTTGATTTGTAAAAATACAGCATAAGATAAATAATATTATAAAAATCAAAATTGTATGGTTTCCACATTTTTATAACTAATGTTAATCAAATAGGTAATATATAATAAAGAACATACTACGAGTCGTTGAAATTGCACCTAATATTTTTTTTTTTTTTATAATAGTGTATAATATACCCACTAATAACTGCACAAGTCTTTAATCAATATATTGAAAGGTTAGGTTAGGTTAGGTCGTCACGTAATTTCTTCGTGAATAATTTATCTGCAGCAGCACGGAAATTTATCGTAGATAAATTATCAAATTATGAATCCAAAACATATAAATTATAATTTATATTTGAAATGTTAAAATCCAAAAAGAAAAACAATTATGTTACGATTATGATTTAACTTAAGCTTTAAGTCTACCTATAAAACAATACTATGGTATACAGTAATTTATAGTACATATTAGTACATAGCATAATGTACCCATTACAGTGCAGTTAGTGGATCTATCACCCATAGAGTGTAAAGTTTTTAAAATTGTATATTTTTAGATTTTTCCAAAAAATATTTCAAGCAATGATAACAATTTTTTAACATATAGTTCTCCAATTTGGTGATTATTTAAAATTTTAGTATATTTTGATAACAATTTATATTTATTTCATATTGAATTAAAATTAAATTATATCCTGTATGTCTGTGTGCAAAAAATAATTTAGAGTAAAATAATATTTATCGAGTACAAAATGTTAATAATACATTTTGTCAATCACGGATCTATCGTTTTTTTTATATTAAAAATATAAAAAGTTGATTTTTTTTAACGGTACCTAATACCTATGTAAACTTTCTTGTTCATAAGCAAATATTCATCACTAAAATATTATTTATTTTGCAATTTTGCATTAAGTATTTAAGAACCTTATAAAACTGTTATTATTATTACTATTTTTATTTTTATACTTTATAAATCAATTGTTATCAAATCTTAATCTAATTATTTTCATATTTATTATTACCTATTTTTCAACTTAATTTTCAGCTTATTTTTGCATATTTGTTGCGTTTTATAATTTTATTGCATATTATTTGGTATATTGTGATACTTTTTAATTAGTTTTTATTGCATAAAAACCTAAGCTTTTTTTATAATACAATAATTATGTTTGAATTTAAAAAAAACGATATGTAGCTAGAAATTAATTTTTCTATTTAGACTATAGGTAATCTTTATCTTAGTAAGTTGTAATTAAACTTATATTATACCTAATATGTATAAATGTATTACAATTATATGCAATTAATTTTAGGACTTGGAAGGAAAACAAAAAGTAAAAAACTTTCATAAGACCCGTATCAAATTATTGGCCTACAACAATTCATATTTTAGTACTTTGATAAAAGACAATGGAACGGGAAAATTAAGTGAGTAGATATGTTATTAAACAACCTTGTTATACCTGCAATACACCTAGTTCAGTACCTAGCACCTACCGCCATGGCGCCTATGGCATAAGTTCGAATGCTTTTTAAGCTATTTCTGTCATAAAAATTAAATTAAAGCTTAATTTTAATTTGTCTTATGTACAAGTTTAGGCGACAATATTATTATTATACAATATACTTATTGAAAATAACAAAAGAAAAAATATAAAAACTTCCAATTAGGTTACATATACAATCATTTTACGTATAATTCATATTGGTATAGGACAAATGTTAATTCGAAGTTAAGGGTAGGTTCAATTAGAAATTTTGGAATGTTTTTTTAGAAAATAGTTCTAGTAAAAAAATTTTATAATATAAAAATATCAACATTTTCGATAAATACATTGTATCCTTTTTGGCACATAAATAGTTAATTTTTAATTTTTATAATTTAGGAAATTTAGGAAATTCATATAAAAACAAGGGGGTCAAGTGGATGTCGCTCCGCTGTACAGTAGGCTACAAGTAGATCTCTGTACTATAATGGATGGTATTAAATTTGAATTCAATGATATAATATCATTGTATACGAAAAACGATTCTGAGCGGAGACATACCGTCTGCTAATCTAAACATTTTTATTATTAACTACTTTTTGCGATAAATATAGGATAAATAAAGTAACATGATTTTAAAATATTATTAAATGTATTAAATATTTTGTTTTTAAAAATATTACTGAAAAATAGAATAAAACAAAAAAAGGGAGGTCAAGTGGATGTCGTTCCGTTGTACAGTAAGTTGCTAGTAGGTCACTGTATAGTGTATAATGGGTGGTATTAAATTTGAATTCAATATAATATCATTGTATACGAAAAACGATTCTGAGTGGAAACGGTATGTCAGTCTAGGATATTTTAAATTATATTGATATTGTTATTTTACGGTAGCTGCTAAGTTGAATTAATATTATTCATATTACTTAATTATTAACCTAAAATCATCAGTGATGCTAGAAAAATATTATAATATTATATACTTTTACTCGTTAAAATTGATTTTAATATGTAATATCGTCCAAATTTGAACTTAAAATGTCTGTAAAAAATAACTGTGTTTAAATATTTTTTAGATTTTTTGTTTACAGTATGTACTATTTATTAGAATCTTTATTTTAAATTTTCAATCCTTAGTTATAAAAACTGACCATTTTATAATTGTTTAATTACAATGATTGATAATTTTCGAGATTTTGATGAATTTTGTCAAAATTCGAACTTTAAATGCTTATAAAAAAAATGTGTGCCTATGTATTTTTAATATTTTTCAACTGATATTGTATTAATATATCAGGAGCCTTGTATTAAATTTTTACACTTTTTGGCCCAACAGATAAAACTTTATTGATATTTATTGAAAAAAAAACTAAAAAAATTGAAAACTGAAAATGTCCGTAAACAGCTCAAAAATATTCAAAATATATTCAAAATTAGATCGTGTATAGAAAATGCTTATATAAACATTCAGTGAAATTTTCATGCATCTACAGTTATTTGTTTGTGAATTGCAACAAAATAAGAAAATCGCTACATGAGAAATCGAGTGAATATCTAATCTTGTAAAAATTAGAACTTAAAATGCTCATAAAAATGTATTTTGACTTTCTTATAAACATTTTTTTATTGATAAAATTATTGCCTAATTGCAAACTGATGAGGAATCTTGTATTACATTTTCAAACCTTAGATTTAAAAAGAAAAATTTTTATGAATTTCTAACTCAAAATAAATTGCACATTTTCGTCATTATTACGTATTTTGTAAAAATTTGAACTTTGATTACCTATAAAAAAAAATTGTGACTACGGATTTTTAATATTTTTCATCTGCCTTTCATACTATATATTAGAAGCCTACTATTAAATTTTCAAGATTTTTTACCCAACAAATAAAATTTTATTGACATTTATAGAAAAAAAAACTAAAAAAATTGGAAACTGAAAATTTCCGTTAACAGCTCAAAATAAGTCAGAATATTTTGAAAATGCTATGGTGTGTAGAAAATGCTTATATAAACATTCGGGCAAAATTTCATGTCTCTACGGTCATTTCTTTTAGAGTTATACCAAAAACCAAAATCGATTTTGTCGAAAATTGGTTTTCCGTAAAAATTCCCGTTTTTCCCTTAATTTTTCATTTGTTTTTCACGGCACTCATGAAAACTACTGGGAAATTTTAACTTTTGACCCCCCAAAGTACCAACTAGATTCACTTTACTATCAGAAAAAGTACTATTGAAGAAAATCGAAGCATTTTTACTGTCCTAAAACGTGATGACAGACAGAAAAATAAAAAAAAATAAAAAAAAAAACACATATCATTGTAAAATCAATACATTCTTCGCTTCGCTCAGAATCTAAAATATATTAACACGATTACTTTTATATACGATTTAAGTTCATATTTAGACGAAATTGCATATGAAAACCAAGAATAACGGTTTTAGTTATTTAATATTTTGTTGTAATTTAAAAATAGGTATGAGAAACTTTTAGAGTATATTATTATATATTATTTTTTTTATTTAAACTTTGTTTTACAATTAGTTTCAACAATTATTATTTATTTAATACATACAATTACGTTTTCAAATGTAATATTTTTAGCAAAAATTAATTTAACCTACTGTTGTACTAATGTATAATAGTAAAATAAATTACTTTAATAACAATATAAGTTATAACACATCAATTAATATACATAGTAATATCGTAAGCTGTTAGCTGACACAACATTTTCGCTCAGAATCGTTTTTCGCATAGGTACACAAAAATAAAAAATAAAAATAAAAAAAAACCACACATCATTGTAAAATCAATACATTCATCGCTCCGCTTAGAATCTAATATTTATTTCCTTTTAAGTTAAAAATAATATTATTATGGTTAATGAATCAAAAGAAAATTTTATTTTCCACATATTTCGTACATAAGGATAATAAATCCCTATAATATAGAAATTAATAACTTTGCGTAATGATAGCAATATGACTCATTTTAACACAAGTATTTTTTTTCAAGTAAACACAAGTTTTCAAATATTGATAACATATTAAAATCTGAAGTTGCACCACGGTTCGAACTTATGCCAAAGTACTAGGTAATAATGAGTACACTATGGCGCTATAAATATATTTGTAAAGTGTAGAATATAATATATAGACTCCAGTAAAAGCCCTAAAGTGATATTTTAATACAGGCTTATCGTATGGCGTTGAATGTAGTATATTTAAAGAAATCGCTACAAGATTGAACATCACATGGGACATATACACGTCTGACGACAAAGACAAATGGGGAACAGTGTGGTTTAACAATACAATTACTGGAGGTGCACTCAAATGGTTGTATACTAAAAGGGTCGATGTGTCATTTTGCTCGCTTTGGATTGATCATATTAAATCCAAGTTCGTGGACATGTCAAAATTTTGGACATTAACGTGTTTAAAGTTTTTGGTCCCCAAGCCCCGGCCTTTGCGAGAAAAATGGGACTTGCTGTTCAAACCGTTTCCGTTAAGTTTGTGGCTATTAGTTATATTTTCTGCAACGTTGACGACGATTACAGTATGGATATTAGCAGGCATTCAGAAAAAGATTGGCTATGAAAATATTAATGGTTAGTACTTACGTAAAATATAGGTTTATCCTTATGTTTTACCAACAGAGTTTATTTATATAGGTATATAAAAATATTTCTGAAATTTAAATTTTAAATTTGTATTTTACTGATAATAAAACATGATTTGAATACATATATTTATGGCATATAATTTATATACCTACGACCTACTATTATTACTTATTATTTTTTTATGTTCCAAATGTAAATTGTTTATAAAACGTATACAATATTTGTTTTTTTAGCATTTACTTCGTTATCAGCGACAATTTTTTGGATAATCGGAATGATGTTATTGACTAACAATCCACGTACTTACAGAATGGGACCTATTAGACATTTGATCAATTGGTGGTGCATGTTTATATTCATCATGTCTACTTCGTTTTCCAGCATTCTCTATTCATTCATTACATCGTCCGAGTACACAGACATTGTTTTGGAGGTTGAAGACATGGTGAAAGCCAATTACCATTGGGGTCTTACGTATCCACCCCCTTATGAGTACATACTGAAAATGGAAGTAAGACTGCAATATTGTTTATAAGATTTTGTGCTGGGATAAAATTATATGTACTACTTTTAAACGTTTTAAATATATTGTATTCGAAAGATCTTATAGATACCAGATACGTGAATCGTGATCTTTCGATTCGTTTTTTCAAAACATAGTATTAGCCAAAATAAATATTTCTTTAAATAATTACAAGGCAAATGGGGCAAGTTACAAGTGCTACCTTCCTTTATTAGCATGATAATCCTTTATTAGGCTGCCGTATTATAACGGATTATAGCGTGTACCTATAAGGCCATACTGCCGATACATCTATCTATACAGCTATAGGTGGACGGGTTATCGTTATTTTTAACTTGACATCATAAAACCAATTCAATTCAAAACTTTTGATGTGTTTCAATTAGATAGGTACCTAGTACCTACCTACCGGTAATAAATTCCTATAATTTCCTTACTTATTATGATTTCACACTTTTACTCTACAATTTACATGATATTTAGGTCGTATACACTCGTGAGTATAAAGTATAAACCTGCATTAAATAAAAACAAATATTAATAGGTGATTTATAATCCAAAGTATATGAAAGTACTAAGTGTACATGTATTCATATCTACCTTGTATAGTTATTAGTTATTAGTTATTATTATTAAATACTGATATTAAAGTTGCAATATTTTTCTAGGAATAAAATGTTTGGAAAAAAATGTGCTTAAAATAAAAGTAATATACTATTATATTAGTTATATAGGTAACTATTTCATATTATAACAAAATAGTGTTATGCAGACGTTCAGTAAAATAAATAAAAAAGATTATTTATTTTTAATAATAATTTAGGAAGCCTATGATACGTTTGGCTTAAAATACTCTTTGATTGTATATATTATTATTTAAGTAATTAAATAATGTTGTGAAAGAAAAATTCTCTGAATATCGTGTGATATATATATTTAACTTATATGCTCAAATAATGCTTTATATGCATTTAAAATATACTGCAGACGTCTGACAATCAACTTGTCAGTCAACCCACGTCGATCGTCTGATCAAAATAGCTTTATCATCAAATTCGTTACCGTGGGAAAGTGGAAACTTGATACCCAATAGAAATATTATGCTATAAATATTATCCGTACTCACGATTTATGAAGATACCTAGTAAACAAAAACTAAATATTCCATTGCGTGTTTATACTTTATACAATTTGTTTTTAAAAAACACAAACCCTGTTTTATTTTAATTGTATTGCCTCTGCATAGACACGGGTTAAATTACGGCTTTACAAAATAATAAAATAAAACACTATATTATATTATATTTTAAACAGAGGCGGAACTAAGATATTTTACGCCCGGCGAAAATATTAAAATTACGTCAAATCATAGACCAAGGCTGAATATATATCATTCACTACAATTGTTTCCTAATAGCTAGAAATAAAATAATAAACATAGGTACTACATACTTATTGATTTTTAAACACATAATAATGTTAACTAACAAAGTTAAAAATATCAAGCTAGTTCTTACTCATAAAATCTTATTACTTATGTTACAATACATAATAATTCAACTAAATAAGAGTTATTCTGATTTTTACACTACTATTAAAGTATATTAAAGAAAGCCTCTCTCTTTTCAAACTATTAAAATTATTATTAATAATCTTGCTTAATTCAATGAAAGACCTTTTTTATTTACAAATTTAAATTTATATACAAATCTGCTATTTAAAAATGTTTGATTGTTATTTTCAATATTTTCTCTACACACTAAAAAAAAAAAATAAAAATTATAAGAATTATAAATTGTTAAATTACTTAAATTAATATTATGTTGACTGCTGTAATGTAATTATAAATTATAAAATATTGAATAATTAACAACATTTACGAATTATTGTAATATGTAGACATGTAGATAAATTCTGTATTACAATACATTATAAATTGAGGCTCATAGCACCATAGACCTTATACTCATACTTATATGAGTTTAAGGTCTATGCATAGCACCAATAAACAGCTTAAACCATAAAAAATAATTTTCTGTTTTATTTTTTTTAAATTATCCAAAATTGAAGGGATAAATACTATTGTCCACTAATCGTCTAGTCATTACATTTGTGTTTTAATTAAAACAGTGTGGATGGAGTGAATATGACAAACTTAGAACTAACGTTACCAACGATAACCTTGAATATACCATACTTATTAAATGCAAGAACTAATTATTTAATAAGTAAACTCATTAATATAATATTATACTATGTTAAACTAATTACAAAACTACAAAATAAAACCAAGAGTATAAGGAATACTTAACAGTATAATGTCCATGCACCTCAATTACAATAGATCTTTATGGTGAAATATAAAATCTTTTATTCAGATAAAGGTACATAATTTAGGCCAGTAAAAAATGCAATTCAATTAAACAATTTATAAAAAAAAAAAAGAAAAGGAAAATATTTAAAATCAAATCATTTTTAAAAACATAAACAAATGTATAACCATCTTGGTAATTATTATAATATATAATAGTAAAAAATATTAACATCATTTTAATATATTATACAGATATAATAATATATCGTACGTTGATTGATATCTTATAAAAATTATTGTGTAGGTATCTTAATAATTATAGTACCTTTTATACACCAATATACCAGTCTACTTAATATACTTATACCATTGATTATATAATAGATTCTATAATAGAGTCTATTCTATAATCAATCGGTGAAGCCCGAAAGCGCAAATTGACCTTTTTTTTCGATAGCTCAAAAGCGCAAAATGAATTTGCGCTTTTGTACCTTGGTAGTGGGATAAAAGCGCAAAAATAAATGGTCCACCAATGGTCCAGAATCATATCACCGTCATTTGAAAGATCAATTTTATAACCCGCACCCATCTATTTATAATTTTATCGAAGTGATTAAAGAACACCAAGCAGAAGTTAATTTAAAAATACAGTCAAATGGTCGAAAAACTATGAATCGCAAATCTAAAGCCATCTCCAATACCTGGACCATGTATAATGAAAAAAAAATTTCCAGATTGGAATATTTGAAGACAGTGGGCTTCAAATTTCAAATTTAATTTTAAAATAATATATTTATAATAATACTCAACATTATATTTTTTATTTTTACTATTTTTATTTTATTTTTTATTACCAATTTTAATATCACTGTGACACTGTAAATGCTTAATTTAATATTAATAATAACTACGATTTTAATTAAAGACACTTTTTTTATAAAATTGATTTGCGCTTATGGGTTATTAAAAAGGTAATTTTTTTTGCGCTTATGGGTTATTTATTTTTGCGCTTTTGGGATGCTACACCCATAATCAATGCTTATACGAATCTATTCATAATCTTATCGTTGATTAAAATGATGACTACTGGCTACTCCGTGCAGCCCTGAGAGGGTCGGCCGTGCATCCCAAATGACAAATTAGAGAATAATATTATTTATCACTGTGGTAATTAATTTTGTTTTTATTTTTGCCGGCGTCGTCACCGTGACACCGTGCCTCGATGATAACGTTCATATTTATTATATTTAGATTTATTACTGATAATATACGTTTATGTTTAATTTTTATTATTAGTCTGTCTCTATATTATATAGTCCATAATCTATATGTACTGGCGAACTGCCGACCGTCGACGTACGCCGATAATAATAGAATGACGATTAATTATTTTACGCCATGTATGGTTTTATTTTTGTTTTTCATTCCTTCGAATGTCACCATATCATAAACAAATTATGTGAAATAAAAATATTTTAGTAATTTCTAACACCAAAACAGTAAATAAAGACAAAAAAATTACGCCCACTAGCATTTTAGGATTTTTGGGCTTTTGAAGTTTTTGAATCAAAAATTTTAAATTGAAATTTTATTTTATGATTAGTAAATGCTTTTACATGGTTTTTATTTACATTTAACAATTTATAGGTAACTTACTTTAAACAGGCAAATAAATATATAATCTAAACCTATCAAAAAAAATAATTTTTGAAAAAAATTGTACTTCTATATTAAAGAAGTCCAAAATGTAAGCAAACTTTTATACAATCCTTTAAAATATATTTTGGTTATTTAAACAAAATGTATAATATATTTTATATCGAAATTATAAAAAATTAAAAAAATTGGTGTATTATTTAGATTGTTCAGGGCATGATAACATTTTTTAAGCGATGCATTTTTTGGGATTTCTTAGGGCATTAATATCCCAACCCTAGATTTATAAAACTATGTCATAAATTAGGGACTTATCATGTGGAAACTGAATAGCATACAATATTGGTAAAACACCTATAGGTATTTAGGCATTTTAATTTTACAATTACGTTTCAGACTCAATCACAATATTACAAAATATTGTCTTATTCTTATGAGTTGACGGAAAACGGTGAAAAGTTTAGTAAACCTAACCGAGGGTGCCCATCAGTGGTGCAACGGGGTGACATGTCTGGAAAAATGTAAAATGATAGTAATTTTTTAACTGTAAATAATAAATTATTTTTACTTATGATATGAATACATGACATATTACATAGGTATAGTAAGTACATCGTTTATTTATGTTGTAAATCTATATTTTACTGTTATTTAATAAAAACAATTTTGTTGGTTGTTAGTATTTTTTGTATGATATTGTTGGTCCTGATTGATGGGCGTCATTGAACTTACCCAACCAGTTTTAAATAATAAGTATTATTCGGCAATAATATTGCTCTTGGAAAATAACTCCATAAATATTAATAATAACATAAAATAACATTATTGCACGAAACGCTTGCAGAATCCGGTGCACGTGAAGTTCAGCAAGCAGTTCGTACCGGAACGCGGCTTGGACGATCGGATCAGCCGACTGAAGCGCGGTCGGTACGCGATTCTGACTAAGTGTCTGTACGAGAAACACTTCATGGAGTCGGATAAAGTGCCGGTCGCTATGCTGAACAACCTGCGAACGGCCCGGACGTGCTTGAGCCAGTTCTACATCGGTTTTGGGTTCGTCAAGCGGTCGCCGTACGCGAAACCGGCCAACCTGGTCATCCAGCGGATCTTTGAGAGTGGGCTGATCGACTATTGGCTAAGCCGGGTGACCGAGGTCCGCATGTCGCCCGCCACGTTCAAGCAGGTGTACGAGATAAAGCCGCGCAAGAGGGGCCGTCCGTCGCCGCTTAGCTACCGACAGTTCAAAGTCGTCATGGTCGTATGGATTGTTGGATGCACGCTGTCGGCGGCCGTGTTCGCAGTCGAATGTCGGTATGGGCCTGGCGGCACCGGACACGCACAGATCGATAGACGCATAATCGCCGCCCGTGTATTATAATATTGTAATCAATATTTTTCGGATTGAGTGCACGTCAGACCTACATTTTTTAATTTTTTGGAGGAGGAGTTAAATTTACGAAATGGATTAGCAGAACGAAACAAAACATATTATCTTAAACTTTATTAGATTAATTGATTCTACCTATTTACCTCTTTTCTAGTTAGCTGACGTAGTTTCGTCAAAAAAAATTGTCAAATTCAAAATTTTACAATTACTTTGTAATAAAAAAAATATACATATAATTTTCAATTTTTATAGACAAGAATTGAAAATATAAACAAGGTTCCACGTAAGTAGTTCTACTGTAACCAAAAAATATATTAACACTGCAGTTTTTGTGTTACATATTTTTAAATGTGTTGTCTCCTTAAACAAACATTTAACAGTGCAATTAATTTGCGTTCAGTATTTTATTTATTTATTTTTTTTAATTATTAAAAATTTAAAAAAATGAATGCAATATACAAATTACAATAGTATGATATAATAATAATATTAATAATAATATAATAATAATATATCTATCTCTTTTAAGCAAAGTTTGAGTTAAAGAACCAATTTTGTGTTGTTAGGAGTTGGCTTATTAATATTAGACTATTAGAATAAATTTATCAATGATAAAACATAAAGGTTAAGAACATTATGTGGTTCTCTCGATATTTTTTACAATATTTTAGTTATTTTTTTCCATTAATGTTAATAGAAACAAAATGTAGCTATGTCAAAAAACTTAGAAAATAAATTTAAGGATCCTCTTATAAGTTATTATTATTGCGATTTAAAAATCAAATCAAATCAAATTATACAACAATATTTTCTCTGTATTCTATTTTTATTTATTAGGTATATTATGTACAGTTACTGTAATTTGTAGTAATCTATCTTATTTAGATACCTAACATTAGACTATATCCATTAAAAAAACATGTGACTATTATTGTAACTATGACCATAGCCGCCGAATTCATTAAAATAAGATCAATACAAAATGTGGCTATGTTATGTAGGCATAGTATATACACTTACTCAAATCCTGTGTCTGTGACCTGTGTATATGCCGTGTGGTCAGCATTTTTTATTAAATTGATGGATACCGGAAGGTATTTAATTACTTACTACAAAAAATATAACGTGAATGTATGGTACTCTAAAGCGATAATATATGCTTGTTCAACAAGCTGCAAATCGCAACTATACAAACAAAACATGTGAACAAACGTTCAGTACATTTTTTTATCTATTAATTAAAAATATAATAAATAATATATAATATATAAAAGGAAGAGCATTGAATATACCGTTGGAAATATAAAGCTACCCAAGTCGAATGATCGAATACGATCAAACAAACATTTTCGTTACTATTGTTGATCGAATCATCGAAATATTGTGAAAATGCATCGTAGGCATTTCAATACATCATATTATAGTGTTCAAGTATATACCTACTAGTAAATATATAATAAGTAGGTCAACATAAAATTAGGTGTTTAGATTCATTCGATAATTGTGTTTATTGGATATTTATAAGAAAAAATGGTTTTTCCACAACGATTGGTTATTAATTATTATATTGGAAATACTTATACTGAAGCTGAATCAGTCTGGTCCACCTAAGAAGTAAGAACTATACTTAACCATGAAATACCTTTGTTGCGATATTTTGAACGAGACAGTGAGAAAACAATTGTTTGTGTTATTGTTTGTGTTATTGTGTGTGGCACCGTGACACCTTAAATACCTAAGGTGTTGCCTGTAGGTATGGTATTAGTTGTTTTGGTGTGACTGTGTGAGAAACTGAGGAAGATTTGTTTTGAATTTCATAAAATAATTATTAGTTTTAGCATTATATTGAGTAGAAATATGTATATGAAATATAGAATTTTAATTTTTCTTGCAGTGGCGTAGAAGGAAACATATAGTGATCAAGTACACAAACAAAATAATAATAATTATATTGATATTTAAATTTAAATTGATTTATAATCTTGACAAAATTTAAATTTCAAATGCTTATAAAAAAATATTGTACTTACAAATCTTTAACATTTTTAAATAACTATAATATAATTTTAAATCATATTCATATAAACATGAATACAAATTCAAGATTTTTGACTCAGCGTTTCTTGAATCTCTACAAATAATTCAAAAATAATCAAAATGTTTAGAAAATTATACCATGTGTAGGAAATTATTTCAAATTCTATGGTTATTGATTTTTGAATTACTATTAAATAAGAGATAAATTATACCTACACAAACACAAAAATAATAATTATTATAATGTAATAACTAATTATAGTAAATAGTAATTACTATTTACTAATGAGTCAGAACATTACGCTATACCTACATTTTGTAATTTTATTTAGAGTATGTCAGTGCACTGTTTATTTTCTCTCTCTCTATCTGCTTCACGCGTAACATAGCCAAAATGCATTTACACGGATTCGTTTTTTTTTTTTTTTAATGTATTTTGAGGAATTTTAGAGTAAAATCACCCATTACAAAAATGATGGAAATAATATTTTTGAGTGCATGAAATATAGGTTTTTCTAAATGTGTTTATTATCAAATCTATACATCAATAAAACATACCTTTAAAATATAAAATATGTAGTAAGCGTGTAGTATGAATATATAAATATCACTTTCAATTCCAATAAAATGTTAATAATATTATATTATAATAGATAATTCAATTACAGATAATTTTATATTGATCAGTAATACAACTAATTCAAAAAACAAAGATTTGCATACTATATAAATCTGTAGTATAGTCTGCTCTTTGTGCAGTAACATTTTTACATTTGGAACCTATTGGCTATGATTACTTACAAAAAATAATAATTGTAATACTATTATCACAGGTTATATGAAAATATAATAGTTAAATAGACAATAGTTTAATAATATAATCTGTGTTGTTATTATAGAATATTATTTAAATTTATGCGGGAAATGAAAGTTGTTACATTATCATCATATTATTTAGCACTTATCGATTTTGGTAATAATAGGCACAAATAGTATGACGTCACATTGTCTATTGATAAGACTGACGGTTCAAAACAAACTGTTATCACGGTTCATTCCATAAGAAATACATAGGTCGAAAATAATGTTTGAAAAAATTTGATTTTTTTGGTGTTTGTATTTTTTTCTTAAAGTTCCAACTCCTAAAAACGTGTTCTTTACAAGTTTATACATATATACCGACCAAAAATATGAAGCTAAACCATTTTTTTGTCAAAACAAACAATTTGTAGTATTTTGTACCATACACATTATACACAAATCATTCAGTTAAGTATTAATTATTAACTATTAATAATATCTTATACTATTGCAATATATTGTATACACTATTTTCCCTCCAATTTATGCTAATGTATACAATTTTTATACTTTTTAACTATACCTATTAAAATATATTTATTTGTTGTTTTTCTTTTTGAGCCATCTACTTGTCCTGTTACACCAACGTTATATTTTGATCATCTGTGTGTCAGTTAAGTGTCACTGGTCAGTGGTTATCTAACTATTTGAATAGTTTTTTCAAGGTAAGTGACCTGACCATAGACACGTTTCAGTTAATAATTAATTCAAATTTAAATTTGTTAAATAGTTGTTGTATTAAACCTTAGTGTCAAAATGTTAAATGGTTCAATGTTGGGTTCCGTTGTGTTCTCACATTTCCAATAGAGAAATATGCAAATTTTTTAGATTTCCAGCAAAAGATGTTGATTGCAAAGTTTGGGCTACATCTGTGATATATTATATAGGTACTAGGTACCTATATAATTAACTGATACAAGTTATGTTATTTTAATTTTAAATTATTAAACTTTTTACATGACAGGAGAGCAGATGCACGTCCAACAAAAAATAACAAACTGACCAGTGACACCTAACTGACACACAGATGACCAAAATATAATGTTGGTGTAACAGGTACAAGTAGATGGCTCAAAAAGAAAAACAACAAATAAATATATTTTAATAGGTATAGGTAGTTAAAAAGTATAAAAACTGTATACAATGCATAAATTGGAGGGAAAATAGTGTATACAATATATTGCAATAGTATAAGATATTATTAATATTTAATAATTAATACTTAACTGAATGATTTGTGTATAATGTGTATGGTACAAAATAGTACAAATTGTTTGTTTTGACAAAAAAATGGTTTAGCTTCATATTTTTGGTCGGTATATATGTATAAACTTGTAAAGAACACGTTTTTAGAAGTTAGAACTTTAAGAAAAAAATACAAACACCAAAAAAATCAAATTTTTCAAACATTATTTTCGGCCTATGTATTTCTTATGGAATGAACCGTGATAACAGTTTGTTTTGAACCGTCAGTCTTATCAATAGACAATATGACGTCAATACTATTTGTGCCTAATAGGCATATATATCAGACATATTATCAGTATTAATATTATGTCCAATCAGGAGCAAGAAGTGAAAATATCAAAGCCTTTCATACTTCAGTACTAAATCTACGGAAAATACACGGTTCTTTGTTTCGCATCGGGAGCCGTGTGCTCGGACCTCGTGACAATGGAACGTGGAAACTCGTGTTTCGTGAGTCGTGGCTCTCATACTCATTACGTACTACAAATTCGCTAGACTAAACCGGTGTGAAAAATAATGAACCGGGACGTTTGGACCATATCGTTTACATGGTTCATTATCCCGGTGCAGGCTAATGTGGGATAATTTTAAACCGGTCTAGCTTAGCGAATTTCTAATTAATGTCTCAAACTCATAATCGTTAGCCGTGTCCGATGGAGTGTCGAGCGATGGACGATGGTTGTTCTTGTAAGTAAACACATTTTGTATGTTGTGCACGTGAGTGACACTCATCGATTACGCTGGGTGAATTAACTTGCTGTTTGTCGGCTAACGCCAAACACAGTCGGGCGTGAGTGGCGTACAGTCTTGTTTGGATTTGCTAGTCACTTGGCATTAGTCGCTATAGCGATTTCACTAGCCAGAGAATAGCAACACGAGTAGGCCGGTCGTTGAGTTTATTCCCGGGCGAGCAGTGTAGGTGACTTGGTGTCTATTGCATCGAACGAGGTAGCAGCAAATACGTTTAACGGCATGAATAAAAAAAATTTTGTTTTGACACGTTAATCAGCAGGGGAGACTTTGAGATTGCGTCTTCCCTTAACAATAAAACGGCTACTTGTAAATAATAATTAATTTAAATGTATAGAAGTATTTTTATCTGAATTTATAATATAATAATATATTGTTCTCTTTGTTTGTTATTATTGAAGTCCACTAAATATACAACCTTTGAATAGTAATTTCGATGGAAATATTGTTTTAGTAATTTGGACGTTAGTAATCTCGACGGTTGCCGATTTATTAAAAATACTGCCTGACGTAACATGTAATGTTAGTTCTGGATGGACGGAGGGGCATTAGAAAGGATGGAGGGTAAATGGCCCGTGTATTATAGGCGCTATTGAATCTGGGTTCACGACAATACCTAGGTATATGCCGTGCCGCCCTGCCGCCATGCCATCGTTAGCCACTGTAGTACTGTACATCTGTACGCCGTAATAATTTATTATTGTACATTTAATAATTATTGTAGAAGCTAATTGGAGTATCCTCAAAATATTTACTCATGAGCCACTACTATTAATCAGCACTTTCATTTTTTTTTTTTTGCACAAAATATATTAAATGATTTCATCATAGTAAAACATTGATGAATCATCTGAATAAGTACAAACTTAATTCTGATGATAATGATTGTTAATCTACTTATCAATGATAAGTATTTTATTACTACCTTCATGGAAATTCTTACCTGATTGTTAGTACCTATATTTTATTTTCATGTTGTCCCCTTCACTATTATTCTACTACCTATACAAAGCTTTAATCATGCAATTTATCCCAAAATATGATTTGTTAGTGCACTATTTTTTTTCTGATGTTACATGTTTGGGTATTATAGAGTATAATACGTAAGTAATAATTTTCTATATTTATGTGTATATAGTTTTTTTTTATGTATGTGAACTGTAAAGTATATAAAGTTATATATAATATGTTTATAAGTTTGAACTTGAACAAGATTTTACATTATCCAGTTTAAAAATTGTAGGCACATAGCAAAGGGTGGCCTGGCAACCCTATTATATTGTGAACTACCCACAAAAAAACATTTGAACCATATTTTTAAATAATTTTCTATATTATTTGTTATTATTATATAATTATCTTTAATACCATGTTCTATGAAAGCACAATAAATATGAACAAAACACCTTGTATTTTATCCCACCGGATGTATAAATATACATACAATAGTACTTATAATATAATGATATAATATTAGGTATTATACTTATTATTCAATTTTTTTTAATGAAAAGGAGAAGCAAAGGTGACCAATCATTATATACATTATAATTGTTTATTGTTATATTTTTATTGAATTAAAACCATAAGTAATATTTTAATTATAATTTATTGTTTCAGTTACCCATAAGATTCTATACACACTACAGAAAATGGATGGTGAAGTGAAAATATTTGATGATGGCACAATTTAATATGAATGTTTTCCATGTGTTCTAACTTCTAAGTGAAAAAGTAACATTAAAGCATCAACTACAACTCATATCAACTCAACACAATGTGATTTCATGTCAACTAAAAAAAAAAAACAACCGAGTTAGGTCAAATATTGTTTTTTCTAACTATGTTACAATAAATCATTTTTAAAAACAACAATTTTAAATACAGTCAAAAATGTTCATAGTGTTAGTTAACCTTATAAATAAGATATTCGCAATAAAAAATCTTCTCAGGCATCAACTTTTAATAAACACAATAGTATATTAGTATTTCTTTCAAATATAACATGTTTATGGTTTTTCTCCTGTGTGAATTCTTATGTGAGCTTTGCTAGATTATCAAAACTCCCATAAGAATTCATACGATTCATACAGGAGATGAACCATACACATGAGATATTTGAAATAAAAAATCTTCCCAGGCCTCAACTTTTAATAAACACAATAGTATATTAGTATTTCTTTTAAATATAACATGTTTATGGTTTTTCTCCTGTGTGAATTCTTATGTGAGCTTTGCTAGATTATCAAAACTCCCATAAGAATTCATACGATTCATACAGGAGATGAACCATACACATGAGATATTTGAAATAAAAAATCTTCCCAGGCCTCAACTTTTAATAAACACAATAGTATATTAATATTTCTTTTAAATATAACATGTTTATGGTTTTTCTCCTGTGTGAATTCTTATGTGAGCTTTGCTAGATTATCAAAACTCTCATAAGAATTCATACGATTCATACAGGAGATGAACCATACACATGAGATATTTGAAATAAATTGTTTTCTCAAGCATAGAATTTAAGTAGACACAATATTATTTACACATTTATACATTATGTTTGTTATGTTATCTTATATATTTTATATGTAATTAACCATCAATATATTGTAACTAATTTATGAACCTTACCATAAAATAATTAAATAATTCATCTTCTCGAGCATACAATTTAAATAGACGCAAAATTATTTATACATTTATTTTTTTATATTATATTATATTTTTTATATGTAGTCATATATCTATGTATTGTAACTGCACCTTACCATAAAATAATTTTGGTAAATTTAGTTTATAAACTTGACTTCTGTTATAAATTTTATCAAAAAATAATTTTCATGCAATCAAGTATCAATATACTGTACCTTTAGTTTGCTACAAATGAATAGTTTTATTTTAATAAATTATATTATTTTTGAATGCATTTTCTTGATCAAATAAATGGTTTATTATTTGATTTTATAATAATTCATGTACTATGTTATGAAAATATAGAATATATTAACAGCTTAAATATTATAATAAACAAATTATAGTATCGAGACAAAAAGTACTTCTTTGAAGAATTTTATTTTTTTAATGCTAATGTCAAAGAATGGAATGCATAATATGTAATGTTGCTCCAGTGTCTAGTTAATACATGAACACTGTATATTTAATAGTTTTGCTTGGACATAATGCTGTTACTTAGGGAATTATTAATTATTTTTACTCGGCAATAATGTTTGGGTGTAAGCTAAACTCTGCATTAGATGAGTCAAAATAGGTTTTGACTTAATGTACTATAGACAGAAGATGCATGCTTAACAACTTTTTGTATACACAATATTGGTAGTTGGTCGGCTTTAATCTTTTTAGTTATTGGTGATAATAATATAATTTGGTGGATAAAATAAATTGAAATAATATAATTTATAATCAATTGACTACTAATTTATAGTACCAATTAAATAATATAACAATTATTAATCATATAATCTATAGCTCTAGATCTGTGGATATATTTCAATTTTTTTGTGAAACAAA
>JANEHU010004952.1:0-55602 GCA_027563435.1 Nasonovia ribisnigri
TTTATTATTATATCGTACCGGCAATTCATTGTAACATGTATTTTGTCGTTCAACTTCATCGACGACAGGAGTGCATCTGAATAGATATATAACTTCTCCTCCTGTCATCGCACTGTAACCGGGACCTTCACCCATATTATAAGCAAACTCCGACAAACTATGTGAAGCCATTGATAGTTTTTGTTTTAAAATATTTCTTTCCAAATCACACTGTTTCATAAGTATGTCAGTGTACAAGGTCACCGTCGATCGTAGAAAATTTTCAATGTAAACAAATTTTGTATTTACATACGCCATTAAATCGATGTTATACGGTGATAATGTATTAAAGGAAAAATGTTTCATGAATATTGGATCCACCAGTATATACAACTGTGTGTGTTCGGTCTGAATGACCGGAATTTCACAAGCAAATGCTTTTTTAATTTTTTTTAAGGCAAAAACAATTTTTTCTGTTTCAACGAGATATGTATGAGATTCATCAGAGTGTTCGTTTTGAGGTTTTGAAACTATTAACGACGCTGGTCCGTCATAAAGCACATTAAACTCATGAGTATCACAGTCATACTCGTTATTATTCCATATCACTTCTCCCTTGTAAGAGTCAATTCCGTACGCAGAAGTTAGCTTAAATCGAGTTCCTGTTGGCATAATTAATATATTGTCTTTATTATTAGCCATTGCTATTCCATCCGAAAGTTTAATCGTCATTTTTGCCTGCACGACAACATTTGTCCAAGAACCTCTATCAGTAGTATAACCGGAACCTTCGCAGCTTCCTTCTCTGTCCAATGAACCAACTACAGTATAAGACGCCATAGTCGTGTCATTGTTCTTCAATACAAAAACTCTACCCATTGGGGATTGATAAATAAGTTTTTGGTGCATTTCTGCGCATCTAACGCTGCCTATTGTTTGAACTTCCGTGAAAAACCCGCCTTCTACCATTTGAGCGTCATCAAACATTGAACATTTCATTACAATATAGTCGATGGTGATCATACATGATTTGTATCCAATATTAAAAATTGCAGCTTTTTGTAAAAGTTTTATTCTTTGAATTTCTATGGAATTCGTCGGTGGTGGGGGATCGCAATAATCTACTCGTAAGCTATTAAATGATGTTATATTTATATGTGGTCCCGTACAGTCGTATATGCTATAAAGGCCGCTGCCCGTGAAATTGTTATAAATAGCAATAATTGTATTTTAATATTCATAATGCAATAGGTATTGTACATTTTCACCTGTTAAAAAAATAAAAATTGATAGAATATATTATTAGGGGTAAACAGCTTGATAATTTAATACAATGCTTAATTTATTGTTACAATGACGGTTAAAACATATATTATAATTTCATATTCACAATTAGTTTTTTTTTCTATAAGCATTTAAAGTTCGGATTTTGACGAAATACGTAAAACTCACGAAAATGTGCAAATAATTTCGAGTTAGAAATTATTAAATATTTTATTTTTAGTTTTAAGATTTGAAAATTTAATACACAATTCCTCATAAGCTTGTCCTCTATTATTTAAAAAAACGTAAACCTAAATGTCAAATTAAATTATTATAAACGTTTGAAGTTCAAGTTTTTACAATATTTAATCTACGCTATATTATATTACTACTAATAGGTAATAGCTGTAGTAATATAAATTAGTTAAATCAAAATTTATATAATAATATCAGAATTGTTTTTCGTATACCTACCAATAATTTTATATCATCGAAATCATGTAATATATTCATTATTTTTTATTTAATTTTATTGATTGAAGAACGAATAAATTGAATTGTAATTTTATTTGAGTGACGAGTAAAAGTAGGTAACTTTATTGTTTTATAATTTAACTAATCCATCGTTACATTTTAGAAACCTGCAGATTGTTATAGTTTTACAAAATTTTAAAAAATGAAGGTAGGTACTGTTTAAAAAAAATGAAAATACATAGACAAGATAATTTTCATAAGCGTATTTGAAGTTAGAATTTTAACAAAACCTGATCTTTGAGTTCTATAAATGTCACAGTTTTGACATAGGGCGAAAATAACAAAAAAAATGTATTTAAAAAAAAAAAGTAGTTAATAATTTATAAGTACTATAATAGTGCAATATAGCGTTAAACATTAAAATCGTACATCGCTTAAACACCTTACCGACAGCGTTCAAACGATATAGGTACCATCAAGTTTTGTTTTTTATTTTTTACAAAAAAAAAATTGATTTTGACAACTTTTCGCTGGCTACGCATTGACGATGGATCTAAACATATTTTAAGTTCGTATTTAAAAATACTAAAATGGTCATGATTGACTTGACAATTAAAACATCATTAAAAACCTACGAGATAACACAGGTAATGTTGCTACCTACAAATTCGATAAGCGATCGATTCACTCTAATATCTTAACTAACAGCACACTATTGAAACACTTGAACGATAATTTGCAATGTCGTACATCCATGTAAAACGGCGAAAACCCAAACAGATGTGACGGCCTCTTAATAAAATCAATGTTTCTTACCTTTATGAAAATGGTGTAAAATCAATTATTAAATTTGTAAGTCTTGAACAACTATGTGAACCACTGACATTTGACTGAAAAAATTTCGATTTCGGGATGGGTACTTATACAAAATCTTATCCACAATTAATTATTGTTGTAGAATCACAATTGTAATTACTAATTATTATAATAACACCAATATAATTGGAAATGTAATTTGTGACTTAATTACAGCCCGCCCCGTTAATAATTTGTACTACGCCTCAGTACCTGTGGTGTTGGAATCGCGTCCCGTTTCTTTAATAATTAATTTTTTATGCTAATTTTCTTACTAGAAGATAGGGCATAATTTACTTGAAATTTTGATATACGTTTTATAAGTATTATTTAATTCGGGATTAAACTACAGCCCGTCCCGGCTAGAATTTGGAATATAATTCTGTACTTGTGGCGTTGGAATGGCGTCCCGATTCTGCAATATTGAATATTTTATGCTAATGTTTTTACTAAAATATAGAGTATAATATACTCGAAATTTTGATATACATTTTATAAGTTTTATTTAATTCGGGACCAAACTACAGCCCGTCCCGGCTAGAATTTGGAATATAATTCTGTACTTGTGGCGTTGGAAATGCGTCCCGTTTCTGCAATATTGAATATTTTATGCTAATTTTTTTACTCAATGATAGGGTATAATCTACTTAAAATTTTGATATACATTTCATAAGTATTATGTAATTTGGGACTTAATTACAGCCCGCCCCGTTAATAATTTGTACTACGTCTCAGTACCTGTGGTGTTGGAATCGCGTCCCGTTTCTTTAATAATTAATTTTTTATGCTAATTTTCTTACTAGAAGATAGGGCATAATTTACTTGAAATTTTGATATACGTTTTATAAGTATTATTTAATTCGGGACTAAACTACAGCCCGTCCCGTCTAGAATTTGGAATATAATTCTGTACTTGTGGCGTTGGAATGGCGTCCCGTTTCTGCAATATTGAATATTTTATGCTAATTTTTTACTAAAATATAGAGTATAATATACTCGACATTTTGATATACGTTTTATAAGTTTTATTTAATTCGGGACCAAACTACAGCCCGTCCCGGCTAGAATTTGGAATATAATTCTGTACTTGTGGCGTTGGAAATGCGTCCCGTTTCTGCAATATTGAATATTTTATGCTAATTTTTTTACTCAATGATAGGGTATAATCTACTTAAAATTTTGATATACATTTCATAAGTATTATGTAATTTGGGACTTAATTACAGCCCGCCCCGTTAATAATTTGTACTACGTCTCAGTACTTGTGGCGTTGGAAATGCGTCCCGTTTCTGCAATATTGAATATTTTATGCTAATTTTTTTACCATAAGATAGGGTATAACCTACTTAACATTTTGATATGCATTTTATAAGTTTTATTTAATTTGGGACTTAACTGCAGAACGTCTGGTCTACATTTTCGATCATTGGATGTGTTCTTATAAAAACATCTTATCGACAGTCTGTTATTGTTACACAATCAGTATTATAATTATTATAATAATATTAATACAATAAAATAAATATAAATAAATGTTATTCATATTAGGAAATTAAACTGAATGACGTACTCTAAATGTGATTAATAAAGTAATTAAACTAAATAAAAATTAAATATGATAATCTAAAAAGCATAAAATATAATCACTATTGTAATTATTATAATAACACCAATGTAATTAATAAAAATAGGGTATAATGTACTTAAATTTTTTATATACATTTTATAAGTTTTATTTTATTTGTGACTTAACTATAGACCGTTCCGTCCAAATATTGACGTATATATACTCTCACCTATGGTGTTGGAATGCTGTCCTGTCTCAACAATAATGTATATTTTATGCAAATTTTTTTACTTAAGAGGATGCTACCCATACATTTGTTGTCTCCGTCTTACACACATACGACATAACAAATTTTCGTTCACTAGTTTCAATAGTGTGCTGTTAGTTTTGATACTAGAGTGAATTGACCTATTATAAAACTTTTATGTAAGAACATTATCTGTGCTTATTCGTCGCCGATTTTTCGAAATATTCATTTTCAAGCCAGATATGAGCATTTTTAATTTTTGATATTTCACATACCCATATCTTGCTTGAAAATGAAAATTTCGAAAAATCGGCGACGCTTTAGCACAGATAATGTTCTTACCTAAAAGTTTTATAATAGGTCAATGCACTCTAGTATCAAAACCAACAGCACACTATTGAAACTAGTGAACGACAATTTGCTATGTCATACGTGTGTAAGACGGAGACAACAAACGTATGGGTAGAGTCCTCTTAAAGGTAGGTTACAATCTAATTGAAGTTTTGATATACGTTTTATAATTTTTATTTAAATAGGGGCTTGTCTGCTATAATTCTATCCATTCCACCAGATGCATGGACCATAGGGCAACTATGAAATGGTTTACAAAAGCATTTATTTTTTGTTAATTTCGGTACACATTATTAGGGGAATAGCCTTTTTGTATTTAATGTAGGTTAAAATATTTTATAATATATTTAATTAAAATACAGTCGTTGTTATATTCTGAAGTTATGTTGACACGTATAACAATATTTTAGTGTTGTTTGTTCGTGCCACTCTGTTTTCCTTATCACTGTTTTGGAATGGAATCGGTCCCGTCCCGTCCCGGGTTTTAGTATTACCCATCCGCAACCGCCTCGTCGACGCATACGAGTTACCGAAGTCCGTTCGTTTTCGCGAAATCGTCAAACCCGGAGGCATGGGCGATCGTCGGCCATCGCAGCTTCTACGTGACATGCGTAACAACATGCCGTCTGACATAGGGGAGGACGCGTTGAAGGAGTTTTGGCTCCAGAAACTCCCATCTAGTGCCACGGCCGTCATTTCCAGCCTCGACGGTTCTCTAGATTCGCTGGCATCGCGTGCGGACCGGGTAATGGATGCATCTAACCCGCAGAGTGTTGACGCTTTCGCGAAAGAACAGTTCACGGAACTTGCGGGCGCCGTGGCGGCGTTGACTTAGCAAGTCCAGTCCCTCACGCAAATCGTCAACTCGTCAAAAGGCTCATCGCAACAACGACAAACGCAATACGATGCCCGACCATCGACGGAAATGTGTTATTATCATGACCTTTATGGTGCCAAGGCGCGCAAGTGTCGACTGCCGTGTAATTTTCAGCCGAAAACGCGGGACACTGGTGCTGCTCCGTTAGCGGAAAACTAAACATCACGGACAGGACACCCGCCCTGTTTGCCGTGAGTACTTCTACGCGGGTACACGTAAACGACCTCCGTTCCGGCAAACCATTCTTGATCGACACCGGCGCGGAAATCTCGGTCATTCCACTCGTCCATGCCGCACGTCAACCGTCCGACGTACATCTCACAGCTGCCAATGGAACTCGAATCAGGACTTTCGGTCCTAAGACGCTAAATCTCGACCTCGGACTAGCACGCACGTTCACTTGGACCTTCGAAATGGCCGACGTTTCGCGTGCTATTATAGGCGCTGATTTCCTACACTATTTCGGCTTGTTCGTCGATGTACGTTATCACCGTCTCGTCGACCCAACTGACAAACGATCGGTCACCTGTGCAGTGACCTCCGCAGTTCCAACGGACACCCCGCTGTTTGCCGTCGCCCGCACCCCCGACTGGGACGCCTTGCTCCAAGATTTTCCGGCCGTGACCCGTGAGTCACCAGTTCCTGAGGTATTCCGTCACGGAGTCGAGCACGTCCTCCAGACAACAGGTCCGCCACTTTTCACGCGCCCTCGGCGGTTGCCACCCGACCGGCTTGACATCGCGCGTCGTGATTTCGACCTTATGCAGAAACAGCGGATCTGCCACCCCTCTTCCAGCTCATGGGCGAGCCCGCTCCTCCTGGTGCCCAAAAGAGACGGGTCGTTCCGACCCTGTGGGGACTATCGTCGGCTCAATCACGTCACTGTTCCAGATCGTTACCCGTTACTCTTTTTACACGATTTTACGTCAAATCTCGCGGGAAAAGTCATCTTTACCAAGCTCGACTTAGTACGGGCCTACAATCAGGTTCCTATCGCCGCCGAAGATGTACACAAAACTGCAGTCACAACACTGTTCGGCCTGTTCGAGTTTCCGGTGATGTGTTTTGGTCTCCGCAACGCCGCACAGACATTTCAAAGGTTGGTTAACTCTATACTCGCCGGTCTCGACTTCGTTTTCGCGTACGTCGACGACGTACTCATCGCGTCCGCGAGTTCGGAACAACACGTCGATCATGTTCGCGTGGTTTTAGGGCGTTTCGAAGAATTTGGAATAGCTATTAACCCGGCTAAGTGCGTCTACGCCGTGAGCTCGCTCACGTTCCTCGGGCACGTCGTCGACACGCGGTGGTTGCGTCCGAACCCGGACAGTGTAAATGTCATTCGGCAATGGACACAGCCAAACACTAAAAAAGAGCTACAACGTTTTCTTGGCTCCCTAAATTTTTATCATCGCTTCATTCCGAGCGCAGTCAACCTTCAGGCTCCCCTATACGCAATCACCACGGCAGTGCCGAAACTCGACGGCCCGCTTGCATTTACTTGACGCGGGCGGCGGCCGGCCTACCACCACTCACCAGTCTTCTCCGATCCGAGCGTTTCGACCGACGTGACACGCGAGCGACCCGCATCCGACCGACATTTTCTTACTACGCTTAACACGAGCACTAAAACCTCGTGACCACCGTCATCACCATTGTATTTAAATATTTTATTGTCTCGTGTCAAGTGGCGTCGACTTTGTTACTTCTGTTCTAATTAATAAATATTATTCACGTACACGTCGTCAAATTGTTCACTCAGTGACACCTCCTACCTCCCTATAGATAAAACGTGGAAGTGATCGTCGGAGGTAGATCGTCATCGACAGAATTCGCCCTCCATACGGCGCGACCGAGCCGTTACGTCCATAGATAATATATACATGGATAGGACATTAGGTGGTTGGTATGTGCTCGAAGTGAATATATGTTACCACAATGGTTATGTCTGGTTAACACTTGTGGTATCCTCAATAGTCTACTTTGATAAGTGATTACGCCACAATTTAAAAAGTAAAAATAAATTCATTTTATAATATTTTATATTAGTAAAATTATATTAAGTATAAATAAAATAAATATTATAGTTATGAATTACATATTTCATAAGTCATCGAGAAAAACATTAATATAATTTGTCATTACTGGTTTTTAAAAAAAATTAGTTTAGTAAATTTTGACCTAATTTTTAATTGTTCGTTTTTTTTTTTGATTTCGTGGAACATTCTTATATCTAAATATTTATAAATTATTAAATTAGCTAATTGATCACGGTGAGTATCTAAAATAGAAACATTTTCTTTACAGCCATCAGCACTAAACATAATTTTATATTTATAAATATCATTTTTTATTTTATTCCAGAGGAATGTGCAATGTTTTTTGTAATTGAAATCTATAGGGTAGCTTCTAAACACTCTTTCAGCGTTTAAGCAAATTTTTCGAACCGTGTCACTTGAAGCAGTCAATTTTCCTCGATTTTTTTGATCGAAAAGCTGTGAGTATGTTGTATTATTGGTTTTATCTGCAATGAGCATATTACGACAGTTTATACAGAGTACAGTTATAAAATATATTAAATTATTTAAATTACAATTTACAAGTTATAATAAACTTATAAATTTTTTTAATTATTGATAAGTGAAGTATTATCTATGTTTATACTCTGTGTTGATAACATAGTTTTATCATAAAGGCGCGTTTCCACTATACACGTACGCGTGTACGTGCATAAAAATGCTTTGCTGTGATTGGTTGGTATACATGGTGAGCTTTTGGTATACCAGAAAGTTTATACGTTCTTACCACACGAATAACCATGTTACCGTATTGTTAAATATATTTTAACATTTTTCGTGTACACGGTACATTATTTGTTATAGTTGTTCGGAGCAAAGTTGTGACCGAAATAAATTTAGTGGATGGACCAAACTCAGTGAAGTTGGCTTCCTGCAGTGGTCGATCGATCCTGGATCGGTGCTAATATTTTGCAAAGATTTTGCAACAATTTGCAAACTCATTTCTAGAGTTTGCAAATTATTTATTACCTACCTCACGACTACCATTTTAGTTAAGTCTCCAACTTCGCGTATCCTCCATTTTATAAATTATTTAGAATTATTGAAAATTGAGTTTAGGTAATTGAAATTCCTTTTTTGTATTTTTACGAATTTTTTAATCTTTCATATTCTAAAAAATTAATTATTTTTTTTATATATAAAATACCTGAAATACTGTACGTGCGTGAAGTTGGCACCACCACTTCATGCTACAAACTTCTAACCTCGGCAAATATTTTGCAAATTATTTGCTAAAATTTGCTATGTAATTTTTAAAATTTGCATACCCGCTCAATCCACGCAAAAAAAAATTTTCTCTTGGTGGTGCCAACTTCACGCTGGCACCACCACTTTGTGCTACAAACTTCTAACCTCGGCAAATATTTTGCAAATTATTTGCTAAAATTTGCTATGCAATTTTTAGAATTTGCATACCCGCTCAATCCACGCAAAAAAAATTTTCTCTTGGTGGTGCCAACTTCACGCTGGCACCACCACTTTGTGCTACAAACTTCTAACCTCGGCAAATATTTTGCAAATTATTTGCTAAAATTTGCTATGCAATTTTTAGAATTTGCATGCCCGCTCAATCCACGCAAAAAAAATTTTCTCTTGGTGGTGCCAATTTCACGCTGGCACCACCACTTTGTACTACTTTTTTAGTAACGCAGCAGTAATTGCATTACATTTTACTTTAAGTAATGCAATTGTACAGTGGCGGATCTAGGATTTTGTTTTTGGGGGGGGGCGGGGGGGGGCAAAAAACCGTTACATTATAGGTTAGGTTTGATTTCGCGGTTGACTTATAAATATAAAGTATAATATAATTAAATATTAAGTATCAAAACAAATTCAGAACCTGAATTTTTCGTAAATCGTGATTATAAATTTAAGTCACGGTTCTTACACATCTTATGGGCCAAAGGGGGGCAGGCACCTCTGCCCCCCCTTAAATCTTCCACTGCAATTGTAGCGCAATTACTTTTTAAAAGTAATTTATACGAAGTAACGCACTAACGTGTTGTTTTCCACGTTTTTTATTAAAATAATAGTTTTGTAAGTATTACAAAAACAAGCCGATAAGATATTCCAGAAAAATCAAAAATCAATTTTATTTATTTTTGATTCTGTCGATTTTGATAATAGGTAACAATATTATTAAACATTCAGGAATTAATGTTATTACTTCATTAGCAGAAGAAAAGAATTCGGCATAAAAATAAAGTTCAATTTAAATGAATTATGAGTAAACTTCCACATTTAAACTGATTATACACTATACTTAAATTAATTTTAAAATTAAAAATAACTGACATTCTATTGTTGTGTTAATAAAATTGGGTATTATGGTATATGGCAATATTACACTGCATCGTTTAGTTTCACTTGGTTTGTGGCTAAATAACTTGCATTACTGTTGTATTTAGTATTATAGACTTGTGTATAGTTTGAGTTTAAACCATATAGCCATAATATAATAGATTAATTAATGATTGTGCATTTTCATATTATTTTGTACAATAAGTCTATTATCACTAGGTCTATGATTGTAAAATACATCATAATATGTATTTAATATGGGCTAAAAAAAAAAATGATAACTGTTATCATAGATTAAAAAAAAAGTTACGGTATTTGTAACGCACTACTTTATTTATGAAAAAGTAAGGTAACGTAATAAAAATAATTTTAGGTAACGCAAATGTAATTTAAATAAAAACATTTGAAGTACCTAACGAGTATTTTTAAAAGTAATTTACCCAACACTGCCTATCTGGCTATATTATGTAATGAATTATGTGGAGTTTTGATTTTTAATTGTATTTTAACATAATTGTTTATTGATTAATGATTATTATAATGATGGTCATGAAGTTAGCCCCCCACTTTGGCGGATTCGATTCAAACCAGCACCAATATTTAGCAAATTAATTGCAAATAATTACGCATTACGAAAACAAGGTCCATAAACAGCGATCTCTCCCAATAAGTACCTAACAGTTATAATATTATATTCCATTACGATTTTAGATATTCCGAAAAATGACATCGGAAAAATAATATTATGAGTCTTACATAGACAATACAATATTGCGTAATAAGTAATAATACTTTATATTTTGAGCACACTGTAAGCACCCTGATAGACCGGAAAACAAATCACATTATTTCTAATCATAGGTCACATTAGATCGTTTTGTTGGGACTGGTTGATTCCTGTCACTGACCGACAGCAACATGTTGTGGTCGGGGGATTCAAATCGGCGGGATGTTTAAACAAAAGACATTATATTATCATACCGTGCTTGACACACAGTCCTTTGTGGTTTTTGCGAAATGTGTTTTGATTAATTTATTTTATTCATTTCGGACGTATCAATTTATAATATTGTGTTAGTACATTGGTCATTTGCTTGCCACATTTGGGAAATGGAGAAAGAAAAGGTAAGTTATCGTTGATTGTTTATAAATTATATTAATTTAATAAACCTAGAAGTAAGAAACTAATTAAAAAATTATCACAAGAATTGACTTTAATTTAATAATCAATAATATAATATATTATACGTATATTGTACAATTATTTACATTATTTAAAGTTTTTATAGGTAAGGTTAAAAAGACAAAGACTTGGTTTATGTATTAATATTCGAACTATATAGTATATATACAAATTATGATTACACATTACCTCTTACTGTTTTTAACGATTATAGTGATTTATTATGATAGTGGTTGGGATTTTATAGCACTTAATATTGCGTAAATATTCAAAATTAATTTTTTAATTTCAGTTTTCTGAATCTTGAAACACATTTCACACTTTTTTTGGCCATTACTTAATCATTTTATAAGTAATATACTAATGGCTATATAATCCTAAACCTGATTATGATTACTAGGGCTAAAAATTTCTAGTTTTTTCTTATTTATCCAGAAAGGTTGCAGAACAAGGTGAGTGATGTATAAATATGTTCCATAGCGATAATACGTTACACTGAACATTTTATTTTGCATATCAGAATCGTTTTTTATATACAATGATTATTGAATTAAAATTTAACATAACCATTACAGTGACTCTCTAGACACCTAATGTACAACAGAGCGTAATAAATATTAAATTGTAAATATAATCCCCGAAATCGTAAATCCAGAAAATATGAAATACTGTTTCTCTGAAATTAACCAATATAGTGATCGATTTTCACTACTTTTATGATGATTTCTTTAAGTTATTATTGATGTAGTTTAAGAATCTATAAAACAAGAATTGAAATTTGGTATTTACCATTAGATATTTAGCGGGTATTATAAGTTATAATACAAAAATAAAATCGTTGTTACACGTATTTATGTTTTTCGCTAGTACTATATTATAGGTACAATATTGCACATATCATGAGAACAAAAAAAAATAGTGGGTGTGTTGATGAAGTGGTGCGAAAATTCAAACTGTTGTCTTTAACATCCAGTGTACTATTATGTGAAACTAACTATTGTGAGTACTATAGTAATATTATACCATGTTTGAACAAAATATTCTTAATTATTAGAAATAACTACCTACGAACAACCATAATATTATTTTGTTTTAACAGTTCAACACACACAAATAACTTGTAAATAATATTATTATTACCATTAATTAGTATTTTATACATAGTTTTGTAATTCTGTACATATTTACGTGCGTGAAGTTGGCCCCCCACCTTGGCCAATTTCTATGAAAATTATTTAATCATTTTTCAAATAATTTACAAATATTTGCAAATTTGTTTTCAAAATATGCAAATAAACTCCCCGTCCGGTATAAAAAATAAGATTTGGGAGCCATAAGATTTTGTTATTTTATTCTATTTAGGTTTTTTATTTTTTTATTTTTTTATTCAATTTATGTTTTTTATTTCTATTCAAATTGTTTTTCAAAATAATTTTGTTTTGAGCTCCATTTCGGCAGCATGTACATTTTTGATTTTTCCAATTTTGATATATACGTTATTTTTCGGATAATTTGCGTAATTACGTGGACTAATTTTCAATTTTTGCGGACAAATAGTTTTTTAGCAAATCTAAAATAACTGTTGACATGCTGGTGAAATGGTTCGAAAAATTAAAAAATTAACCTACTTCATTTTTTACTATGCCATCATTTTGCGGATAAATCACGCGATTTTGCGGAATAGTTTTTAATTTTTGTGGACAAGTAATTTTTTAGCAAAAATTAAAAATTTAAAAATTAAAATTAAAAAGTTAGGTTACTTAAACTCACTCAAAAATTTTTGTGGATAAGTTGCACGATATTGCAGCCTAATGTTCATTCAATAAATATAAATGCAAAATTAAAAAGTCGAAATTGACAAAGGAATATTAAAAAATCTAAAAACATTAAAAATCAGCATTTATATACATTTATGTATACAAACAGATTTTGTATTGAATATAGCTTATTTTTTTAATTTTGGATTTTTTATTAAATAGACTTTTTAATAAATATAGATGAAATGTATACAATTAGGATTACAAATATAATAATGATATAAATGACATTTTTTATCAATTTAATTTTTAATTTTTTTTATTTTAAATTTTTATGAATTTGGTTTTTCTAACATTCCTTTATCAATTTTCACTTTTTAATTTTACATTTTTTAAAATTTTTTATCAATTTCTACTTTTTTAATTTTGCAAAATTGGAAATTATTAAAAAATGTAAAATAAAAAATAAAAAAATCGATATTGATAAAAATATATTAAAAAATGAAATTGATAAAAAAATATTTAAAACGGAAATGGATAGAAATGCAAAATTAAAAAAGTAGAAATTGAATAAGGAATGTTAAAATAACCAAATTCATAAAAAATTTGAAATAAAAAAAATAAAAATAAAATTGATAAAAAATGTACTATCATTAATATATTTGTAATCCTAATTGTAAACATTTAATCTATATTTATTAAAAAATCTATTCAATAAAAAATCTTTTTGATGAAAAACTAAATACATTTAATTTATATTTATTAAAAAATCTAAACTTAAAAAAAATAATCTATATTTAATACAAAATCTATTCAATAAAATAATCTGTTTGATAAGAAATCTAAATACATTAAATCTATATCTAATAAAATATCTATTGAATAAAAAATCATATTTTTTATTCAATAAATTTTTTTGTCAAATATAGATTTAATGTATTTAGATTTTTTATCAAACAGAGTTTTTTATTAAATTTATATTTAATGTATTTAGATTTCTTATCATACAGATTTTTTTATTGAAGATATATTTTATGAAATAAAGATTTTTTATGGAATTTAGATTTTATATCAAATAAAGATTTTTCAAAATTATAGGTTTTTTAATAAAATATAGATTTTTTATTGAACATATTTTTTATGAAATAAAGATTTTATATGAAATTTAGATTTTTTATTGAATGTAGATTTTTTATGGAATATAGATTTTTTATCAAATAAAGATATTTCAAAATTATAGGTTTTTTTAATAAAATATAGATTTTTTATGAAATTTAGATTTTTTTATTGAATTTAGATTTTGTATTGAATATTATAATAATATTTTAAAATTAATAAAAAGCCGTTTAAAAAATGTAATTTGGAGAAAAAAAAATGTTATTTTAATAAATGATTTAATTCAAATAATTAAAATAAAAACCCCAGTTTATTAAAAAAATCTATATTTGATATGAAGGATCTAGGTACATACTTAATTTGAATAAAAACCTAGCTACATATTTCTTAGTAAAATTATATTTTTTTATAAAATACATATTTTTTAATAATTTAGGCTTTTGTTACTATACTTCTCTATTTTTATTTATCTTTTTCTATTAAGATTTTTTATTCTTATTCAATTTTTTTAGTACTAGAAAATATAAATTATCTGTCGAAACAAAAGTCTAAACTTATTTAATATTTAAAAAAAACATAACCTACTTTGTAAATAACAAAACATGTAATATGAATATAATGTCATGTTTAAATATTTTAGTTTGTATATAGGTAAAGCCAATTAAATGAAATCTAATTCGAATAAAAAAATATTAATTTGATGAAAAAAAATGTACTAATAACTTACCTACACATATTGTGTAAATTGTGTGCTCAATATAAATTCTTTCAGTCAATGATTGGTGTTGTCATTAAATAATAATTTGTACAAGAGATATGTAAAGTTTGTTGAATTTTAATTTGATTATGATATGAGTATTATAAAATGTATCCACCTTATTAAATTAAGAAGTTATGCAATACATATTATGACTATACTAATAATAGAAAATTAAAGTTTTAGCATAAATTATTGAATTTTATGGAAATAATTTTTTACAATATTATGGTCTTACGAATATAAGCTAGAACAATAAATTTTAGTAATGATTTTGGGTTTTGTAATATATAAAAATCTATTTCCTTTAGGTTATTAATAAAAGAGGAAGAAAACCGTTGGTTGATATAAACAAATTTTTTGAAATTCTTGAAAGCAAAAATCATGATATTTTTAATGAAAATGGGGAATTAAAATCATCTACTGCGGATGTCTGGAAAGATCTTTCATTTGTAGTTGGAGGAAAAAAGACGCCCATCAGTATATATTTAGATATATATCACAATAGATATGAATGGCAAAAAAAATTAAAACTTTCTCTTGGTTTCGATCTGAATACTGCCTTCAACTCTTTAATGTCGTCGGATGACGATTGTAATGAATCTCTAAAATCTTGTGAACCTCTAAAATCTCTGTCATCTACGTGTTCAGAAAAAATGGTTTTTAAGTTTGATTTGCCGTATGATGAATTTAGAACAATTTATCCAGAAGTCACTTTTTATAAAAATAATAACAAAAAAAGGAAATACATAACGTTAAAACCAAACGCTTGGGTCGATGTAATTAATGACAGATTTATAAAAGAACACATGCTGCCATGTAATTTTATTTACAAAAAATCTTACGTTAATTTAGATACAAATAGAAGTAAACATTACTTAACATTTCAAGCCAAATGCAAAGATTGTGGTGCTGTTCTAAAAGGTTGGTGTGATAATCAACCTGTTGAAGGAGAACCACTTAAAATATCTGTTTTAACTAAAAATACCAAAGGTTATGAATTACAACATACTACTAAAAAACCGCTAAAAGGTGATAAAAGACAATTTATTGGGAGATATTTAGAAACGAATCTTGCTTGTAATTGGAGAAGAGAAAATGTTACGGATATGGAGTTTGGTCGATTTTCTCCTCCAAACCTTTATGATACACATGTCTTACGAAAAGTCAAAGAGGAATCAGTAAACAAAAAATTAGGAATTACTGACAAATGTCCAATAGAATCTCTTTTAGAATTTCAATTCAACTCAAAATACTCTGGCTCAATACATAGTGTAAGTATCTCTCCATTTATAGTTCACTATTGGAGTAATTATCAAACTATAATATATAAAGACGTTTCAAAGAAATATTGCAAACTCTCAATTGATGCGACTGGTGGCTTATTAAAGAAATTAACACGTACATCATTAAATTTATTATCTGGTCATATTTTTTTGTATGAAGCCGTCGTGAGTACAAGTGTTGGACATCTTCCTGTCACTCAAATGGTATCAGAAAAGCACGATACGTTGACAATTTTTTATTGGTTAGGGCAATGGATGAAATGTGGTATTAAAAGCCCAAATGAAGTTGTGTGTGACTTTTCGAAGGCTTTACTTGGAGCAATATCGAGAGCTTTTTGTAATGGTAAAAGTCTACACGCCTATAATGATAATTGTTTTAAGGTATTAATTGGCCACGATGAAAAATTGCCTCCTTGTTATATCCGTATTGATGTCGCGCACATTATAAAAATATTTTGCAGAATAAAATGTTTAACTGGAATAAAAAATAAAAATTTGAAAGAGTTTTACGTTCGATCATTACGGCTTCTTCTGTCAAGTGAATCTTTACTCGATTTTAATACCATTTTGGAAGCGTTATTTACTGTTATGCTAAGTGAAACAGATGGCTGGTGTATTGATGATGAAGATATCAAAACACCTTCAGAATTAAAAAGAGAATTTATTTTGAATAAAATTAAAGGATTACCAGAAAGTGAACCTTATGAAGGTGAAGATGAAGAGGTTTGTGGTATAGAGTTTATAGATGATAATCTAGTGAACGAAAATGAGATAGAAGACCATGAATTTAGTGGAATAGCTAATCATATACAAAATATCTATGATGATAGTAAATCAAATGCATTAATAAAAGGAAATCGTTTATCTGCTTACTTTTTGCCAGATATAATGATAATGATTTTCCATTATGGACTAATGTCATGAAGTTTAAATTTAAATCTCCATATCACAATGCAAGTTCAGCTGTCGTTGAAAACGATTTTAAAGAACTCAAAACCCAAATTCTTAAAAATCACGTTCGGCCAATGAAAGCAGATAAATTTATAATAACCCATTTAAAGAGTATTGAGTCAAATGCAAAACTATTAAGAAGTTCACAATTAAGAAATTCTAATGAAAATGTACAATACTGTCAAGAACGATCAACTCCATCGATTAATCTAAATAATTTAATAACTAGTAGTCAACAAAAACTACCTTCAATAATTCAATCATCACTCAATCTTTTATCATATGAGGACAGTAATTCAAGTGACTCAAGAGAAACAAAACAAAAAACATTTAATTATGACACCGACAAATCTTCGTCCTTTAAAAATTTCTCAAATGTTGATGATAAAGGTAATGATTCGGCTTCATCGTTAGATGCTACAGAAAACTGGCGTGGTCAAGGCCATGATAACCAATTATCTAAAATTATAGATATACCTCTTAAAAAAAAACGAAGGACAAAATATATGCAATCCACACCAGAAATTGACAGAATTCTGAATACTCGAGTTACTCGTTCAACAGCAGAAAGTTTATTAATCAATGGAAACTCTACTACTCCCGTAAAAATTGGCAAATACAAATATTTTATTCACAATACATGTCCATTTGACTCGGTATCAGTAATAATTACAATGGCATATATTGATAATCCTGTTTATAAACAATTTATTAATAAAAGCGAAAACTTATTTTTTAAATTTTGTAAAAATTTGGCTATGAATGGTACTTCAGCAAAATCGTACTGTGATCGAGGAATTTTATTGAAAACTATTTTTACAGAAAATACTGGAATTACGGACATTAAACTTATAAACACGGAATGTAATGTCATATTTATAGTAACAAGTCTTTTAAAAAACGAACCATCAGCTAAAGAATATATTTCTTGTTCAAATGTTAATTGCGTGAATCATTCAAAAATAATATCTTGTCCATCAATAATTATAAATCTAACAGACGGCTTTAAGTCCTTGGAAAGTAGTCTAACCAAGTATACGTATTCAAATGAATATGAATGCACTGTCTGCAATGAGGTCACAACATCATATAGACATCTCCAAAACCATTTGTTTATTGAAACCGATGTCTATGCAGATCAAAGTCAATTTACATTGGACGAATTTCCTGTTAATATAAATGTAAACGACAAAAGGTATGTATTAATATTTCAAATAACTTATAATTACGTATTATTATTTTTTAAAGTGTACCTAATTTTTTTCCAGTTATACATTATATGGTACTGTAGGTTATAGTGCCAATCATTACGTTGCATACATTAGACGTTCAAATAATAAGTGGGAAATGCATAATGATCTTTTGAAGAAAATCACTGTAATTAAAAACTTTGATAAATTAGAAATATGCCCTCATCTTCTTGTTTATATTCAAAATTAATTATAAAATTAAAATTGTTTTTAATGTGTTAATATTTTATATAATTATTTTGTTATTTTAATTCTTAAAAAATTATAAAAAAAAACTATTTCTATAATAACATGTAGCTGGTTTTATAGGTCTAAAAGCGTGGAAGTGCTTATTATAATTATTACTTTTTTATTCGGTTTCTATTATTATAATATTGACTTTTATAATTTATATTTTACAGAACATAAGATTTTTTTTTTTATTATTATTTTATACAAAAAAGTAATTTGTATTTTAATTTAAAGTTTATTAGCAATCGATAAGACATTTATCGATTTAAAGTCATAATTTAAATAACTTTTATTAATGTTTTGTACTTGTCAAAATAGCATATAAACCTATATATAAATTAGATTGAATTGTCTCTGATTTTATATATTGAATCTATTTAAATTTATATTTAAAATATTTTTATTTAGTATCTTTAATTTAGTATGTTTTTATTCTTATTATATTGTAAATTGTAATTCATATTTTAAAAAATGTTTTAATTATGTTTTTTCAAAGTTGATTCAAAATTAAAATATTACTTATCGATTGAACAACGTCTATGATACTAAATACAACAGTAATGCAAGTTATTTAGCCACGAACCAAGTGAAACTAAATGATGCAGTGTAATATTGCCATATACCATAATACCCAATTTTATTAACACAACAATAGAATGTCAGTTATTTTTAATTTTAAAATTAATTTAAGTATAGTGTATAATCAGTTTAAATGTGGAAGTTTACTCATAATTCATTTAAATTGAACTTTATTTTTATGCCGAATTCTTTTCTTCTGCTAATGAAGTAATAACATTAAATCCTGAATGTTTAATAATATTGTTACCTATTATCAAAATCGACAGAATCAAAAATAAATAAAATTGATTTTTGATTTTTCTGGAATATCTTATCGGCTTGTTTTTGTAATACTTACAAAACTATTATTTTAATAAAAAACGTGGAAAACAACGCGTTAGTGCGTTACTTCGTACAAATTACTTTTAAAAAGTAATTGCGCTACAATTGCAGTGGCGGATTTAAGGGGGGGCAGAGGGGCCTGCCCCCCTTTGGCCCATAAGATGTGTAAGAACCGTGACTTAAATTTATAATCACGATTTACGAAAAATTCAGGTTCTGAATTTGTTTTGATACTTAATATTTAATTATATTATACTTTATATTTATAAGTCAACCGCGAAATCAAACCTAACCTATAATGTAACGGTTTTTTGCCCCCCCCCGCCCCCCCCCAAAAACAAAATCCTAGATCCGCCACTGTACAATTGCATTACTTAAAGTAAAATGTAATGCAATTACTGCTGCGTTACTAAAAAAGTAGTACAAAGTGGTGGTGCCAGCGTGAAATTGGCACCACCAAGAGAAAATTTTTTTTGCGTGGATTGAGCGGGTATGCAAATTCTAAAAATTGCATAGCAAATTTTAGCAAATAATTTGCAAAATATTTGCCGAGGTTAGAAGTTTGTAGCACAAAGTGGTGGTGCCAGCGTGAAGTTGGCACCACCAAGAGAAAATTTTTTTTTGCGTGGATTGAGCGGGTATGCAAATTCTAAAAATTGCATAGCAAATTTTAGCAAATAATTTGCAAAATATTTGCCGAGGTTAGAAGTTTGTAGCACAAAGTGGTGGTGCCAGCGTGAAGTTGGCACCACCAAGAGAAAATTTTTTTTTGCGTGGATTGAGCGGGTATGCAAATTCTAAAAATTGCATAGCAAATTTTAGCAAATAATTTGCAAAATATTTGCCGAGGTTAGAAGTTTGTAGCACAAAGTGGTGGTGCCAACTTCACGCACGTCAGTTTTGGAGCCACAGCGGGCCGGCCGATCGGGCTCGCCCCGGAGGGAGAAGTCAGTCGTATTCCAGCAGAATATCAGTCCGAACCTCCCGAACTCATGTTAACTAAATTGTTTTACGTTGTTTAAAATAAAGGATATAGTCAGTTATTTCGCTGAGCGTACTTTTTATTTACTTATTTAATTTGTCGTGTAGACGTACACAACATTATGATGTTATTTGACCACCAATATTGTATAAATGTTATTTTTGATTTGGGACGTGATAGTTATCGTAAGCTCTCAAGAATCCTTACATCCGTAGCAATCGTACATAGTCGATGGCCAACCTAATATAATTTAAATTAATGAGCGTTTAATATTATACTTATATTATAAATAGTGTCGTATATATTGCTGACAGTCATCGATTTAATATAATTTAATACAATAATATGTATTGTAGGTATGTAATATAGGTGGGAAATAGTTTTAGTAATTTAGATAGGTCAAGCCCGTGAAGCAAGATGTGCTGAGGTTAAAGTTCAAAAATCTATAAAGAAATATCAACAAAATTAAATAGTTTAAAAAAATGTTTGGGGGGGAACATGGGAGACTGCAGGCAAAATCGAAGGTGTGGATGAAAAAAAGTAGACTGGCCTACCTAACTATAAAAATTCACCCAAGTCGTAAGGATTGACTTGCAAATTTTTTGTTTGGACTTGCAATTACTTGCAAATTATAAGGAATCGATTGATACCATTTTCGAAAATGTGGGTGAAAAAAGGTGGACTACGACGTGAAGTTGGCCTTTTTCACTTTTTTTATTGTTATCGTTTTTACTTTGAAACTTAGGATATAAATGTAGGTGTACCGTATATGTTTAGTATGTGTTTCCAATGTATGTCGTCGATCATCATTCTGTTTCTAATTATAAAATATTAATTTTAATTGTGTGGTTACAATCCCAAGCATGCTATTGCAGTTTTTAGTTTTTTTCGGGAAGTCCTTACGTTTCATTTTATTAATGTTTAGTAGAAAAATTAATACGTAGGTAATTAGGTACTTAACATTTAAAAAAGGTGGGTAAGTGGGTGTAGCGTCAAATTATGTCGCACTAAAAATGTCACGATAACAATGTCGCCAAAACAAAAATGTCGCAGGTAGTAATATATCGCCGTAGTCAGCACGCGCCGATGTGGTTCACAGTTCCACCGGTTTTCCTTCGGTCGTTAGTAGGATTAGATTAGATTTAAGTACCATAGGTAAATATCTATGAAAATAAAGTTCAGTGTAGTTGTAGTAGTATATATTTGTATGTTTACAGCTATTATATGTTCACAGCAGTTTTTTTTTCACCGCGGTAATTTCACAAAATGCAAGGGAGAATGTCTCGCTCGAGCACACTGATTTTACCGTAACACAAATCACGGGGAGATTACACACTCGTTGTCCACCTATTTGCCACTCACACAAAAAATTTTACCGTATAGAATTTTACGGGGAGATTTAAAATTTTTTAATTTTTTAAGAACACAGGTTATTAAATATTTATTTTTTTTTTATTGTTAAAAAATAATTCTTAATTATATTTACACAAGTTTTCTTACTTCTCTAGTGAAAGGTACATATTCTATAATACGATCATGAATTAATAAACAATATGCAGTTACACCTGTAAGTGATTCTGAAGCTTCAATTTCCAATTGAACATCCACTGCCGCGGCTGTAGCTTGCATCGTTCTGTTTTGAAGTATCTATGATCGACTATAATTGGAGCGTTTGTTAGAAAAGTAGAAGGGCTCAATATCGGGTTCCGTATACTTTTTTCATAGTACGATTCTTGAAACGATGTATACATATCATATAATAAGGTGAAATTATTTTTAGTGAAATCTAAATTTAAATTATCGTATGGATAAGCTATCGAGTTCAGAAATACTTAAACATTTGTCAGGTGACAATGATCAAATATACTACAATCTTTTGCTAACGAACTTTCGCGTCCTTTTTGTAATCCAATTATAATGAATCGTGGTTTTTCTAATTTTGATGCAGTTTCCAAATTCCATACAACTTTTTTAGTGGTTCCTAGTTCAGGATATTCAAAAGTTTCAAAATTAGAATTACTTATTCCACTTTTCAAGCTCAACGCATTTAAATCACTATGACTTCGAGTTAAAATTAATTCTAATCTAGAATTCACCAGTATTTTTTTATAGTCTTCAAACAAACCTAACTAATATTTTAATGGAATGCAAGCACTAAATTCACCTTTATCATTTGCTGATTGTGTTGCGTTTTTAAAATTCCAGCCAGAGTTTTCATAGCAATTATAGTTATCTGGTGTACTAGATAAGTAACCTTCCGACGAGCTAGTGATTCCAAGAACACGAGTGCTATCTACTTCTATCACATTGATTTCCAATCGTATTTGTTCGAAGAGATAAGAGTAACCGTTATTAGACAGTTTCACTTTATCAGCTTCCGTAATTGTTCCTTCTAAAAAAATAAAGCTTTCGTGTAAATATGGATAAACATCCGTTTGCTGGATCGATATACGTATTTCGTCATTATTATTAAATGATGTTGTATACGGTGTGTATGAATGATATTCAATTTTCGTAATTTTAGAATCTGTTTCGTACTGTGTAGTTATATCTAAAATATCACTTTCAGGCATTATGCTTTAATTGATAACCCAGAGCTTGTAAAAGTTTTTTATTTTTGTTCGTTAATTGTTTTACTTTATTTGATGTTACCGGTATCACTTTAGTCGTATGACTAGTTGAACTAATCCGAAGTAGTGGGCTAATATTGAATTTCAATCCCATCTCAAGACCCGTAACGTTTAATATGCAACACGATTGTTAATGTCTCACCAAAATTATCAATCAAATTATGATCTTGGTCAACCAGCTGAACGGTTATCGAGTCAATATGTGTCGTATTCAATTTGTAATATATTAAATTTGATGGTGACTGAATTACTTTAGATCCTGTCCTTGCACTCGTGAAAAACTCGTAAATCGAATGACTTTGAAGATGGTTTTTGAATGATCCTTGAGCTATATTACACATTACTTTTATAGAATTAATTGTGTTTAAATTTACAGCTTTTTCCGATCGACGAATTTCAAACTCTGTTTCATATTCTCGTTTTTCAAAACCTAATACAGGTGCTATACTATGTAAAATCTCAAAGTGTAGTATCCCATTACATTTTATATATGATCTGAAATCATTAGGATCAACCGAAATGTCAAATGTTAACTCGGCATTGAATTGTTTATTATAGTTATCTATTTGTTCAATAACTCGATTCTTAATATCATCAATTTCATAACATCCCTCTTCCAGTCTAATATAACACATCAAAACATTTTTATTTTTATTATTATTAAAGTCAACTACTTCTATACCGAATTTATTATTATTTTCGTTAATATTCGGAAATAAATTAAATGTCTGCAAGCATAACAAAGCTATTTCCGAGTCCCTCATAAAGGTTTATAGATGGAAAATAATTTGTAGATAATGTAGTAGTATTTCCTGTCAAACTTAAAGTAACTGACTCATGCATTGTAAATCTGAGATATAATTTAATATACAGAACAACTATCAATGACTCGTTAAAATGATCAATCGGATTATTGTTTTGATCAACTAACTGAAAAGTTATTGAATCAATATCTGTTTTGTTTAATCTGTAATTTATAAGGTTGAACGGAGATTGAATGACTTTGAAGTTGGTTATTGAATGACCCATGTTCTATATTACACATTACTTTTATAGAGTTAATTATGTTTCGAATCCTCGTAAACGTTTAGAGACGGAAAATAATTTGTTGATAATATAGTTGTATTTCCAGCCAAACTTAATGTAACTGATTCATACATTGTAAAAATTCAAGACATAAATGACCGCAGTTAAATGTATTGAAATTTTGATAATTAGAATAGTTGTAAGTTGTATAGTATATTAAACTGCTTAAAATATTGTTGTAATTCAATTGGTGGAGGTAAATCACCAAAGCTATCAAAATAAACAACTTTATCATTATTTTTATAAAACGCTACCCAATGACTTCCGTCACCTGAAGATATATTGTCTAAGTTTAATACACGACATTCAATTGCATGAGAGTAGAATATATATACCATTCCTGGGCCACCTCTTATTTTTATCAGAATAAGATCACAAAGAAAACAATGTGCAAAAAGATCAGAAAATCGAAATGCAATAATAATTAAAATACTTTTCACAAAACTTATTTTATTAATAATTAAAAATTGAAATATGTAAAATGTATTAAAAAGAAATTGAAAAAATTAATTTAAAAATTAAAAATATAATAAATAATAAAATAATGGAAACAACTATCAAAGATTTTAATAAATTTCAAGAAAATGAAATGCAAAACGAAATAGAAAACTCAATATTAAATAATGAAACCTTTGTTAAGTTTTGTAAATATGAATACTATAATAATAATAATAATAATAAATATTAAAATCATGACATATAATCTAAATAAAATTCCAATTAAAGGAAATATTTTAATTATCGATCATGGACATAATATTTCTGGAAATGGAAAGCCTTATGCTTCTAAAATACTAGAATCACCAACATGGCTTGAAATTTGTAAAATTGCTAATGATTTAATAAATACTACCGGTACTTATTTTTTCAAATATCTTCATGATATTTGTTTTGTTCAAGATTTAGGAAATATTAAATTATGTTGTCTTAACATGGGAGGTACAGATTCCGAACACAAATTCCTTAGAATATAAATATATTATTAATTTAATTTTTAATAGAATTGTTCTATTCAAAATAAAAATAACATATTTAATTGCAAAATGTATTATTCCATAAAATACTTTTCACAAATCTTATATAATTAATAGTTAAAATATTTTTCAAAAAAAAAAAAAAAATGTTTGGAAATGGTTTTATACTATCAGACTATGAGGGGGACTTTTAAAGAATTAAAATTAAAAATGTTAAGTGAAAAATGTAAATGAATACCATAAATATTCCAGGAGAAATACTTAAATCAAAATTATGAAGCGGGGAGCAAACTTTTAATATGTAGTGTAGATAAACATATATTGAATATCTGTGTTGTTTTGACTTGAAAATATCAAATATTAAATGAAATGCAATAATAATTAAAATACTTTTCACAAAACTTATTTTGTTAATAATTAAAAATTATATTTTTTCACAAAATTAATTATTTCTATAATTGATTATAGAAATGGAATACGCTTTTTATATAAAATATTTTTCATAAAATTAATTATTTCTATAATTGAAAAAATGCAAAAATCTTTGGAAATGATTTTACAGTTAGATATTATTATTATTATTATTATTATTATTATAAACATTTTTTTTTTAATATTGTTCTATTAAAAATATTTTTCTAATCTTTTTGATTTTGATTTCTAATTAGTGTATTGAGATGGTTTACAAAATCATTTCTATCTATATTTATTTTATAATGTCCCCAAGCTAATGTATCAATACCATTGTTCAAAATAAATCTTTTATCATCATAAACACTTAGAGCTTTTTTGTTTTGTTCTACAGTAAAAATATCATGTTTCTTAGTTCTAAATTAATTTTGTTTAACATATTTTGGTTTATTTGTTAGTAATCAAGTTTGAAAATCATTAAAACATATTTTATTTTCCACAACATTTTTTTTAACACCTTTAGCTTTTTTAATTTCTTTTTCAGTATCTAAGACTCGATGTGAATATAATTTAGATCTTAAACCTATAAATTCTGTCATAATTTTTCCATTCTACTCATCTTTAAACTTGCCTAAGACTTTTTTGTTAACTAAAGGTAAACCATAAATATTATCTTTTGGATAATCAGATGTATCAAAATTATCTAAATTAATTTTTATATCCTGGTAGAAATCATCAGTTTTTATTTCTAATATTAATGAGTCTGTATCAGTATACATTAATCTAACTCTATTTCCATATTTTTTCTTTATGAAATTATAATAAAAATCGTACATTAACAATTTAGATAAATCTAAAACACACATTCCTATATATATTGATTGTTTGAAAGATATTTGTGTTCTTTTCATATGGACTGCAGCTAAATTTTCTGTAAAAATTGTCCTTCTATCAAAATTTGGTTTTGCAATTAATTTTTCTAGGTTGAGTGCATTAGTACATAATCTTATATCAACATGATTTCGAACATTCATCATGGTACGCCCATAAACACTGTTGATCATTAATTTGAAATATTCTTTTTCAAACTCATTCTTACCTTCTGATCTAAGATTAGTATTAAAATCAATATCAACTTTTAACCAAGGAGATTGACTAAATTCTAACACTCTATGGATTTTCTCTAATTTTAAACCTAGTTTAATATATAATTTTAGAGTTTCATAATGTATTATATATTTTTTCTTATCATACAAAGTTGTTAATAATTTTGGGAGTTGTTTGTTATCAAAATGTCTTTCTGGTGCTAAAGGGAAATCTGAATGTAGATCATGAAGTTCTTTAGGATAAGATAAATCTACTTCTAAAATATAACCATTACATGATTTATCAGAAATATTCATTACATCAAAATTATTCATATTATCGATCCATTTGAAATCTCCAGTAGGTAAATATTTACTCATTGCCCACCCATAAAGATTATTTGAATCCAAGTACCTATTGTAAAAATATTGATTCCTCCTTTTTTTTAAATTTATCACCCATATATTTATTATTTGCTTTTGAATATCTTTGACTACATTGAGATAAACCACCTCTGATTCCAGATCCGAACATCAATATTTGATCTATATCTGTTAATAAATCTAATTTTACATTTGTCATTCTTAACATACAATCCCATGCAAATCCTGGTGTTATGTAATACCACATAGGATCTAATTTATAATTTTTTAAAGAAATGTCTCTAAAATTTTCTATTATATCTGTTAACGATAAAACATCAATCATATTATATAATCTAGTAAATTCACGCATATTTTGTATATTGAAAACTTTCCAGATTTTCTGTGAGTTTTTATATTCCTCTATTGTTATATTTTTATCAGTGAGAGAACTATAAAAATTTTCTATAGGAGGGAAACATGTTTCATTGAATTTTTCTTCACAATTCATATACTCGTAGGGATAAGCTAACTTTCTAGTAATTAAATCTAAATGTTCTTCAGGATAATATTTACTAAGTTCTTTAAATTTATTTTTTAAATTTAATTTCGAATCATTTCTTAAATTGTTTGTTAACTTTTCCAAAGAACTAGGTAAAAATTTTAATGAATCAATAAATCTTAATTCTGTAAATATTACTTTGTCTTTTATCATCTTTGTTTTTTTATCTTTCCTAGATACTTTACGTGGCATCATTTTTGAAAAAGAAATATATTTTTCCTCATTATTTGCGATTAATTTTATTTGTTTATCATCGTTCCCAAATTCTTTTATAAATAGATGGGCATCATAACCTGATAGATTATGAAAAATAATTGGAATAAAACGTGGATTTTGGTAATTAAGATTACATTACGGGCTGCATTATCAGAGGAGGTGGTGTGCTAATTGCGGTCAAGAATCACCTTCAGTGTAATCGTATTCCACTTCAAAACAACAACATCGAGCAATTATTTATCAAACTTTCTATGGGTTCTTTCACTCTATTAATTGGATCGGTATATATTCCTCCTAATTCAAGTGTTGATATTTATAATGACCATACTGATACTGTAAACAATTTGTTAAATCTTTCACATTACTCAAATGTTATTTTACTGGGTGACTATAATCTACCGGGTATTCACTGGTCGTTATTAAACAATAAAATTGTCCCTTATGTTTCTCAGTTTAATAATTTAACTGTCAATAACCTGGCTAATTTCTCTTACCTTAATCTAAATCAGTTCAATCTTGTTAAAAATCGATCTGATTTCGACTTAGTTTTTTCTAACGCTCATAATTTAGTTGTTCTTAATGAGACATTTTCCTTGTTACCTATTGATTATATGTATCACCCTGCATTAACTGTCACATTCCCAACCAATGTAAATCTAGAATCATTAAGTTATAATGAAATTGTATATGATTTTTTCAACTGTAATTATAATGTTATACGTTCATCATTAGCGATTATAGATTGGTCTCAAGTTTTTGATAAGTTATGCATAAACAATGCAGTTGATATTTTCTATAAAATTATTTTTAAAATAATTGATGAAAATTGTCTTAAAAAAAAACTTTTCACTTCTAAACATCCCACTTGGTTTAGTTCTGTATTGAGGGACTTGGTTTTTAAAAAAAAAATAGCACATAAATTATATAAAACATCTCCTACACAATTAAATTATAATATATTCTCTGCACTTCGATCTAAATGTAGGGCCCAATCTAAAATTGATTATAATAAATACATTTCAGAAACTGAAAATTCTTTATTATCTTGTCCCAAAAAATTTTGGCGATTTATTAAATCCAAACGCTCGTCTCAGTCTTTTCCTACCTCAATGTTTTATTTAAATCAGTCTATTAATGGAGGTGATGAAATAGTTGGCTGTTTTTCTAAGCATTTTTCTAGTGTTTATGTCAACTCAATTACACCACCGTTAAGTAGTTAAGTCTAATAATCAATCACTCATCATCTGTTTCTATCACCAATTACTCCGATCTTAATTTATTTTCGTGTGTCTTAAATCTTACTGATATTCTCCAGGAGTTAGATACGTTGAGTTCAAAAACAAATCCTGGCATTGACATGATTTCGAGTATTTTCTTTTCAAATTGTAAATTTGTATTAAGTGTCCCTTTATTATACCTATATAACTTATCATTAGCAACTGGTTGTTTTCCATCCGCTTGGAAATCAAGTTTTATTACACCTATTTTCAAATGCAATGATGTTACTAATATAATAAATTATAGGCCTATCTCATTAATTTCAATTATACCAAAGATTTTTGAGTCAATGATTTCAAAAAAGATTACACCACTTCTCTTACCTTTAATAAGTTTGGATCAACATGGTTTTATTAAAGATAGATCAACAGCCACAAATCAGTTAATTTTTCAGAAATTTATACTTGATGCCTTTTCTCAAGGTTTTCAAGTTGATGTTATTTTTACAGATTTCTCTAAAGCCTTTGATAAAGTCGATCACCAAATTCTTATCTCTAAACTCCGTACTATTGGTATTAATGACCCCTTTCTTTCTTGGATTTATTCTTATATTTCCGATAGAAAACAAATAGTCAAATGTAAAAACTTTAAATCGATTCCTTTTACTGTATCATCTGGTGTTCCTCAAGGTTCTCACCTTGCACCAATTCTATTTCTGTTATTTATAAATGATTTAAATTTGTTTTATTCTAGAAAATTACTATTCACCGACGATATGAAATTGTTCCGTCTCATAAAAAACAGTAATGATACATTTTTATTACAAGATGATTTAAGTTTTTTAGTTAATTGGTGCGATATTAATAAATTACCTTTAAACTACGAAAAATGCAAAGTTATGTCCTTCACGCGATCTCGTAACCCAATTCTTCACACTTATAGTTTACGTAACCACCATTACATCGTGTAAATGAATTTTGTGATCTTGGTATCATATTCGAGTCTGATTTAACCTTTAATCACCACATTCAGCATATTATCAATAAATCATCTTCGATATTAGGCTTTATTACAAGAAACTGTAAAGACTTCAATAACCATAACACATTAAAAATTCTATTTATGTCCTTAGTTAGATCTAAGCTTGAATATAATTCAACAGTTTGGTCTCCTTATTTAAACACGCAAATTCAATGCATTGAGAATGTCCAAAATCGCTTTCTCCGTTTTATGTCCTATAAATGTAATATTATACGAGTACCTCACTCGTCTTATCAACCTTTGTTGAATACATTTAACATGCAAAGCTTAGCAAACAGAAGAAAGGTAAATGATCTAATATTTTTGTTCAAACTACTAAATGGTTTTTTCTTCTGTCCGGAGCTATTAAGTTTTTTAAATTTTTCTGTTCCTCAAGTCAGAACTAGATCATCAATCATAACTACTTTTTATATAAATAATCACAAAACTAATTATGCGTTATCCCCTCCTATAAATAGAATGATGGCTATCGCTAATGATGAACAAATTGATTTTTTTTAATTTCAGTCCAAATTCTGTCGATTTTTTCAATAGTTTTGTAAGAAAAAAAAATTTATTAGATTAATTTCTGTTATTAATTTTACTACTGTATTGAGTTTTGTATTTTGAGTATTTTCTCCAATTTGTTATTTTTACTATATTACTATTTTTACTATATTTTTACTATATTTCTGTGTTTTTTGTATTATTACAATATTAAGTAGATATCTTAGTTATTCATTAATTTATTTTTTTCAAATGTTATTTATCAAATGTTTTACCATACCTATAATATGTATTATGTACTAAACTACAATCTTTATGTAATTGGGTTATTACCCGTAAATAAATAAATAAAATAAAAAAAATAAATATAGAATTAGCCGCTCCTCTGTATTTTCCAGTTAAATGGTCATGGTCCCGAACTTTTTTCATATTTATACTTTTATTTTATAATTCATTTTTAAGCTTGTTTTCATATAATTTAAATTTTTTAGCATCATCAATATTTTTATAATATTCAACACCGTCTTTAACTATTTTAAATTGTTTGTAATATTCAATAACACCTTTAATTATTTTAAATTTTTTTTCTAACATTGGAGGTAATTCTAATAAATATCTTTCACAAATATGACATTTATCAGATTTATTATAATAATTATTTAATTGTTCTACATTCAATGTTTCCATAGGAACTATTTTATCATATATTTTTGAAATAGCTTTTTCTTCTTTTTTCATACATTTATAAAATTCTTGAGCTGCGTTTGGACCAGAATATACTACAGGAGGTTTATAATCACCATTACTATATTTAATATAATAACAAAAACTATTAGGTTTATGTTTCTGATAGCATTTTGTAAAATACTCTGTATCATTTGGTTGACAAGTATGTATTGTTTCGGGTGTAGCTTCAAAGTCAGCAAAAATCGTGAAAGGTGCTCTTAAGGAATTATTATACTTCTCAAATTTTAATGTTTTATTATAAGGTTCTGGTAGAACTATTTTAGTAGCTTTATTATTAGCACAATAATGCTTATGATCATTTAACTTATTTTCTGTATCAAAACTAATTAAACACATTTGACATAAAGATCTTTTATGACCATCTTTTGTCATTTGACTTCCACAAAGTTTCCACAAATCCTTAATCCAACAATAATGTCCTTTATTTTCAATATCCTCTCTTAAATACAACAAATTTATATGATTAGTTTTTTCGATTTTAGTTATTTCTAATGGTAGGTACAGTTATATGTGTATTTTCTCCTTTTTTTTCTAGATAGTAAATATTAATAGAAATATCTTTTGTTCTTTTAACAAATTTTGAACATCTGTGGTTTTTACTGGAAATTCAATATCTTTTAATTCATTATTAAATTAATTTTCAAAGGGAATATATTTAGTTACTCTTTGACCATGTTCTTTAACAGGATGTAAAGCAGAGAGTATTGACCAAAGAAAACATTTATCATCTTTATTTTTAACATTTATAATAGCATGTTTATTTTTAATATGTTCAGGTAATGGAATATATGAAGAACCCTTAAAAGGAACATATTTATTTATATTTATTCCCAAACTTAAAATTTGATGAAGTTTCCATTGAGAACTTTCATTATAAAATCTTCTTCTTCATTTAAAATTTTAATTTTTGCTTTTGTATAAAATTCATTTAAGTTAGAATTTTTTGTTAAAATTGTATTCTGTGTTTTAAAATTGTTTTCTTGATATTCCATATTTTCTTAACTACCTCTCTTATATATAGCAAGAAACAAAATATTTACTTTTAAATTTGTTTTTTTTTAAATTCTTGTTTAAGTCGTTCTATTACTGGATTATCTAAACAATTTAAAAATGTTTGTATATCTTTAATACCCATATCATTTTTAATAATATAAGTTTTTAATCTATCTTGAAATGCTGTTTCTTCAATTTTTAAATATAAAATGGTAATAATACCATTGTTTTGATGACGAATAGACTGCACATGTTTAGACCAATTGTTGTATTTAACTGTTAAGTTACAAATATCACAAGTTTTATCTGGTCTTGATATTCTCTCTTTTTTTGTTCTTATTTGTTTAGTTTGTATACCTTTGTATGTTTTATTAAATTTTGGTTTAATTGTTTGATCTATATCATTATTTTGATGACGAATAGATTTCAAATGTTTAGATCAATTTTTGTAACTAACTGTTAAGTTACAATTATCACAAGTTTTGTTAGAATATGTTTTTTTCCTATCCATTTTAATAATGTTATTGTTTCCTTTAACATTGGTTTCAATTTTTTTATTTTCCATTCTTTATTATATATATAATATTATTTTTTTTTTACATTCAATTTTTTTAATAAAAATAATTTTTATTAAAAACAATATTTGAATATAATTACTTATTATAGATATAACTTCCTTTAACTAAGGTCATATTAAAAAAAAACAATGTGAAATAAATACTCAAATTATTTATTTTAATGTTAAGATCCCATTTTAAATTCACACATTTTAATATTTCCTAAATCTTGAATAACCTTAATATCATCTAGATAGTAGTGATTATAATCACCTGTTGCAATAATTTGATCATTAGCTATTTGACAAAGTTCTAACCAAGTTGGTGAGTGTAATAGTTTAGAAATATAAGGATTTCCATTTCCAAAATCATCATCTCCTTGATTAATAATAAAAATATTTCCATTAATTGGGATTTCATTTAGATTATATTTAACATTCTCAGAATTTTCATAATATTTTAAAGCACAAAATTTCACATAACATTTATTTATTTTTTTACTTTTTTTTATATCATTTTGCATTTATTTCAAAAAATTAAAATTGTTTAGTCTATATTGATTAATTGGTATACCATTATATTTTGAATTGAGTCTATAAGGTATAATTGTTTGATCTATATCATTTTTTTGATGGTTATAAGACTTCAAATGAGCAGCCCAACTTTTGTAACCAATTGTTAAGTTACATTTATCACATTTTTTGGCAGGATATTTTTTGTTATCCATTTTATTATTAATATCAATTTCTTTAACTAAAGGATCAATTTTATTTAATCCATCCATTCTTTATTATATAGAATATTATTATTTTTTTTTTTTCATTCAATTTTTTAATAGAAATTATTCTATTAAAAATATTATTTAAAATTTTGTTTTTTGTAACTCTTCGTTGTAAAATGATCATATAATCTCTTCATTGTTTAAAGCTACAATTTTATAGGTTATAGGATTTGTGTTTAAAATTTCTTGTAGTATAAATATTTCTCTTGTCCAATTGTTACTATATTTATTACCAAATGTTTTTTTATAAGCTTTTATTCTTACTCTATCACCTACACTAAATTTAATTTTTTGTTTAGGTTTGTTTTTTATGGGAAATAATTTGTGTAGAACAAGGTCTTCGTTAGATTTATTTACTTCACAAGGTTTCATACCAATGTATATCATTGAAATTATATTCATCTATTACAGTTTGTAAGATATTTATCCATTTTTTATTTTTTTGAACTTCAAAACGTATTCTTATTTTTCCATTCAATGTACGATTAAATTTTTCAATAATTGCAGGTTTTTCTTCGTTTTGTGTGTGATACATATGAATCCCATATTTTTGCAAAACTTTTTTAAAATGTTTATTTTCAAATTCCAAACCTTTATCTGCGTGAAGTAATTTTGGTGCTTGGTGATTTTGTAATTTAGCTAGGAATATTATTTTTTCAAATGTTTTTGAAACACTAATTCCATCTTTCTTTTTGAGGGCTAAAGCAAAGAAAAATTTTGAAAAAGTATCTATCACAGTTATTATATAAGAATAACCCTCATTTTCATCTGAAAAATTTCTCATTATAACTAAATCAACAGCCCATAAATCATCAATACCTTTAGTAAAAATTCTCCTTTTAGGAAATTTTATTCTAACAGGTTTATGAAGTTCTTTAGCTAATAACAATTTATCTGTATCATTTAATGTTTTATTAGAAATTATTGAATTATTGGGAATTTTTTGTTCAATTTCAGGATTTTTTATAAATTTACTTTTGTTTGTTTTACAGATAAAACATTTTGTTGAAATTCTCCATCGACCGTTAACTGTTTGAATTTTAGTTGCATTTATATTATTTTTTAAATAAATTTTTTATAATTGTCAATAAATTCTAAACACAAATGTCCACATATAGGAGGATCATTATAGTTTTGAAACTTGTCAATGTTATACCACAGATTATTATCACCTAAATAATTTAAAATTTCAGGAGGAGGAGTACTCGAAAATGAATCAAAATATATTTTATAATTTTTTATTTTTTTCCATGCAACCCAATGAGAACCATTTTGAGTAGAATTATTTAAATTAAATATCCCACATTCATTTAACCAAGGTTTTTCAGGTAATTCATTTATCATGAAACAACCCCTAAAATTTTTTATATTATTTCCAAATTTTATTATATCAAAATTATTTAACGGTTTAATATTTATATTTTTTACTTTAAACCAAAAAGTTGTATAACAACCTGGATAATTTTTAATGTTTTTTCTAAATGTTGATATATCGAAATTAATCATTTTTTCGATTTTTTTTTTTATTTGTCTTCAATCCAGAACCTTTATTTTTTTTCATTTCTTTATTGTGTCGAATTGTTTCCTCTTCAATTTTTTTCTTATGTTTACTATCTTTATAACTATTATACAATGCAACTAGAGCTGGAGTAGCTACTGCTGCAGCTTCTAGAAAAGGTAAAATTAATGGTAAACATCCACCTTCTTTTTTTTTAATTTGATTCGGTGTAATCTCCAACCTTACTCCAGAATTTTTTTTCTCGGCATTTTTTAATTTATCTATTCGATTTTGATCTAAATAATATTTATTTTCTCCTTTATATATTTTATCACTAGCAATATGAATTGTTGCATTAGTATTTTTTATACAAGCTTCAGCCAACTTTTTTTTATGATTTTCAGTTAATTTAAAATGCATTTTATTATACAAAATATTTATTTAAAAATATTAATTTTTATTCAAATATTAAATTCATTCCTAAATATCTTTTTGCTTTCATTACATTTGCAGTTGTCAAAGCAGCAATTTTTTCATTCATAGAACTATTCGAAGCATAAACTCTTTCCATTGCTTTTTGTTCTAAAATTTTATCAGCGATATGTCTTGTTTTAGTATCTTTATGATCTTTATAAAAATAATCATGTTCTCTTGCATATTCGTCTAATTTGTTAATCGGAGGTTTATTTTCATCTAAATTTGTAAATGGTCCTACATAATTATATCCAGGCCAATGTATCGGAGGTATTTTTGAACAATTTAAAAAATCATTAAAAAACCCTGAACCTTTTATAATATCCTTTGGTAAATGTGAAATATACGACATTAAATATTCTACACCTTTAATGGGAATATCAATTATCTTTTCTATTTTTTTAATACAAAAATTAAGAATTTCAAGTTTTTCATCATAATAAGTGTTTTTTCCCGATCTTTCTGCAGATGATATAACATGTAGTCTGTCAATTAATTGTTTAATATTATATTCTAACTTATTTGTTGTTTCTTTTGGTAAATTTAACAAAGATTGTAGTAAATATTCAACACCTTTTTTGGGAGTATCAATCAGTGTTTCCATGTTTCGTTTAAACAAATGAACAATACCAAGTTTTTCATTATGAAAACCATAATTTCCCGCTATTTCTTCAGCTAATATAAAATATAGTCTGTCAATTATTTTTATTACATTATCGATATAAATAAATTCAATAGGATTATTTGTATATTTTATTAAACCTTCTCCTTTTGGTAAGCTTCGTGATTCTGTTGGTGTTTTCTTTTTTTCTTTCAGTGTTGGTGATTTATCTTTTTTTGATGTTTTTGATTTATTTTCTTTAGTTTTTTTTATTAGTTTAATTTTTTCCCAAATAGGTTTAATCATTTCATTATATTTAGCACTTACACTCGATTTAGGTTTTCCTGTGTTAATATCATTATTATATTGAATCTGTTTCAATTAATATTTTTTCATAATTTTCAAAATCTTCTTTTGTATAATATTCTGGTTTTGTAACATCTGTATGAGTTAATAATCTCCACATACCTGGGGTTAGTATGTTTTTTTCCATTTAAAATTATATCATCAAAGTCAAATATTATAGAGTATTTTCCGATCATGAATTCTTCAGTATTACTAATATAATATATTCCAAATGGATTAATACCTTTATTTTCATTTGGTAAAATTGGTAAATATTTTTTCGCATTTTCACCTAATATTATTATATTTTTAGGCATAGGAGATTCATTTGTTGTTATTCGTGGAGAACTTTTAGGTGTTTTCATAGTATCTTGATCTTCTGTTAGTCGTAATAATTCTGGATTACGAGGTTTATAAGGAGTAGGTATTATCATTTTTTTAATATCATTATCAGTTTTAATAGCAACATCTTTAACATTATTCACAGATGATTCAACATTTGCTAAGGCTTTTAATATAGGTTGATAATGTTTTACTTTTTCTTCTGCTTTATATTTATCGTTTTCTATACTTATTTTGTAAATTTTTTTTAATATTAATTATTTTATGTACCTCTGCTGGTTGTTTTTATTTATTATTTTTATCTTAATTTCATCTTTTTCTATAACATTTAACTTTTTTTCGGAATGTTCTAATTCTGATTTTTTAAAATTATTTTCTAAATTTTGTTTAACATGAATTAATTGTTTTATTTTTTCTGTTTTGTTTTCTAAATTAGTTCCTTTCTTAAAATTGTTTTGTGTTTCTGATAGTTCTGATGGTTCTGCAAATACAACTTTTTTAATTTTTTTTTTTTTTTATAATATCATTTAAATGCTTTCTTGATTGATTAACATTCATTTATTATATAAAAAATATTAATTTTCCAAACTTATTAATTTTTCAAGTTTATAGTAGAAACGATTATTGATTAGATCGATTGTTATAAAACCATATTTATTTTTCTAACAACTTGCACATAAAGATTTAAAATCATTTAAAGAAATAGTATTACTCAAAAAATCCTCCCAAATTTTTTTAGTATAATGAGTTGATTTAAAAAGAAATAAAATAGATAAATTATTTCTTATATTTTGTAAATTTACAGTAGTATAACATTGTGTTAAATAAATAACTGAAATATTTTTTGGTCTTGATCTTCTAAACATCTCATAAACTTCAATTAGATCTTTAAGTGGCCAATCATCAATAATAATTGTAATATTATGTTTACATTCATCTATAGATATTATATCTGTATCAGAGAAATGAGCTTCTATGTCAATATCAATATCACCTTTAAATACTTCTATTAGTTCTTTATAACATGGTTGGTCGAGACTTTTTGTAAAAACATATAAAACTTCATAATTAGTCCAGTGGGCTAAAACAATACACTTAATCAATTCAGATTTACCACTTCCTGATGGACCACAACATGCCCCACGCAAAGGCAAATGAAATAAAGTTTTTATTTTCTCTTTACCTATTTTAGTCGGTTTTATTTTAAGATAATCCATTTTATAGTAAATTTTTTTTTTTTTTTTTGCTATTACCTATAAATAATGTTGAGTACTATTTTTAAAAAATACGATAATGATATTGAAAGTGTTCAATATAAAACTTTTAGACCTGTGACTAAAGATCAACTTAATATGCCTAATAAAAATACAACTTTTAGAATAGATAATATGAATGATTTTCTGCTATTTTAAAATACAAAGTTTCATATTTATGGTAGATATTTGCAAAAAGATGGAAAAGAATATCCCGAAAATTCAAATATACAACTAAATGATAATTTTTTTGCAAAACTTTTTACGGACGCTGAAGTTAAAATAAATGGTGTCAGAATAGATGAAATTGAATATATGGGAAGAATTAGTACAATTAAAGGTGTTATAAGTTATTCTGTTGATGAAAACGGACCAACTATAAACTCAGGATTTCAAACCAATTTTCATGGTGGTGGTTATTTTGAGGCTTATGGTTACTTATCACAAGTAGCTTTAGGAATCTTTAAAGACCATCCATATCCTGTTTTCAATGCTAATATGGAAATAAATTTTACGAGAAATACAGATGATGATGCTTTGTTAAATAGAATTGTTACAAGATCAATAAATGGAAAAGTTATTAAAGGAGATGGAAAAGTGGTTACAGGAGTACAAGATGGAAAAGTTATTATTGATGAATTTACACTTAGAATTCCAATTGTAAAATACAATGAATCAAAATTTTTATTACTAAATGAATTAACTAAATTTTCTCAAGAAAAAAAGTATAAGGGGAAGGCGGGGCATAACCGTACTACTAACTTCTAGGCGCTGTAAAACTTACAACATTTGAAAAATTTGAAACTAGATTGCGTAAATATATCACAAATATTGTTAGCTTCAATAATATTGAAGAATTTTCAAAAAATCTTAACTTGAACTCAAAAAAAAATCCAAATTTTGAAAGTACCAAAAAATACGATTTTGCCCCATAGGTGGGGTAAAACCGTATTAGTCTTGGGGCAAAACCGTATGGATAGTTTTATAATCTAAAATAGTAGAAATATAATTGGCACCCTTTGCAATACATATTAATATCCCCCCTTCCCAATAAAAAATCCTGAGTAAAGTATTTTGCATTTTTATATTAGAATAAAATAAAATAATAACTCATTTAACAACTATTACTTAGCACTTTATTATGAACAACATTTTGTAGGGTAGTTCTTTACGATCTGTAACCTTACATAACAAAATTTTTAAATAACATTTTAACCAAACATGTTTAAATATTCATGTTATAAAATAATGAAAATAAAATAAACATTAAACTTAATACTTATGTTATAAAATAAGATAAATAGGTAGGTCCCTACCTACCATACCAATATTTAAAACAAAATAAAATAATTATATAAAGGAACATTTTAATTTTTTTATAAAGTAATATAGGTTCTTAGTTCTTGAACACATCTAGTCGTTTAACAATACATTTTTAAATAAAAGTTTATAATAATAATTATATAAAAGGAACATACTAATTTCTCTATGAGATATAATAGCATACGCTTTTGCCCCAACGGTTTTGCCCCACAGTAGGTGTATTCAAATTAACAGCAATTAACTAAAAAGTATTAGCAACATTCCTCCATATTATATCATTAAATAATCTATACTTACTTTTGCGTAATTTGATGCAGTTTTTTTTTACATCAAACAAATATAAGTATAAAAGTTTTAAATGACAATATTTGAAAAAAAATAGTGATTACACATATTTTGTGATAGCAAGAATTTGAGCGGGAATTTGTTAAAAATGAGGTTAATAGTTATCGATAACAATAACAACAACGGTCATGGACAAATAAACATCAATAATTTTTTTTCTATCTTGACTTATTGTTCAAAAAACCTTATCATACGGTTTTGCCTCTCGTACGGACTTACCCCGCCTTCCCTACTTTTAATTTTAATTCGTTTCAATGTATTGAAGAAAGAAATATAACAGGAAAGACTTTACATATTGATTTTACATCTCGAAATAGAAGTCCTAATACTCCAATGTTTGGAGATTTTGTATTCCAAACAAACAAATTAAATACTCAAGATCATGATCCTACTGAATTTGATCATTGTAATGTGAAAAATTATTGGTTTGAAATAAACGGAAAACGTTATCCTGAAGAACTTCAAGATGTAGATTTTAAGAATAATAAATATTGTGAACCTTTATGACAATTTGATGGAGTATAAGAGATCATTTCAAAAAAATCATAGAGAACCCACCAAATATTTCTGCAACTAGAAAAAATATTATTTTACACGTTGATTTTAGTGAAAATTTAACTAGTAATACAATTTGTTATATTTTTTTCATCAGACAAGATGAATTTTTATTCGATATTGAAAGAGGTACAATTAATGAACAATTTACTAATTAAATAATGTTTTTATTTTTATTTTTATGTTTTCAATAGAATATTTCTATTGAAATATTATTTTGTTTTATCTTCGATTAAATCAAGATAAACAATAAAATCTTCATAAAAATGGATATTATTATTACCATTTTTGTTATTAATATGTAATTTTATAAGTTGAAATGATTTTGAAAATATTTGTCTGTACATTATTGGATTAGATTTTATAAAAGGTTTATTAGGATCATAATAATACACAAACAAAAGTTCTTATAAAGTATTTATAAATAAGATTAAATTTAGTTTTCGAATTTTTATATGACGATATATTTTCATCTGCCATTTCATCATTATCAAAATATCTATTTGGTAAAAATACTCTTATTTTATTATCTAATACAACAGTTATTGTTTTACCATGCTCTGTATCAAAATATTCGAAAAAAGTCACCTCATATTTTTTTCCTTGTTCTAATGTATCTAATTTTACAAAATCATATTGGGTGTTGCCACATTTATTTAAAGATGCTTTAAAATTTTCCATTTCTATTATTTATTATAAAAAAATTATTTTTTTTTTTCGAAACGCTAAAATATTTATGTTGACGTTCAACGTTGATGTTTTAACGTTTCACGTTGATGTTCTAACGTTTCATTTCAACTCGTTGTTGTACTCATAATATGTATGTTTTAATAATTCGATGTTAAAAAAAAAAAATATTGACTAATATAAATAATAAAATGTTTTTTAATTGCATGATGTTAGATAGTATGTCAGAAAATCATATACTATATAAATATAATAATAATAATAATATATCAACATTATAACACAGTGTGTTATAATAATAATAATAATATATATCAATATTTGTGTAGCTTAATTAATGAGGAATTACATGATTCGAATAATAATAATAATAATATTATAGTATAATAATATAATATTATAATATTATTATATTAGACTGATTATTTTTTTTACATCCGGTATTGAATATCTTATCATATATACATAATATATTATATAATTTATATTACGATGATTTTTTATCAAATTATTTAAATAGTGTTTAAATACTCTTTATACATGCCCAAGTGTTGTGGTGTGGTGGGTTAACGCGTTTGTTTAAAATGTGTTCTTAGTCGGATTGAAACTAGTGGGAAATGTGTGGCGCCGCATATTCACCTACTACTTTCATCAGGCATTGAAGACGTTTACGGTAAATTGTATAGGTGTAGGCACCCACCTATCAGTTCTATTGAAAAATTGTCGTTAACCACTGATCCACAACACTTGGGTAACTTCACTGTCCCACGATAGCTTTGCAGATATCTGTAAAAGAGTTCCGGCCTCCTTTTTTCCTAACGGGTATCTGCAAAGCTGGGAATGATTTTGTTGTTTTTTTGCATTTTTTTTTCAATTGAAATTATGATTATTATTTTTTTTATGTTCCATATTTCATTTAATATTTGATATTTTCAAGTCGAAACAACACAGATATTCAATATATGTTTATCTACACTACATATTAGAAGTTTGCTCCCCGCTTCATAATTTTGATTTAAGTATTTCTCCTGGAATATTTATGGTATTCATTTACATTTTTCACTTAACATTTTTAATTTTAATTCTTTAAAAGTCCCCCTCATAGTCTGATAGTATAAAACCATTTCCAAACATTTTTTTTTTTTTTTTGAAAAATATTTTAACTATTAATTATATAAGATTTGTGAAAAGTATTTTATGGAATAATACATTTTGCAATTAAATATGTTATTTTTATTTTGAATAGAACAATTCTATTAAAAATTAAATTAATAATATATTTATATTCTAAGGAATTTGTGTTCGGAATCTGTACCTCCCATGTTAAGACAACATAATTTAATATTTCCTAAATCTTGAACAAAACAAATATCATGAAGATATTTGAAAAAATAAGTACCGGTAGTATTTATTAAATCATTAGCAATTTTACAAATTTCAAGCCATGTTGGTGATTCTAGTATTTTAGAAGCATAAGGCTTTCCATTTCCAGAAATATTATGTCCATGATCGATAATTAAAATATTTCCTTTAATTGGAATTTTATTTAGATTATATGTCATGATTTTAATATTTTTATTATTATTATTATTATAGTATTCATATTTACAAAACTTAACAAAGGTTTCATTATTTAATATTGAGTTTTCTATTTCGTTTTGCATTTCATTTTCTTGAAATTTATTAAAATCTTTGATAGTTGTTTCCATTATTTTATTATTTATTATATTTTTAATTTTTAAATTAATTTTTTCAATTTCTTTTTAATACATTTTACATATTTCAATTTTTAATTATTAATAAAATAAGTTTTGTGAAAAGTATTTTAATTATTATTATTGCATTTCATAAGTTTTGTGAAAAAATATTTTAATTATTATTGCATTTCGATTTTCTGATCTTTTTGCACATTGTTTTCTTTGTGATCTTATTCTGATAAAAATAATAGGTGGCCCAGGAATGGTATATATATTCTACTCATGTGGTTTATTAGGTAAGTTATCACGTGAAAAGACTCCACGGAAATGATTGATTTTCAACTTACTAACATATTTTATAATATCTTGAGACGAAAGTGGTCTGTCAGGTAGCGTGATCATCAGTTTTTTTTTCTTAACACATTGTTTTTTAAATATAAGCCGCTACCTTTTTTTCTTTTCGAATTCTGAATCGCATTATACACACTAGCACCTCCAGACATCAAACTACCAAGTGCTGACAAACCTGCAAATATAGGTATTAAGGGAATTACGCCTCCAGACTGCTCCGGTGCTAAAATCAGTCTTTTACCACTATTCTTTTTCTTTAAGGTTATTTTTTTCTTCGTCGGTAGTATACTATATTTTTTCATAGTACGTTTCCGCTTCCCTTCAAAACCCATACCTATTTTTCTTTTAGCTTTCATAGCGTTTGTCACCGCGTATGCAACAAATTTCTCTTTCCTAGGAGTATCTTTTGACTTAAATCTTTCCCTAGCAAGATTTTCTAACGATTTGTCAGCTTTATGTCTATCGTCTAAATTTTTACTCGCTGCATACACAATATCATAATCACGACAACCAGCATCCAATGGGTTTATTATTCCTTTATCACCACGATCTAGTCTTTCTTTTATTTTCGTTCCAGGACCACAATACTGATAGCTTGAAACATGGGTCTCAAATGGGAGACTATTTATAAGGAAGTTTATATGTCCCTTCTCAGTCTCAACTGATTTGTACCTACTTATAAGTTGAACGCGTCATCTATAACTGATTATAAATTGAAAATTCTAGAGTATTTACAAGAAAAAATAGATTTAATTGAACAAAAAGTTAAATTGGATGTTGTAAATGTAGATGTTCAGTCAGTAAAAAAACCGTCAAGACACGGTTCGTTATTACCCGATACTATACGTGCTATACTAGTTGGACCCAGCGGTTCAGGAAAAGCAAATATAATGTATAATCTGATCACTCATGCAAACGGGTTAATATTTGAAAATATTTATTTGTACTCTAAAACCTCTAATCAGGAAAAATATGTTTTATTAAAAAAAATAATAGATGATATAAAAGGTGTCAATTTTTGTATATTTACAAGCGCTGATAAAGTTATAAAACCAAGCTTAACTAAGAAAAATTCTATTATAATTTTTGATGATGTATAATATGTGGTCCACAATCTGTAATCAGGGAGTACTTTAGCATTGGCAGACACTCAGGTGCCAGCTCTGTATTTTATTTGACACAAACATATTCTAAAATATCGAAACAGCTAGTAAGAGATAACTCAATTTTTTTAATGGTTTTGAAACAAGACGACACAAATTTACGACATATATTCAACGATCATTCGTCAGCAGATATGGATTTCTCAGAATATCAGAAAATTTCTCATTTCTGTTGAAATGGATTTATGGTTATCGATAAAACTCGAGATATGAATAAAGGAAGATATCGATGTGGTTTTTATACGTTTATTAAAATAAAATAAATTGGTATTATATATATATACCGTAACACTGTTATTATCTACATAGTACCATCAGTAGTCATACGACACAGTTATATCAAACTTATTATTTACGATGGACAAAGAAAAAGTTTTGTTAGGAAATTGAATAGCTTCAAAGAATAATATTAAACGAAAAATAATGGTAATGAAACGTGGTATTATAGATTTCGAAAATTATTTCCGTAAAGCTTTTAAACCAATAATTGAACCATTGAGTTCACGAGTAGAAAAAAATACTTTATGTAACTCACAGTCAGCTGAACTAAAAACAACAGAAACCTTATATACTAGTGATGAAGATAATGATGATAAACTAAATTCATCATTTGTAAATTTTTAAATAATAAACGTCCTATATCAAAATGATATGATAAATCCTATGGTTTACATTATGATAAAGCCAGTGATTCATATAAAATAGGAAAACACTCAAAAACTTTTAGTCATGGTAAATTACAATTGCTTAATACGTACTATCCATGGATTATAGGTCTATGGTCTTTATTTGAGAAGGAACCGAAAAATGCAACTATAGAAGATATAGAATCTTATTATCAAATTTTGAAAACTTTTGGAGTTCATTTGAAAGAAGACGGGAAACCTAAAACCTCAAAATATCATAAATGGGCGACTGTTGTAAAACCTTTGTATGACCGCATGAAATATGAAGAAAAACAGTTAAACGTAGAAATATCTAAAATTAATAACACTAAAACTCCTCGAATGAACTTGGTACCATTTAACGAGCATATATCTAGTTCGAACGCTAAACGTAGTAATATCCATAATAATAAAACTATGGCAAATGAACCATTTGAATTTCATCCAGCAGCAAACAGTTCTATGACTTCAGATCCTACCGTTGAAAAGATGTTTAGTTTTACTTCAGCATCGCAATCTAAAAAAGGTACTGGTTTATATAAAGATGTAATACCTCAAACACAATTAGTTTATTATGACGATCCGAATGAGCTAGTAACTAGATTATATCTTTTAACATCATCACAAAATGCTGGTAATACTGGTGTTAATAACGAAATTATATCTATTTTAGAAGAATTGAGTGAGAGAAATATTATAGAATAATATCAACCTTAGAGTGTATAGCTAATGAACTACATCGACCAGCGAGAAAAATATTTCTTATACGTAGTGTGATAACACGGTTTATTGATGACCTCTGGCAAGCTGATTTAATGGATATGCAATCTCATTCTAAAAATAATTATGGTTTTAAATTTATATTAGTTGTTATAGACACATATTCGAAATATGTATGGGTAGAAGCACTGAAAAATAAATCAGGGAAAGAATGTACAAAAGGTATGTCCAATATATTAAAGAAAGCTAATCCAAAATTGTTACAGACAGATAATGGTACAGAATTTTATAATATTCAATTTCAAGATTTAATGAGAAAATATAAAATTAGACATTATAGTTCATACAGTGTTATAAAGTGTTCAATTGGTGAACGTGTTATACAAACTCTTAAAAATAATATATATAAACATTTTACTGCAACCGGTACATGGAATTGGTATAATACAATATCAAAAATTATTCAAAACTATAATAATACAAAACATAGAACAATCAAATGCACTCCAAGTGAAGCTCGTATGAATACAAACATAATTAAATTTGATACATATATAAATAACAGAACATAATATAAACCAAAATTTAAAATTAATGATAAAGTAAGAATATCTAAGTATAAACATATATTTAGTAAAGGATATACACCAAATTGGACAACGGAAATATTTACAGTTTCAAAAGTTTTACAAACGAGTCCAGTAACTTATCAGCTAAAGGATGGATCAGTTAATATAATACTAGGTGGTTTTTATGAACAAGAAATTAAATTAACTGATTTTCCTAACGCCTTTCTCGTTGAACGTATTATAAAAAAAAATGGAAATAAAATGTTTGTCAAATGGTTAGGTTTTGATTCCAGTCAAAATTCATGGATAACATCGTTAGATATTTTTTAAATAATGATTTTTATGTATATTAATTTTATGACAAAATAAAGTATAAGTTTATTTATCGAGTTGAATTAATTATTTCATATGTTCTCCTGCAGGTACTCTATAATCTGTTTTTTTAAAAAACTTAATGTAGCCGTAATCGATATAAACAAAAATAAAAAGCGTCATCTAGCAGAAAATTAATCAGCGAAATTAAAAATGTTATTGTATCACTACATAACGCTTTTATATATATATATATATCAGTTTGTTAAGTCTTAAGTTTTTTTTTTTAATTGAGTAATTTTTTCAGTTTATAGTGACCATAAGATAAAGTGTTTATCCCATCATTCATTATAAAGCGTTTATCATCGTTTGCACTTAGAACAACTTTTTTCATTGTTTTCGAATGAATAACATGCTTATTCGATTGAATAAAATTCATTTTTCTATGAGTCTGTTTATTCTCAACAGTTAAATGATTTATAAAAGCGTTCAGTATATCCATATAATTATCGAATTGCATATGATTTTTAATGATATATTTCTTTACACCTTTTGCTTTTTTTTCCTCAGTATCATCTACAGTTTTGTATGCATATAACTTTGGTCTTAATGAAACAAATTCTTTTAGAATTTTTCCTCCCAACTCGTCCTTAAATACCCAGCAATACCTTTATGAACTTCACTAAAACAATAATGGTCTTTAGGATAATTAGATGTATCAAAATATGGCAATAAACTATTTTTTAAATCATCGAAAAAATTTTTAGTTTGAATAGCGTATATATCAAGGAATCAGTATCCATATATAAAGTACTAATTTTAGTACCATACCTTTTCTTCATAACATTATAATGAATGTCATACATAAAGGTTTTCGAGACATCCAAAATTGCAAATCCCACATAAATTGCCTTATCAAATTTAATAGTTTCCTTATGTTGATGAATAGCCATGAGATTTTTAGAGTATATAGTTCTATCTTTAAAACTAGTTTTCGCCATTAATTTTTTCGCTTTTCTGTCCGAAGAAACCAGTTTTATAGAAGTTCTAGCCCGGACATTCTCCATACATTTACCAAAAACGCTATTAATTAAAAGTTTCCAGAAATCTTTCTCAAACGCATTTTTAGCCTTAACTCTCATAGATGTACATAATTCAATGTATGACGCCATCCATTTACTTTGAGAAAAGCGGATAGCTCGATGAATTTTTGTTACTTTAATACCGTTCGCGATTGCCTGTTTCAAGTTTTTATAATGAGCTATATAGTTTTTTTTAGATGATAGGGTAGTAAGTAATTTCTCGACTTTTGAATTTGTTGGACATTCGTTAAAAGGTAAAAATGGAATTTTATGTAGATGTTTAGGGTACTCTATATCAACTTCTAATATATCTCCAATTTCAGAATCATCAGCAATTTTAGTTATATCTATGTCTAGATCATTAACCCATTCAAAATCTTTAAAAGGTAATTCTATTAATATAGATTTCCCATACAGGTTTACACAGTCGAGGTAAGTGATCCATGTAATCGGTTCATTCGAATTATAGTCCAACCCTTCAATATTTGGTATGTTTGCTTTAGCATATCTTTTAGTAGATTGAGTTATCCCACCTCTAATCGAATTCTCAAAAAAGGTTAGCATAGTATAAGACTTTAACCTTTGTATATTTTAACATACAGTCAAAGGCAAATCCAGGAGCAGTCATATAATGAGCAGGATCTAGTTTGAGAGTAGATAAACATAAGTCTCTGAAATTTTCGAACACGTCAGCTAGTATGGTGACATCAGTTTTTAAATAAAGGTCACTATATTCACCCAAAGTCTTTAAATTAAATATGTTCCATATTTTTTTGCATGTAAATAATCTTCATCACTAATTTGCTCATCTGTTAATGAGTTATAAAATTCAAGCTTTGACGGTAAAAAAGTATTATCTAATTTACTCCAACTGTTAACATATTCATAAGGGAAGACTCCTTTTCGTGTAACTAAATCTAATGCTTTTTCAGAAAATATTTTAAGAGTTTCTCTAAACCTTGACTTATCTTCAGATAAATTACCTGCAAGTTTACTTAACGACTCACTCATAAAACGGAATGTATCAACAAATTTTATATTAAATCTAGGTGCGATTTCTTTACTAAATGATATATATTTTTCCGCTGAATTTGGGATTACATGAATATTTTTATCATCACAACCAAGTTCGCGAATTATAAAGTGGCTATCGTACGATAAATTATGAAAGTAAATTGGAACAAATGACGGACTAGTTAACTCAAAATTACAATTAAGACAGAGATATTGTCTATATTGTTACGTACCCTATAAATATATCAATATATAGTGCACGTATTCAGTGGTGTGGCTAAGTAATTAAGTAGGCAATTACTATAAGACATCATGCCGAGGTCATTGCATAGAGCGTAGTGAACAATTAAGCTATAAAAGTATTGTCACACGTCTCTTCTTAGAAAAGTCTCTATACTATTGGGACAGGATACGGATCGACCAGAATAACAAATTATGCTACGAGACCCAAATTCTATCCTTGTGCGAACATTCGCTACCACTACGACCACCCACTCTTAAAGTATACGAGCATATATAAGGGAGCCCATGACAAGAGCTCATCAGACGGTTATAGACGGTTATAGATAGCTAGAGACGGCTAGGGATAGACAAGACATTTGGAGGCTGGTCGTAACACCACTCACAGTCTTAGTCTATCAAGTTTCAGAGGCAGGTCGTAACACCACTCACCACTCTCTCACGCTTTAATATTGTATTTTTGTATTAAATATATGTTAATAAACACACATTATATCTATATACATCACGTCTTCATTTCCTGAGTTGATATATATATCGACACGAGTTGGGACGCAACAGAAAATTGGCGCTGTGGACAGGGTTTTCCAAGAAACAGGAAGATTCAGTAATATTTTTGAAATATTCTGTGTCGACTTCTATCAACAGAGGCAACTTCACTTACGTGGATCACCGTTGAGCTGAGGAGTGCACGCTTCAATTCAACAACTCTGGGAAAACCGAACTTCTTGTTGCAGTTCAACTACGACGAGAAAATCAAGCAACGGGATGAACACGGCAGTATTGTAAGCATAAAATTATATAGCCGTCTCCTTTGGTACATTTGGTCCATCGTAGTTAGGGAAAATTTAAAGTAATTATTTAAAGGGCAATTAAATTATTGAAATCATTTTTGAAGTTATTAACGGGCAATTATTAAAGAATTATTATTATTAAGGGCATATTATTGAATTTTTTTTTAGTTATTAATGTGAATTATTATTGAGGGCATTTTTTGAGAATATTATTGAAGTTATTATTGTGAATTATTATTGAGGGCATATTATTGAATTTTTATTATTGATTATTGAGGGCATTTATTGAGAATATTATTGAAGTTATTATTGTGAAATATTATTATTGAATTATATTATTTGAGTACTACTCCTTTGGAATTAGCTAATCCATCGTATAAATACGTGTAGATTTTAAAAGCCCATGACAGTCCATCCCTAGTTGAAGTCCCTAGTTGAAGTCCCTAGTTAAAAGTCCCTAGTTAAAGCCCCTAGCCCAAGAAGACGCCCAATCGAAATAAAAAAATATAAATGAATATAAAATTAAATTAATGAACACGAGTTCAGAGGATGAATTTGAAACTATAGCTAGAGAAACGCTAGATAGAATAATTGAAATAATCGAACACGACGAAATAAACAACACTGATAGTGAATTAATTAACAACGTAGAATTAAATAATTTAGTTAAAGAGTTAGATACAATTGATGAGGAAATAATTAATGAAAACGTAGTAAATAAACCAATAAGTAGTGTCAGTAGTGACATATTAAATAAAAGTTTGCGATTAATAAATTTGGAGGAATTTGAAAAAAGTCCTAGTACTAGCACACCTCGTACAGGTTTACGGAGCGATAAAAATACCGTTGTTTTACATGTAATCGCGAAGGACACTTTTCATCACAGTGCCGGTTGAATAACAATACCCGTAATAATAGACCACCCAATCAGAATAATTTCACGCGTCCACCAACTAATTATAATGCACACGAAACATGCTCGTACTGTAATAAAACAGGACACCATATCGCGATATGTTATAAAAAACAAAACGATGAACGCCGGAGTAATACTAATTTATATTCGGGAAACGGACAAGCGTCTCACGCGACACCCGGAGCACGTTCGATCAACCATATATCCGTGGACACATCAGAAATTGTTATCCCGTTATACTAACAGAAATAAACCACAATAACCACATAAAATGCAAATCACCTGCTTGTACGGATAAGGAGTTAGAATTTCTTGTCGATACAGGGAGTGAAGTTAACATAATAAAAGCCAATATTTTAAACAAAGATATAATAATCGATAAAACACAAACCATAAATTTAAAGGGAATTAATGATAAAATAATACAAACACTTGGGAAGTTAGCAATACCTTTGATATTCCAAGGACAACAAATAATTACAGAATTTAATTTAGTCGATAAAGATTTCCCAATAAGGAGAAATGGTATATTAGGTAATAGTTTCCTAACAGAAAATAATTCTATAATAAATCTAGCAAATAAGACTTTAGTTATCAATACTAATATAAATAGTAAAGAAATGTTATTAAAACCTAGGACGGAAACCATAGTATCCATACCTATAGCTGCTAAGGATATGGAAAATAAAGATATTCTTATCCATAAACAGGAAATAATGGAGGGAGTATTCTGCGGAAACATAATTAATAAGGTACAAAACGGTGAGGTAATAATAAGTATTTTGAATATAACAGAGGAACCCCAAAACGTTAAAATGCATAATTTAAATAAGATACATTACGACCATGAATTCGAATATGATGCGCAACCAATACAAAATGATAATGACAAACATAATCGTATAAAAAAAATAAAGCAATTAATTAGAAGTGATCATATGAATAATGAACAAAAACAATCAATTCTAGAAATATGTGAGCAGTATCAAGGAATATTTCATTTATCAGGAGACACATTAACATATACCGATACATTGGAACATAAAATTAATATTCCAGAAAATCAAGAGCCTATATATAAACGACCGTATCGTTTGCCACACGCGCAAATGGCTGAAATAGATTCCCAAATAAAACAAATGGAGATAGACGATATTATAGAACCATCCTTTTCGCCTTGGAACGCCCCTTTATTACTAGTAAAGAAAAAGCTTGACGCTAGCCAAGTGCCAAAATTTAGGATAGTCGTAGATTTTCGAGCATTAAATAAAATAACGATAAATGAATACCACCCTTTGCCCAATATTACCGAAATATTAGACCAATTAGGGCAGTGTAATCTATTCAGTATTATCGACCTCGCGTCGGGGTTCTATCAAATAAAGTTAGATGATAAAAGTAAAGAGCTTACAGCCTTTTCGACTAACCAAGGTCACTGGCATTTCAAGAAAATGGCAATGGGCCTAAAGACATCTCCTTGTACATTTCAACGCTTAATGAATAATGTAATGGCCGGTATCGTGGGAATAAAATGTTTAGTATATCTAGACGATATTATAGTCTACGAAAAAAATTTGCTCGATCATAACAATAAATTACGTGACGTATTTGAACGATTAAGACATCATAATTTAAAAATCCAACCGGACAAGTGTGAATTTCTAAAACAAGAATGTTTATATCTAGGTCATTTAATTAGCGAGAACGGTATAAAACCCGATCCAAATAAGGTCAAATCGGTATTAGAATTTCCAACCCCTACGAATGTAAAGGAAATTAAATCATTTTTGGGACTTTCTGGGTATTATAGAAAATTTATAAAATCATATAGCTTAATAGCAAAACCAATGACAAATTTACTAAGGAAGGGTATTACCTTCAACTGGGACCCCTCTTGTCAGGAAGCTTTCAACAAATTAAAAAATATTCTTTGTTCGGAACTTATACTACAATACCCCGATTTCACAAAACCATTTATTGTTACCACCGATGCAAGTGGAAAAGCTCTGGCGGCTATACTTTCTCAAGGAGAGGTATCGCAAGACCTACCTATTGCCTATGCATCTAGAACTCTAAGTAAAAGCGAAAGTAATTACAGCACCACTGAGCTCGAGTGCCTAGCCATAATATTTGCCGTAAAAACATTTAGACCTTACTTATATGGTAGAAAATTCATTATATTAAGCGATCATCGCGCACTTTCGTGGTTATTTAATTTAAAGGACCCATTATCAAAACTCGCACGTTGGCGAATACTTTTGGAAGAATATGATTATGAAATAAAATATAAACCGGGAGTATTAAATTCGAATGTTGACGCGTTGTCTCGAATGTATACAATAAACGAAATAAAAGAAGAAAGCTACCCAGTATTTCTAAATAAATTTGAAACCCAGTTAATAACTAATAAAAATGTTAAAGAAGTAAATGGAAGTCTAATAGAGGCACCCGAAGAATATCATATAGTTTCAGAAATAGCAAGACATTATAATTTCATGTCAGGAATAAATTACGAACTAAAACAAAAATTTGGTACTAACCAAATACTAACGCCTAGTAAAGCAATTGGAGAAGTTAATTATTTAAAGGATAAGAATAGGTACATTACATTCCTGACCACTAAAAATAAAAACAAACACAAAACTACGTACGAAAATATCTATCTGTCTTTATTAAATTTGAAACTATTAAGTGAGGAACACGCTTTGAATAAATTAGCTATGAATAAATTAGGATTTAATGACAAATTAGAATGGTCACAAATACGTGCTATGATTCGATATGTTTTCCGAAATACAGATATAGAAATAATTATATGTGATAAGTTAGAATTTAGCGACGAAGAGAAATTGATTATATTTAAACAATGTCACGATTCCGTAATCGGTGGACATGCTGGAATACATAAAACAATAAAGAAAATAAAAACACAATTTAATTGGCGTGGATTAAAAGAAGATGTTATAGAGTATATAAAAAACTGTGCATCATGTCAAAAAAGTAAAGTAACAAACAGGAAGGTAAAACAACCCATGATAATCACTTCAACAAGTTCCGAACCATTTGAAAAAATATTTTTAGACATCGTTGGGCCGCTAGTCACTACATTATCAGGAAACACATATGTGTTAACCCTTCAATGCGATCTAACTAAATATTCCATGGGGATTCCCTTCCTTACCCAATCACCAAGCTAATACAGTAGCAGAAGCTTTCGTAACAAACTTCGTATGTACTCATGGCATGCCTAAAACCATATTAAGCGATCAAGGTACAGATTTCCTAAGTAAAATATTCACAGAAGTATGTAAATTATTACAGATAAATAAAATAAACACTAGCCCATTTAGACCACAGACAAACGGAAGTCTGGAGCGTTCTCATCGTACTCTTGCAGAATATTTAAGACATTATGTTGATAAAAAATTAAATAATTGGGACGAATATTTACCATATGCATTTTTTGTGTATAACTCTACCGAGCACACATCAACAGGATACCAACCATATTCCTTATTATATGGAAAACACTTAGAAATACCCATTAAATTATCTCGTGAACCCGAACCCAGATACAACTATGACAACTATTATTATGACCTAAAACTAAAAATGCAGGAAGCTCATAAAATAGCAAGGGAAAAATTAATAAAGAATAAAATAAAATCTAAAGAAAATTATGACATTAATGAAAATCCTATTGACATACATGTAAAAGATCAAATACTATTAAGAGATCGAACGCAAAAGAATAAATTAAATCCGTTATGGACAGGCCCATATGAAGTAACCGATGTATTGGACAAAGAAAATATCGTAATAATACGGGGAAAAAGACATGTCACTGTGCATAAAAATAACGTAAAAAAATATTACGAAAGAAGCAAATTATGAATATAGTTTTTTATTTATCAAATAATAATAAATATAATCCTAAAAAGATGATAATAAGAAAATAAGTTTTAAATTTAAAATTCTAAATAATAACACGTAAATAAAACCAAATGGACCGAGAGACGAATATATAATTTAATATGTAAAATAAAAAAAAATATATGTAATTGTTTTGAAAATTTGTAATAGGATTAAGATTATTGTAACAAACATATACTAACACTAAATATAAGAAGAAAATGTAATCAAAAGAAAAAAAAATTTTTAGATTAAAATGTATTAATTACTAACCAACTATATTTTTTATAATTTTTATATAACTATTGTATCAACTAAATATGTATTATCTACTGTACGAAAACCAAAATATCAACATTGTATAATTTAAAGATTTATGTTTAAGCTTTGAACTTCAAGCTTTAACATAAAGTCTTTTTTTTAGAAGGGAGGTGTTACGTACCCTATAAATATATCAATATATAGTGCACGTATTCAGTGGTGTGGCTAAGTAATTAAGTAGGCAATTACTATAACACATCATGCCGAGGTCATTGCATAGAGCGTAGTGAACAATTAAGCTATAAAAGTGTTGTCACACGTCTCTTCTTAGAAAAGTCTCTATACTATTGGGACAGGATACGGATCGACCAGAATAACAAATTATGCTACGAGACCCAAATTCTATCCTTGTGCGAACATTCGCTACCACTACGACCACCCACTCTTAAAGTATACGAGCATATATAAGGGAGCCCATGACAAGAGCTCATGAGACGGTTATAGACGGTTATAGAGAGCTAGAGACGGCTAGGGATAGACAAGACATTTGGAGGCCGGTCGTAACACCACTCACAGTCTTAGTCTATCAAGTTTCAGAGGCAGGTCGTAACACCACTCACCACTCTCTCACGCTTTAATATTGTATTTTTGTATTAAATATATGTTAATAAACACACATTATATCTATATACATCACGTCTTCATTTCCTGAGTTGATATATATATCGACACGAGTTGGGACGCAACAGTAGCATACAAATACTGCTACAGATTCTAAATAATACAATATTAATAAACAAAATAGAACTTTATTAAAGTCTGAAAATTAAATTGTATAATAATATGACTATATACTATTTGATATAACTTATACAGGTAGGAGTATTATATGGAACAAACTATTTATTTTAAATAATAAAGTTAGCAA
>JANEHU010004953.1:0-307614 GCA_027563435.1 Nasonovia ribisnigri
GTATCGCAAGACCTACCTATTGCCTATGCATCTAGAACTCTAAGTAAAAGCGAAAGTAATTACAGCACTACTGAGCTCGCTCGAGTGCCTAGCCATAATATTTGCCGTAAAAACATTTAGACCTTACTTATATGGTAGAAAATTCATTATATTAAGCGATCATCGCGCACTTTCGTGGTTATTTAATTTAAAGGACCCATTATCAAAACTCGCACGTTGGCGAATACTTTTGGAAGAATATGATTATGAAATAAAATATAAACCGGGAGTATTAAATTCGAATGTTGACGCATTGTCTCGAATGTATACAATAAACGAAATAAAAGAAGAAAGCTACCCAGTATTTCTAAATAAATTTGAAACCCAGTTAATAACTAATAAAAATGTTAAAGAAGTAAATGGAAGTCTAATAGAGGCACCCGAAGAATATCATATAGTTTCAGAAATAGCAAGACATTATAACTTCATGTCAGGAATAAATTACGAACTAAAACAAAAATTTGGTACTAACCAAATACTAACGCCTAGTAAAGCAATTGGAGAAGTTAATTATTTAAAGGATAAGAATAGGTACATTACATTCCTGACCACTAAAAATAAAAACAAACACAAAACTACGTACGAAAATATCTATCTGTCTTTATTAAATTTGAAACTATTAAGTGAGGAACACGCTTTGAATAAATTAGCTATGAATAAATTAGGATTTAATGACAAATTAGAATGGTCACAAATACGTGCTATGATTCGATATGTTTTCTGAAATACAGATATAGAAATAATTATATGTGATAAGTTAGAATTTAGCGACGAAGAGAAATTGATTATATTTAAACAATGTCACGATTCCGTAATCGGTGGACATGCTGGAATACATAAAACAATAAAGAAAATAAAAACACAATTTAACTGGCGTGGATTAAAAGAAGATGTTATAGAGTATATAAAAAACTGTGCATCATGTCAAAAAAGTAAAGTAACAAACAGGAAGGTAAAACAACCCATGATAATCACTTCAACAAGTTCCGAACCATTTGAAAAAATATTTTTAGACATCGTTGGGCCGCTGGTCACTACATTATCAGGAAACACATATGTGTTAACCCTTCAATGCGATCTAACTAAATATTCCATGGGGATTCCCTTACCCAATCACCAAGCTAATACAGTAGCAGAAGCTTTCGTAACAAACTTCGTATGTACTCATGGCATACCTAAAACCATATTAACCGATCAAGGTACAGATTTCCTAAGTAAAATATTCACAGAAGTATGTAAATTATTACAGATAAATAAAATAAACACTAGCCCATTTAGACCACAGACAAACGGAAGTCTGGAGCGTTCTCATCGTACTCTTGCAGAATATTTAAGACATTATGTTGACAAAAAATTAAATAATTGGGACGAATATTTACCATATGCATTTTTTTTGTATAACTCTACCGAGCACACATCAACAGGATACCAACCATATTCTTTATTATATGGAAAACACTTAGAAATACCCATTAAATTATCTCGTGAACCCGAACCCAGATACAATTATGACAACTATTATTATGACCTAAAACTAAAAATGCAGGAAGCTCATAAAATAGCAAGGGAAAAATTAATAAAGAATAAAATAAAATCTAAAGAAAATTATGACATTAATGAAAATCCTATTGACATACATGTAAAAGATCAAATACTATTAAGAGATCGAACGCAAAAGAATAAATTAAATCCGTTATGGACAGGCCCATATGAAGTAACCGATGTATTGGACAAAGAAAATATCGTAATAATACGGGGGAAAAGACATGTCACTGTGCATAAAAATAACGTAAAAAAATATTACGAAAGAAGCAAATTATGAATATAGTTTTTTTTATTTATCAAATAATAATATAATCCAAAAAAAAAAAAAAGATGATAATAAGAAAATAAGTTTTAAATTTAAAATTCTAAATAATAACACGTAAATAAAACCAAATGGACCGAGAGACGAATATATAATTTAATATGTAAAATAAAAAAAAATATATGTAATTGTTTTGAAAATTTGTAATAGGATTAAGATTATTGTAACAAACATATACTAACACTAAATATAAGAAGAAAATGTAATCAAAAGAAAAAAATTTTTAGATTAAAATGTATTAATTACTAACCAACTATATTTTTTATAATTTTTATATAACTATTGTATCAACTAAATATGTATTATCTACTGTACGAAAACCAAAATATCAACATTGTATAATTTAAAGATTTATGTTTAAGCTTTGAACTTCAAGCTTTAACATAAAGTCTTTTTTTTAGAAGGGAGGTGTTACGTACCCTATAAATATATCAATATATAGTGCACGTATTCAGTGGTGTGGCTAAGTAATTAAGTAGGCAATTACTATAAGACATCATGCCGAGGTCATTGCATAGAGCGTAGTGAACAATTAAGCTATAAAAGTGTTGTCACACGTCTCTTCTTAGAAAAGTCTCTATACTATTGGGACAGGATACGGATCGACCAGAATAACAAATTATGCTACGAGACCCAAATTCTATCCTTGTGCGAACATTCGCTACCACTACGACCACCCACTCTTAAAGTATACGAGCATATATAAGGGAGCCCATGACAAGAGCTCATCAGACGGTTATAGACGGTTATAGACGGTTATAGACGGTTATAGACGGTTATAGAGAGCTAGAGACGGCTAGGGATAGACAAGACATTTGGAGGCCGGTCGTAACACCACTCACAGTCTTAGTCTATCAAGTTTCAGAGGCAGGTCGTAACACCACTCACCACTCTCTCACGCTTTAATATTGTATTTTTGTATTAAATATATGTTAATAAACACACATTATATCTATATACATCACGTCTTCATTTCCTGAGTTGATATATATATCGACACGAGTTGGGACGCAACAGTAGCATACAAATACTGCTACAGATTCTAAATAATACAATATTAATAAACAAAATAGAACTTTATTAAAGTCTGAAAATTAAATTGTATAATAATATGACTATATACTATTTGATATAACTTATACAGGTAGGAGTATTATATGGAACAAACTATTTATTTTAAATAATAAAGTTAGCAACGACGCCCGCCCCTACTTCGTTCCCGGCGAGTGTCGCCGTGGCGTCGTTATTACTATATATGTACTATATATGTATTTATGTGTAGAAATTTCCGATTTTTTTTTCGTAAATCGCGTTTTTTCGTTATAGAACGCGTCGGAAAACAGTAGACCGCCCGACCTGGGAGTCCGCGGCGGACGACGGCATAGCGTTCGCGGTTCCCTTCGGCGGCGGCAAGACGCCTTAAGAGGCATTGATTTCACTCCGATTCTCATCTCAGTGGCTAGGTAGGTAGGATTAGGGCGTTAGGCAGGTTACCGGCTGTGGAGCGTTCGATCCGGCCACGGCGAATTGTGTAAATTTGCGGCGGCCGTGTGTAAATTCGAAATCCTCTTTTTTTGATTTTTTTTTCGCGATTTATTTATTTTATTATTATTATTATATTAATAATTCTTTTTAGTCGTCACCGCGTTCGGTTTTAAACGATAATTGCCGATTTTTTTTCAAAATGTAGCCCTCTTTCGAACGTCTCACATCCCCGCTCGAGGCGTTTTCGGAATCCCAGCTAAATTTCCTAGCGGCGTGCACCCCTACTTTATTCCCCGCGAGTGCCGCGGGCGAGTAAACTCGACGAGAGTAGATTATTACTATATACACTATATATACAGGCCCCATATAATATATGCGTAGAAATTTTCGATTTTTTTCCCATAAATCGCGTTTTCTTCGTGAGAACACGCTGGAGAACGTCGTCCCCCGTCCGACGCGGTAGACTGCCCGACCCGGGAGTCCGCAGCGGACGACGGCGTAGCGTTCGCGATTCTCCTCGGCGCCGAGACGCCTTAAGAGGCATTGATTTCACACCGATTCTCATCTCAGCAGCTAGGTAGGTAGGATTAGGGCGTTAGGCACGTTATCCGGTGGTGGAGCGTTCGACACCGGCCCCGGCGGATTGTGAAAATTTGCGGCGGCCGTGTTAATTCGAAATTCTTTTTTTCGATTTTTTTTTTCGCGATTTATTTATTTTATATCTATTCTTTCTAAACTTCGGTTTTATATTATTAAAATTATAATATATATATATAATATTATTATTATTATTATTATACAGGCATAAATTAATGCTTACCAAGGTCCGACTTTTTGCCGCCGAACTGGAACATAATAAGTTGTACCTATGTAACCTATGTTATATACATAAGCTTTAATGCTTTGCACTTATATAGTAGTGCGTTACTGGGTTGAGTATTGGTATGAGTGTTATACTGTTATTATTATTATGACTTATACAGTTATACATAATAAACCAATGTACATCAAGGGCGCACCCAAGGGGGTGGCCAACGGGCTTTAGCCCCCCCCCCCCAAATGGCTAGCCCCAAACATTTTGATAATTTTATTAGGTTTATTGACAAATTGACATTTTACTTTAAATTTTTATTCATTTTTATTCCATGGCTAGATTCTTTTATAAATAATATATCCGACCGATTTTTAAAGCATAAATGTATTATTAAAAGTTTTAAGTGTCTTTTACCAACTGGAAATTCTCCTAATCAAACAGAAAAATCACAGTATTTAAAACTTTTAGAATTTTATAAAAATGATATACCAGAAAATGGTGTTAACGCTGCAGTAGCCGAATTTGATTTATGGTATCAAAAATTCCAATGCCCAAATCATTCATTACCACATAATGCAATCGATGCATTAAATTTGTGTAATGATACTCTATTTGAAACTATATTTATACTTTTAAAAATATTCTCAACATTGCCTGTTTCGACCAGTACAACAGAAAGATCATTTTCCACTTTGAGAAGAATAAAAACATACTTGAGAAATACAATGAGTCAGAATCGACTGAATGGATTAGGTATGCTTCATATTCACAGAGAAATAGATGTTCAAACTTCAGAAGTACTCTCAGTATTGGGGAAAAAAGGACCAAGGAGTATAATTTAAAATTTATAATTTAACTTTAACTTTATAATTTAAAAGGTTAGACTTATAAAAAATAATCATTATATTATTCATAATTAAATAAATAATATTTATGTTTTACAGGTATAACATCAAGGCTACGGCGACAATTAAAACCAGGACAAAAATAAAAAAAAAATTGTTAGTAAAAGATTGCAAAAAAGCTTAAAGATTTCTGTACATATTTCAAAATAAATACTACCTATTAATATTAAAATTATGTGAATTTAGCCCTCCCCAAAAAAAAATCCTGGGTGCGCCCCTGATGTACATAACTACAGTGTACAGTTAAGTACACAGCCACATGATATTTTTGATGATGCACAGATAGAAACTATGTATGTAGTAAGTACACACTATAGGGAAGTTGGTGATTTGTGGCGGCGGTTCAATGTAGCTATGTAGCTACATGGGCACACCGGGAGAACATAACATTACTATTATTCCGTAATTTATATTATGATGATTGATTGAAGTCGTAAGATTGGTTGCCGGTTAAGGTTAGGTTAGGTAATACATATAGATTATGTGTGTGTTATATAACACGAATGTTTATTTTTGAATGTTTGTTGTTTAGTGTGTTACATACATATTATATACTTATATTATACATAGGTACACAATGCCAATATGGCATGCAGTGTTCGATTACGCCGCTGCAATACACGCAAAACGCAATACTACAGTCTGACCATTTATTATTATTATTATTATTATTATTGTTGTTGGGCGGCGGAGTACAAGGTACAACTTTAGCGACTCGCGAGCGTCGTGGTCGACGCCATTATGGCATTATGTGATAGAAGCCCGTACGACGCTCATATTTACGCCAACGAAAACCAGTGTTTTTCTTTGCGTTTTTCAAACAGGTGAGTACAAGTTTTACCTATAACATTATTATGTAGGTACGACACGTTTTTATTTACGCGTTCCCAGACATAGACTTAGACGCCTACGTCGTTTCGTTGGGGCTTTACTTTTCGCAGTTAAAACTTACAAGGCGATATTGTGCGTGCAGACGTCACCGTATTGTTGTTCAGTTAATTATACTCAATATTATACTGTATTTACACTAACTTATATTATGATATTATTATTATTATTATTATTATTATATCGTGTACCTACCTACCGTGTACGAATAGTGTTTACTGAATTTCTAAAAATAAACAACACCGAATTATTAATTATATTAACTGATAACATAGGTACCTACTGATAATATCCATTAGATGAATGCGGAGTGTAATAATATTATTATAATTTTATTTTATTTTACATATATTGAATTGTTATACTATACCTATATAAAAAATATATTTCCTTTACCTTTTCAAAATATTATTGTGTACGTTTTTAGGCTGATCACAACCATGGTCCGACATTGCGCGATTTGTGGCAACGTCGGAGACGTCGATGGAGTTTCGTTGCATCGGTATTTATCATAACGATTTATAGTATTTATTATTATTATAGTATCAAATACAATATATTATTATATACACTATAACAGAGTACAATTAGTTTTCCAGTGAATGCCGTTCAGAAGCGTCAGTGGATGATGTTCGCCGAGGACAACGGTGTAAATGCCCAACTGATATTGGCTAATTCCAAGCTCTGTTCGAGGCACTTTGTTCCAGGTCGCGATTACACAGGAGCCGTATATCGTCGTCGACTAACTGTCAGAGCAGTGCCTTCTGTAGTGAGTAACGACCATTGCGTTAAAAACTAATATATAGTGTCAGTCTGTACCTACCGCATGAGATTCACTTACGTGTTCATTACATTACTATATGAGTTTCTATTTAGTCACCTTCACTCATACAGTATGGACGAAAACACGAGATATGTATATATTGTAGGAGCTAATTTATATTGTACCTAACCTAACTTAACTTGATGACATTTTTTGTTACAACATAAACATACACAATAATGCTAATAAATATTAGATGAACGACGGATAACTAACACAGCGTGGATCACATAGCTTTAATAAGTTTTCATTATATACTTTCCTGCCCATACTAAATGTCTGTTTTAACATAAACCTTACATTCGACGTATCATATAATTTGTATGGAGTGCAAAACATCTTTAAAATGTAAGTGATTGTAAAATAACTTGAACAACATTTAACAGCAGTAACACGATTCAAATTCAATGCATGGGTTCTGTAAGTTAGAGTTGACACACTTTATTTTAATTGTTACCTAATATATTAACTTTATTGACCTGACCTAAACAAAATACTTAACGTACTCTCGCACGGTTCTAATATTACTACTTCGCTAAATATAACTAAAGTCTCCACTAATTCTTGAGAGAATTCTCTCATTTATTATTTGCAAATTGTGTACTGGATAAGCATTTTGTTAAGATTATTTCAATACTTTTTTTTACTTTGTTTATAATCAAATATTTTGTACCTACATTTTATGCTATACATTATAGTACCCATGAGCACATTGACACGAGATTATAAATATGTATGAACACACAACCAAAAAAAACCATACAAAACCAACAATTTTGAGCATATGGATGCTTTGTCATTATTTTCTACTAATTTGTTTAAACATTGGTCGCATTTAATAGTGTAATAAATATAGAAAAATAGTAAATATATTATGATTTAAACCTCTGGCGCGAACAATGTTCTTTAAGAGGACGTGATACCACCAATTTTGAAGTGTAAAAACATCCTTGCGGAGAAAAGTGATTACTCGTCGAATAGTGGATTTAGAGCAAAATCACCTATAATAAATTTTAAAGTTAACAATATTTTGGAGATAACCTCATATACTTTTTTCAAAATACCATATAGTAAAAAACTTACAGTTAATTAAAAAAAGTAAAATAAATGGAGATTTATACATTTAATTAGTCAAGAAATAATTTAAATAATCAAAAACGGATATGAGGTTATCTTCAAAATTTTGTCAGCTTTCTTTTTTGATATAGGTATTTTTACAAAAAAACCACTCAGAAATCCATATTCTTGGAACGCGCAAAACATGTTTTATAAGAAAATCGCATAAATTACTTTTAATTTACTATAAATAAATAATAATATCCCAAAATTGTAGATAACGGCGCGCGGCGGCTGGGCGGCATAAATAATAATAATTATTAGAGTTTCAATATTTTATACAACCATTTTATATTACGTAGTAGTGCGTGCTGTCCCTAGTGGAAAACAGACAATTAGTGTGATTAGTGTGACACCCCACCTACTTATTCCACATACACACCGCGATATTGTAATTTTATAATTGCGAAAGAAAATAATATTTATATGATTTAGATCGTGCCACTGTCACGCTGTAATAGCAACGCACGGCCGCAGCACGGTTCTTTGTTTGTTCTTTTGCAAGTTGCAAGATATTATTTTATAATATACACGTCATTGTCATATTTGATATTTAAATATTTTGAATATGGCGAACAAAAGTAAACGAACTAAACGTTCGCAAAAGAAAATAATCTCTCGTAATCTAACACTAAAACGTTATAACAAAAAAGAGAGGTAAGTTTTGTATATTATTTTTGTTATAATTATTATTATTTTAAATAAAATTACATCGCAGGATTCAAACAGTTACAAATAATGTCATGATAACTGCAGATTACGTTGAGATCGATTCTTCAACAGAAGAAAATCATGTTATAGAACCTTCAAATGAAAGTATTGAGTCGTAAGTGTACAAAGTACAAAATATATAATATAGTAGTATATAACATAGTGTTAGCATGTCTATACTCTATATTATTTGTTTATCACTCCCCACAAAAAAAAGTTACCTATGTAGTACTCTCGTACTACACTTGTATACTTAATTATTTATTGACGTGCTTCGACGTTTCGTTGTTGAGCTAGAGTGACGATGAGATTGCACTTAGAAAAGAATAAGTATATATTCACTGTATTAATGTTTATTATGTTTAACAAAATTACGGATTATAACAGTTTACAATTGTAGAAATTTGTACGCGTGTGAAGTTGGGTGACCAAAGCTAGGTGACTACTTTTCGGGCGGCTAGTGATAAGAAACCTTGTACGTTGAGTTGCATTCTTTAAATTTCAAGGGTGCCAAACTATTAGTTTATGTTGCATCGAAACTATAAAGTAGATGTCGCCCTATGTCACTTAATAATTATTTGTTTTAAAAGTATATAAATAAATATTAAATTCTATTGGCGTCATTACCGAACATGTTATTGTCATCAAAACATTATGTTTATGAAAAACCAATTTTAGGTTATAAATCGCTCTAATTTCGAATACACGTTCAAACAAATGTACATTGTATATTATTACTTTTGCAGTTTACGTTAAAACTGTGTGTTTAATAGTTTAAACTGTTTAACGATGTCATTTGTTAGAGATCACATTTTACGGAAACAGGTAAGTTTACTACCATAGTATAGTCTGTCTACCATACTGCAGTTTAACAATTATGTAATTATGTTATGTTAATTGTTTTTATTTAAATTAATTATGCCATGTTCCGTTTACCTAGCCACATACTGATTGGTAGTGTCTATGCATACGAAAAATATGCACTACTAAATTAATGTTCCCATAAAGTATATCTAATGCCAGCCCTCAATAAATTCACGGATTAAAAAATTAAACTTGGGAGAGGTGTAATTGGCGTTTTTGATCGAACTGATGGTGAATTTTAATTATTGTTAGAATCTCGTTTGTTGTCATCACTACTATGTCATGTAATTATTGAAATAATAAATCTACTCCTCTGGGTAGATTTTAATTGTGTATAATATCATGAATTTAAGAAATACCTACATATTATGCTCAGACACTATTGTTTAGTAACCTACCTTCCTTAAAATAAATATCGATTGTAACATTAAAGTTTATACAAACATTTTGCAAAAAACTATTCATATTGTATAAACAATTGCCTAAGTTATTATTAATATTAATACATTATTATACAATATTCAACACCTATAAAAATAATATTTTTTTTTATTCATTTATTATATGTATGTGGAGATTATGTGATATAGTATCCAATGTCACAGTATACAATATCAAATAAAATTATATTATATTTTAATTGTGTTTATATCATTATTATACCTTTGTTGATTAGCTGTTATAAATATTATGATACAGACAATAAAATATGTTTGTGTTACCAGTGGCGTACACAGCTATTTTCAATGGTGGGGGGGGGCTCACATATAAAAAATACATATATATATATATACATATTATACATTGATAAATTAAAATAATATGTTGTTTAACTAATATTTATTTTCATTATAAAACAATGTCTATTTTCCTGGGTTTTTGTCCCAAACTCCCAACTCATCAATGACTACTTCAAGAGTTAAATTTATATTACGGTATACCGACAACATGGTCAATCCATTTAATCTGTCCTGTGTAAACAGTTATTTTTCAATATAAAATGTAATAAATAATGACTAATGGTGAAATTAAAAATATTTTTACAATACTCGATTATTATTTAAAAATATATACCTATTACCTACAGGTAATTATTTAGTATAACTACAAAGCTACACGCGTACATACAATATGTATAATATAATATATTATATACAATTCAATAAAAGATAGGTATAAACAGAAATTTATTTTTACCATATTAATCATTTTTTGATTTTGAGTTTGAACACCCAAAACCCCCCGTGTGGACGCCACTGTGTGTTACACACATGTTACAGTTAGTTTGATAGGGATGTAGGGATTTGTTTACTACCTAATATTTTTACAAGATATCTGCCTATGTATTAGAAATATTCTAGGTACATTAAAAAGATGGATGGACATTTGGAGTTTATACAGTTATTTATTTTTGTAAGTAAAATAGGTATATAATAAATAATAATATGTATCAAATTATATCAAAGTTTTTGTTTGTATAACTGTAAAAACATAGGTAAAGAAATAATTGTCATGTTGAGAAATAGTTTTTAACAGGTTTCAGAATAACTGAAACTGAAACTGTTTCTATTTGTAAGGTAATATTGTATTTAAGTTTTCAATATTAATTATTAAATGTTTGGGGATTCTCTTGACAATACAAAAAATTATAAGATATTAATTTTAAAATGTATATATTTTTCAAATAGTTAATGTATTTGATTATTCAGATTCTGGATCCTTAAGTGGCCTCAGTATTAACTTAAAACATACTTAAGTCATATTCATACATATTATAATGTTTTATATTTGAAATATTTCATTCAATAAATGGGTTAAAAAAAATGTCTTTTTAATTGAGTATCTGTTACTATTAAATACCATAAGTAATGACGAAAACATTTCTATGTAGTTTATTATTTATAAGTATGAAACATAATATCCAGTGACTGTTCTATCATTGAAGGAGTGTTCATGTTGTAAGTATTTCAGCTCGCAAGCTGTTGGAAAATAAATTGGATGACTAGATTTCATGACATGATAAGTACATACGACTTTCTCTTGTACTTCCCATTATATTTATTTTCCCATCCATTTTCAGGTGGCATGCAGTCTACATTTACTGTTGTACACAAGATTGGATTATTGCATTTATTGTTGTATCCTTTTTAGACTTAATTTAATTTAATTATTAAAATGATACATAATATTATGTAATATTTATTGTTTAAATATTCAATATTTGAGGAGTGACAATCGTCAACACAGGCTACAGGCATCATAGAATTAATAATTTTTCTACATACAAATAATTATGAAGAAACTAAAGATTAATTTTAAAATTAGGGTTCGTTTTCATAATAACATAATTTTTTAACTAGTAATATTTTTTTTTTCAATTTTGAAATAATCATGTCTTTAAAATTTTTGTTTTCTTAAAATATCTTAATTTATTTATTATCCATGTGTGCCAGTGTGGCATTGTCACAAGTTTAATGATGATTTCTAAAAGTGTAAAATATTATTGAATGCATTAATATTTATAGTTTATTTTAAAATTAAAATGTATGTATTTTTCAGACGCAAGTGATTCGGGTTTTTCTACACATTTTCTATTCGGTTTTCTTCGGCTTTTTCCTCGCGCTTTCAATTTGGTTTTCCGCTGCTTTTTCCTTGCGCACTCACTTCTTTGTTTCTGCGGTTTTTCTACCAAGTGCTAATTCTAAACATTTAATTGTTAGAAATATTAATTATTCGATTTATTCCAAGCGCTTTTACTTTTGTTTTCTGCGGTTACTCTGCAAAGTGCTAATTCTAAACATTTAATTGTTAGAAAATAAATATACATTTTTTATCGGTTTTAATTGTGTTTTTATTATTTATAGTTTTAAATTTTTACAGTGTTTTTTTATAATTTAATTCTTTTTTAGTTTTTATTTTTTATAGTGTTTTTTAATTATTGTTTTTGTTTTTCTTTTTAGTGTTAGGTGTAGTTGGGTTAGGTTAGGTGTAGCTTGCCCGTTGACGGTTGGTGGACCGTCCGGGTGATCTTAACAGATCTGGGAAAAGGGTGCTCGTTGAACGTCGCAAGTCTCCGCCGACCGGTCACTCAACGCACCGAGCAATACAACATGATCAAACGGACGGAGTAACCAGAAGGAAAACTGAGCAAACCACCACCGGAGAGACGTTCGAAGCCACAACAACATGGGCCGAGGAACGAGACACGAGGCCGGCTGGCTTTCAAGCCGGGCCGGGAAAACACCGAACGTGGCCAAAGGACTGGCGGGCAACGAAGCCGGGTCCGGAGGCCAAACAACGCGAAACTGGGCCATAAGCCACACCTGTTTTTCTAATTATATTCATGTAACTGTAATTTAATGTGCGCCCCATAAGGGACACGACATCGACGATATTAATAATATTTATGTAATGTGCTTATTATTCAATAAACGATGGCGGCGCCGCGGAAGTAATGCGAAAGCAGTCCCCGCGGCGTCGTCGGTTAAAACTGAAAAAAAAAAAAAAGGTTAGGTGTAGCTGTCTAAGAAAGTTAATTTTAGACGGCTAAGATATACAAAAGTGTCGTTGAATTACTATTTCAGGCATTTAAAAGTGTCGTTGAATTACTATTTCAGGCATACAATAGTGTCGTTGAATTACAATCTCAGACATACAAAAGTGTCGTTGAATTACTATTTCAGACATACAAAAGTGTCGTTGAATTACTATTTCAGGCATACAAGTGTCGTTGAATTACTATTTCAGACATACAAAAGTGTCGTTGAATTACTATCAGACACAGTAGGTAAACAATTTACAAGCTTAAAAATGAGTTTAAAAGATAAATTGAATGAGGTAGCTCATTATATTAAGACAGAATATCCAGAATTACATTTTGAGAATGTCTCTGTTTCCGATAGTTGTGTAATTAATATTTGCAATTTCATCTTTAAGAAAGATAATGATCACAATTTAAAAAAATCAATTGTAAATGCTATTAAAAGAAAAAATTCATCTCTTCGTAAGTGTATTGAAACTATGAATTCTGATGATGTGGCTAATACATCAGAAATTAATAATAGCACAATAATCAAATTGATAGAAAATTGCAAGGCTGGGCATTAACGAGTTAAAAAGTTAAAGTTAAGTTAAAAAGTTAATTTTATCTTAACTTTTTAACTTAATTAGTTACTTTTGGATATTCATTAACTTAACTATTAACTTATTAAATTTATTTTTTAATTAACTTGAAATTAACGAGTTGATTTTCATTTTACCAAATACTATAGATTAGAATACGGGAAGCTCGTAGATTTTCTAGGGGACACTGTAGCGCTCCATATTATAAGAGGTTGCCTATATAGGCCCCTTAATTTTTCTTTTCTAGACACTGATAACAAATACTATAGATAGTGAACTTAAGTTAATTCAATTTGTTTTTCTTTGGTTCAACAAAAGTTCAACTACTTATTACTTAAGTTTTTTTTTAATTTTTAAATTAAGTCCATTAGCCTATAGATACTTAATAGTATAGTGTTATTAGTGTTAAAATATATAAATATACAAATAGTTTATTATAAACGTGCAAAACATACCTGTATCGGACTGTATGACTTTATGGATTATGGACACTGGATTACTAAAACAAGGTTTATTTCTTAGAGTAATACTTGATGGTTTATTGTTTTTACAATAATTTTATACAGTTCTACGTTTACACAGCCATACAGGCCTTAAGTTTTAAACATTTAACAATATCGATAGTTGTGGGCAAATAATTATATAATTAGGTGTCACAAAATATTGATTATACTAACTAAAAAATATCTGCACAAATGTTTGACATAAAGATTAATACAAAATATTATTAAAACAATAAAAAAAAATGTAGGTACTTACTAAACTTACCATCATTACAAGTCATAATATTATGTACAATGTACAAATACAAAATAATTAAAGAAATAAAACTTAGGTAGGTATAAGAACATTATAAAATATTTGTTAAAAATATTTTTATAATAAATTATGATAAATGAATAATTAGGTGTATAATATAATACAATATAGGTAAAATTAAAGAATATAAATTATACATTTTGATTAATATACATAAATATACATATTGATTTACCTATATTTTTATCTGAAGTTAAAAGATTAAAAAATAATTATTATCAGTTGTTAATTTAAAATGTTTTAAACAATTATATTTAATTTTAAAGTAGGTAATCACCAAAATTTTCATAAATGTTGCATAACATTTTATTAACTTTTGGACTGATTACTTTAGGTTGTTTACTGAACGGCCTACCATCAACTGAAAAGAAAATTATTTTGATGATTTGGTAATAATATATTTTTAAGGACATTAAAGAACTCTTGTTTATTACGATTTGTGTTATTCAGCATTTTCTTTAATAACGGACTCAAAACATTTGGACTCCAAATTGATGTATCCTGTTTATCCAACACGGTCTTGTTACAACACATAGAAGTAGGTAGACTTAATGATGGAATCGCACCTTTATACAATAACCTGCATAATTAAATAATTCATAATTATTGATTTGAATATTGTTAATAATTGTCTAACAAGGGCATAAAATACAATTATCTTAAAATAACTAGGTATAATATACAGACATTCTATTTCCAACATCGTTCCAAATTGAATAGTCCTCATTTGTAAAATGTGTTGAACATATCACCTTATATTTTACTGAGTCCACCCCCTTTTCTTCGAAACTTTTAATAATTGTATTATTCTGGGTTAGTTTCACCCATTGACTACATCTATAATTATAATTTTATAGAAATTAGGATTGTAATTTAATTACAATTCAAGAATAAGTTAAAATCTTTAAAAATTACATGTTTTTATCACTTGGAAATCTATGAAATGAAATTCCAAGATTTTCTTTTCCTGTATTATTGCAAGAAAGCACAGCACAGAGTTTTTTACCCATGGTAAACAAATATTTTTAATATGTAAATTACAAAAAAGAACAATTTAAAAATACACAACAACTGTTGTCTGTTACATCAATAATTATTAGAGTATTATCGAAATACTGATATCATTGATATCATATTTTGTTGTTTAATAATAAGTAATTATTGTTCTGGTATTTTGCATATAATAACATAATATGTATTTATAATATAATAGTAATCTATATTCTAATGTCTAATTTATATTATTGTTTTATGGCGCCAAATTATTTGTATTAGTTATCGAGTACATTTAAGTGGTAAGGTGAAAGGGGTTGAATAGGCAATCACATACATTTTGGAGCCCTATGACGCCAGGCGGTTTCTACAGAGCTTCCCGTATTCTAATCTATAGTATTTGATTTTACGGAAGAAGTTAAGAGTTAATTTTTTACATTTCACTATTTCAGTCTATTTCATTTTTATGTCAAAAATATTTATTTGTTAGTTAAAATTTTTAAATTTTTCCAATCACTCTCTACTCTAAAGGAACACTCTGTATAGTGAATACATCAGAAAATATTTTATAATAAAAGGTTTTATTTTATTAAATTAACTATATCAAGTAACAATACTAATTTAGTCCCTGTGGCATTATGGCTATACCTATATGCGTATATTATTGTTATCGACGAGTGACGACCGAAGTCGTTATTTCGGGAAAAAAAACCAGCAAGTCTAAAAATAAACAAAAACCAATTATCGATATTATGATTTTACGATTTTGTGCGATGTGGGACTGTATAATTGTAATTTTATCAGTAATCAGTATTCAGTTGTGAACTTTTGGTTATATGTGAACGACACAAATAGTAAATATGCACATTGCACGTTTATAATTAAAATATAATAATTAAAAATACTTACTCGTCATATTCAACAATTTAAATCAATATAAGGACATTGACAAAAGGTAAGTAACAACTAATATTGAAGAGGAAATAGATGTTTAATTATTTTGAATTGTATCTTATTATTTAATGTCTTTCAGCATTACGATTTTCGTCATGACTGAAACGGAAATAACATTACAATGGCCATTTTTAAACGATTACTTTGAACAATTATCAAGCAAAGATGATGGACCAAATTTATATTTTAAGTGCATTTTATGCAACCAAAATATAAAAAGATTTCTACTTCCCAAATATCCAACTCAAATTTAAGAACACATATTAAGGTACATTAAGTATTCACAAATTATAAAAATATTTAATTGTTAAATAATTATAGGTACTTATATATTATAGGTAATTACATTTTAAATTAGTTTACCTAGGTAGGTATAAAAAGAAATAATAATTTTTCATTTTTGTTTAACTATTGTTTATAATAAGAGCGTGGGTTTATATTCTCATAAAACAGCCTAAATATGATGCTTATATTCTCTTATAAATTTGGGCATTCGTTTAGTATGTGACCTACCGGACTGCAAGACCTACCTACCATATTGGGTATTCGTTTAGTATTTTTAGTCAAAGTAAAAATCATAAAACTATATTATTTTATTTTATTATTAATAATTCTTATACAAATATAAAATAATACAGGATTACAATTATTAACAAAATCAGTTAAACAAAATGACAGTAATAACAAAAAAAAATGTATGAATATTGAATAAACAATATATGTATTAGAGGCTACAGTAATAGGTCAACATTTTTCCAGCTTGTACATCACAATCATTTAAATGCGTTCAATATTTGCACCAAAAAAAGATCAAATGAAGATTTTTCTGTTGAAGAATCAAAAAAGCAGTTGAAACTTTGCGATGTAGGCAAAGTTCGTTCAAAAAATTTAAGTCAAGCTGAATTTGACAATGCTAATTTACAGCTCATAATTAGTACTGTATCTCCGTATTCTTTAATTGAACATCCAGCTTTTATTAAGTATTGTCAAATAACATCAAACAAAGTTCCAGTCTCGAGAAGAACCCTAATGCGCAATGTGGAGTCCATGTATAAGATGATACAACAAATGAAGGATGATTTTGTAAATATTAATTATGTTTGTATAACTGCAGACTGTTGGAGTATATTTCATAGGTATATTTAATTATGAATTAAATTATATTATTGTGCACATAATATTAAAATGTAATGATTTTAATATTATTATTTTTATTTATTTTCTGGTCATAGATCATATATATTGGCTTTACGGTGCATTGGATTGAGCCTAGCACAATGGAACGTAATTCTAAAGCACTTGCATGCAGACGCATGATCGGGCAACATTCATATGATAACATTGCTCAATGCATTGATAAGGTGCTTAATGAATTTAATATTCAAAATAAAACAACCCTCGTTGTTACAGACAATGCTGCAAATTTTGTAAAGGCTTTTAGGTATGTATATTGTTATTTCTCTAGACTTTTTGCATTTCAAATAAAGTACTTGCATAACACGCTACTTACATATAGGTTATAATATTAAATATATCATAACAGTTCAACATGTATTATTTGAGTCAGTTGGAATTAATTAATTAATTTTTTAAATAAAATAAATATTGTTGTTTTATATTGGACATTATATTTGTGTATGTGTGTATAAACTATAAAGTACATTGCTACAGTTATGAACTAATAGAATAATCAATAATGTATTTTAAATAGTTTTCAACTATAGATTAAAATAATTAATTGTTTATGTAAATTTATATTTTAGAGTGTTCCGTAATGAAAATGAAACTGAAACTAATCATACAGTTAATGAAATTGATGCCACAGGAACAGTAGAAACTGATATTTATCCAACAATTATTGAAATGATAGAATTAACTGATGTTTTGGAATCACCAAACATAGACAAGTCTTTAGATTTCTCATTGCCTCCCCATCAAAGGTGTGCGGCGCACACCTTAAATTTGATTGCTGTGAATGATATACGTGAAGCTGAAAAGGATATTACATATCGACTTATGAGTAAGAGAGTGTTTGGAAAGTGCCAAAAACTTTTTAACAAACAAAATCAGTCAACGCTTTGTGCTGATCAAATAAAAAATACCTAGGTCGATATCTTATTACACCTAATGCAACAAGGTTATTACTTATTATTTAAAAATTAGAATTTTTTTGTACTGAACAAAAGTATTTAACGATTTAAAAATAATTTTCTTAATTGTATTATCATTTTATTGTATGTCCAGGTGGAATTCTTACTATGACGCCATAAAATGTGTTGTGAATCATATAGAAAAAATTGAAATGATCTGTATTGAGCTGCAATTGCCAATTATTTCAAAACCTCGTGAAGTTGCGTTTTTAAATGAATATTGCAAAGTAAATGACAAATTACTAGTTATTACAATATCATTTTTTATAACATGAATTGTATTGTTTTCCAAATAATATTAGGTTATGAAGCCTATAGCTCAGGCCTTGGATATACTGCAGGGAGATAAACATGTCTCATTAGGGTACTTGCTTCCCACAATAAGTGCAATAAATAAATCATTTAACGAGATGAACAATTTATCTTTATGTAGACCCCTTGTTAATGCATTAAAGAAAGGTACAGATAAAAGGTAATTCATTTTAATTGTGAATATGAAATATATATATTATAATATATCCATCCAGTGGCGCCGAACACGGGGTACAGGTCGGGCGGTCGCCCGACCAATTTTTTGGGGTGGTGGGTGCCGGGTGGTAGCAGTGGACCCGGTGGATCGTGGATAGTTAGCAAAAATGATGGGGTAATTACTTGTAATATAATATGCAACCCATTTTAGAATAAATAAACGTTAAACGTGTATAGACGTATAGTATTGACTATTGATATATGCTTTAATAATTTATAGAATATAGAATAGAATAGTTTCAGAGACATAGAGTTAACTGATTGTAAACATTATACACTATTACACTATACAGTATATTTTATTTACTACGTTATGTTGTTATGTCTATATCTATCAATGATAAATGATAATTGGTAAGTGATAACATTAACACGACAGAAGTCACTGCCCACTGGTTCCTTTGACAACAGCCTGAAAAATAATTCTCGTTCTATTTATAGACTCAATATACCCAACAATATTTATCGTCTTATCATAATAATAACAAACGAGTAAACGACTGTCGACTATACCTAATATTGCAGTCAAGAGTCCTCACTGACCTCACTAGTCACTATATAGTCGCTCCTCACTTCCCTGGTGGCTTGTTAACTGGTGTACTATAATATTAATAATTTTTATTAAGAACTGCTTATTGACTTATTTTTCATTTAGTTTATGGTTATATTTTCATAAAAATGTTACATAAGACTGTGTATTTTATTTTAATTTAGAAATTTTTTATTATTTTTGTTCACACAATAACACCGTGATATTGTTGTTAAAAGTTAAAATCATGTCTCGTGAAAGTGAAAAATGTATGTATTGTGACAGAGCAAGAAAAAATTTAAATAAAACAAATTGGAATCGCCATAAAGCTGCGTGTGAAATTGCAACTACCACTGTCGTCTCAAAAAAGGATAAAGTCTCAATTACAAACAAATATAAAGTTAATGATATTAAATCATTTTTCACGAGTAAAATGCCCAGAAGAGAAATATCTATAGCTGTTCCAACAGGTTCAGATACTGATGGCTTTAGTAAGTAATCTAATCTTAATATACCTATTTATTAAAAAAAATTATAAATATACATATAATTTCAAATATTAAACGTAAACATAATGTATTAACAAGTTTTAAAACAAAACTGCGCACCACAACACCAACTAATTAAGCTAAAATGCAAGTTTGTGTTTTGGGTAGGTATTTAGTTAGTTAGCTACCTTTTAAAATAATAAATACAAAATTGTTACAAAAGCAGTTGAAAAGTATTAAAAATACAAGAGTTCAATTTTTTTGTTTAAGCATTTAAAGCTCAAATCTTAACAAAACTTATCAAATTTAAAATTAAAAATTATTTTGTAGTTAAAAATTTATAAAATATTCAACTTTTATAGCTAAGGAAATGTAAAACAAGGTTGCAAGTAAATCGGTTATGATATATAAATTAATTTACTGACAATAATATCATAAATTATACTAATTATAATAATATAGCTGACTCGCTGACTGACTGTCTTCGCTCAGAATCGTTTTTCTTATTCAATGATGTAATATAATTTAATTCAAATTTAACACAATCTATTACAGTGACCCACTTGAAACCTACTGTACAGCAGAATAATAGACACTTGAACACCTTTTTTAATTTTTTTTTTTTTTTTAGGTTTCTGTGATATTAATTGTTCAAATTTTGAGACTTCAAATGTGCAGGTAATAAAATATTAAATATTAAGAATACATTTTATATTATAATTATATTATTTTGTATTATTATCCATATTTATTTTAAAAAAGTACCTAATTGATGGAGTTGATATTAATAATAATTTTAATTTCACTATTTCAGATTTCAGGACCACCTTTTCCTGATGAGTCAACGAATATGACTGATTCTTCCAATATACAGGACATAAACATGGTATGTATAGTTTTTTTACACTTCTAAAATTAAAATTGATTTTTTGTTATTTATTATAAATATATCATTTTAATTTCAGCTTCCAGGACCATCTTTTCTTGATGAGTCAACGAATATGACCGATTCTACCAATATACAGGACATAAACATGGTAAGTATAGTTTTTTTACATTTCTAAAATTAAAATTGATTTTTTGTTATTTATTATAATTATATCATTTTAATTTCAGCTTCCAGGACCATCTTTTCTTGATGAGTCAACGAATATGACCGATTCTACCAATACACAGGACATAAACATGGTAAGTATAGTTTTTTTACATTTCTAAAATTAAAATTGATTTTTTGTTATTTATTATAATTATATCATTTTAATTTCAGCTTCCAGGACCATCTTTTCTTGATGAGTCAACGAATATGACCGATTCTACCAATATACAGGACATAAACATGGTAAGTATAGTTTTTTTACATTTCTAAAATTAAAATTTTCATATTCAACGTATAATTTAAATTATCAAATACTACAATCACATCTATAAGAATGTTGATTTATAGATACCTATGTTGTTACTTAAAATGTTTTAATATATATAATATTACATATTTTTTAATTTATAGGAAAGCCCATGGAAAAATGATCCAGCTTTACTATCTAAAATGAGTTGCCTCACTCCAGAAATTATTAACATGATAGTCGAGTGGGGCCCTTGTCAACCTGTATGCAATGATTTACCGAATAAAATATTTCCAAAAAGTAAAGATGGCCGTTCATTCCATGTTAGTTGGTACTTCATGCTACACCCAGATGGGACACAAACAAAACGTAATTGGTTATCTTATTCACCATCAATAGATAAAATTTTTTGTATAGATTGCATTTTGTTTGGAAGGAAAACTAACAAGGCGTGGGTGAGGGATGGGTTTTCTCACTGGAAAAATGGATGTATAGGTATTATATCGCATGAAACATCTACTCCTCATGTTATTGCATCAATGAAGTTAAAAATCAGAGAATCCGTTTTACCTTTATTGCCATCATTAGACCAACATAGAAAATCAAATGTTGCGTTAAACAGAGAGATTGTTAAGCAACTTATAAGTATAACGGTTTTCTTAGGACAACATTGTCTTTCGTTCCGAGGCCATAGAGAACATTGGAAAGATCATCTAAGAGGAAACTTTAAAGATTTAGTTTTATTATTATCTGAACACTCTCCTGCTTTATTATCTCATGTTACTAGCCTCAAAACTAAAGGTCGTAAAGAAGATTCATTTATCTCATGGGATCGTCAAAATCTCTTAATTGAGGCAGTTTCTAAAAACATAGCAGACAAAATAGTAACTGATATAAAAGCATCTCCAGTATTTAGTGTTTCTGTTGATTCAACATTTGATGTTTCGCATAAGGAACAAGTATCATTCATAATAAGATATGTCGATGAGACAGATGGTAAAGTGATGGAGAGATTAATAGCTTTAAAAGAATCCCCTCATACAACTGGAACTGTTCTGGCAGAATTGTTTGATAATGTTTTTAAACAAAACAATATTGAATGGAAGAAATACTTGGTGGGTCAGTCTTACGATGGAGCGGCCAATATGAGTGGTCAATATAATGGTCTACAGGCAAAAATCATTGAAAAAAATCCACATGCGTTGTATATTTGGTGTTCAGCGCATAGGCTTAACTTAATCGTAAGTCAAGCTGTTGGTTCATGCCTAAATGCCATCGACCTTTTTGGGAAGTTGGAGAAAATGTTCACTTTTATTTCAGGAAGTAAAAAAAGAGCAGCTATATTCAGAGAAAAACAGAAAATGTTATATCCTAAAAAACAAATACGATCATTAAAACGTGTGGATACCACACGCTGGATGTCTCATTCTTATGCATTGACTACAATCATCGACACTTATTATGCTGTGTATTTAACAATTGAAGAAATTCAAATCACAGAAGGAACATCTGATTACATGCTTGGTAGCGAGTGTCTAGGATTACTTTCATATATAACTTCGTATAGGTTTATAATAACTGCTTTTACTTTTAAAACTATTTTTGATGTACTTGAACCTTTGAATCGAATACTACAGGCACGTGATATAGACATTCTATCTACAGTATCTGTAATAAACAAGGTGAAAAATATAATTCAATTGTACAGAACAGATGAAAAATTTAATAAAATTGTGGAAGATGTTAAAGGCTTTGTAGAAGCTTGTGAGATTGAAAATTTTACATCATTGGAAAATGTGCGATCACGAAAAAAAAAAGTTCCTCGCAAAGCAGATGAATTATGTCAAGATGAAACAGTGCAAGATCCTTTAAAAAAATTTAAGATTGATACTTTTTTTTTGGTGTTAGATTTAATTATAACTCAGATAAATAATAGATTCACAGATAATAATTTAGAGGTCTTGAAAGATTTAGCTTTGCTTTCTATTAAAAGAATAAATGAAATTAAAATAAATCCTGACAACATTCCAAAAGATGCTTTTAAATCAGTGTGTTCTGTATATCATACATTTTTAAATATAAATGATGTTAAAAGAGAATATGAACAGTACATACAATCTGATTTTAATTTAAGTAACAAATTACCCGATTACTTACATTCATGTTTGAATGATACCTCAAATAACTCAGACTATTCGGATGATGAATCTATGTCACAAGAGTCATTAAAAACATATCAAAATTCGTCAAGTTTATTGTGCGTGTATAAGGAATTTTGTTTAAATGGTTTTAAAACCATTTTCCCAAATTTATTTATGCTGATAAAAATTGGCGTAACACTTCCAGTATCAAGTTGTTCACCCGAAAGATCTTTTTCTAAACTTAAGCTAGTCAAAACACGATTAAGAAGTTCTATGGGAGAAAACCGTTTAGAAGATTTAATACGTATTACCTGTGAATCAGACATAGACATTAATGTAGAAGCAGTTATTGACGACTTTGCTTCAAAAAGTGTAGTTTTAACTAAAGCACTAAAATATTAAGAAAAATATGTATAAAAATATAATTTAATATGTTATAATAATATAAAAATGTTATCTTATTGTGCTAAAATTATTTAGTTACTACTGTTGTTTGAAACGATACCTGTTTTATTTGTAATTAAATGAAGGGGGGTGTGGGGGGCTTTGCCCCCCACGGGTCTGTTTGAAGTTTTTTAGGGGTGGTGTTGTGTTACATTATTTTACCTAGTCTGCCCGACTGTTTTTAAACTACTTCGGCGCCACTGTATCCATCCATGACTCCAACATAATTAAATATTCAAATATGTCATCTAATTATGCAAAAAAAATTTACTTTTAGTGTATTATACTATGATTTTTTTGTAAATTACTATTATATTTTATAGTTAATCAATTTTTATAGATTTCAAAGATATACTGAATCTCAATCGTGTCAATTGGCTGCTTGTTTAATACCCAAGTTTAAACTTCACTGGGCAGATCTAGATAAGAGAAATTATATTAAAGAAGCATTATATGGATATGTTAGTGAACAAAGTGTTGAAAATTCACAAGAAAATAATGTAACATTAAGTTCAACTTTTCAAAATATTGATAACTCTTCCAGTGACAATGTTGAGGATGATTTTTTTAGTTTCAATGAAACTGTAATATCAAATAATGACAATGATATTAAAACTATCATAAATGATTATTTTACAAATAATAATATAAAAAATGTTAATGATTTACCTCAAATTCTCAAAAAGCCATATTTAGAATTTAATACTGCAGTTCCATCGTCTGCGCATGTAGAACGCTTGTTCAGTGCTGGGGGACAGTTGTTTGAGAAAAGGAGAGCATCGATAGCAGATAAAAATTTTGAAATGACCCTCCTCTTAAAGTTTAATGAAGTTAAATAACGGTTTTAATTATTATTATTATTATTATTATATATTTTACTATTTTAGTATATATTTATTATTATTTTGAATTAATTATTTTTCAACTATAAACATACTGTTATGCAAAAGTAAAAAAAAATTTTATTTAATAAAATAAAGAAAAATAATTTTTTAGTATAAAGATTAATGCTACCTATTTAAGTTTAAATTTATAGTTAAGCTATCTCTATGACTAAAATGTGTATGTTAAAATAATAAAATATTATCCAACTATTTAAACTTATTTATTATCTTTTTGTTTAAATTATATGTTAATTATAATAAAATTAACTGTATATAAATAATATTATATTATACTAATATAATTAATTATTTATGATGGATATAAATATATGATTATTAAATTATATAAATATAAACCAACTAAACTGATTTTAATATTTTAGTATTTTAACAAGTATGTAATACTTAGTATCTATTTAATAAAATATTTAGTGATTATTTATTAAACACAGTAATACTACTAATACTCTATTTCAAACGCACACACAAATAGTATCTGTTTGCTTGATTAAATAATATTAATTCATTATTTTTAGGTATTTATTACTTATTATATGTATACTAACTAGTAACTACTGTTCTTTTTTTTAGAGTATAAACATTTATTCTATAGTTATAGTCCAAAAATTAGTTTTAGGTTTCAGGGTTTGTAAAATAATGAAGTATGCGTAAAAAAAAAAATTAACTTTTTTTTAACTTAATAAAAAGTTAAAAAAAAATGTGTATTAACTTTTAACTTAACTGAGTTAACCTATAATTAAATTAACTATTAACTTTTAACTTTTTGTTATAAGCTCATATTAACTTAACTTAACTGAGTTAAAAAAAATCATTAACTTGCCCAGCCTTGGAAAATTGTAATTACACGTCTAACGATTTTGTAAATTACAATCACAAAACTCTAACTGACATATGTAGACACATTAAAGTCACTCTAAATGATGCTAATAGGAATAAAGTGTACAAAGAATGTATAAAGTACCTCAATCTGCCCTCGTGTCTACCAATGGATAACACAGACAATATTGATTCAAATATTTTTTGTTTTAATGAAAATTCTGATAATGATAATGGTACTTTTGAAAATTGCATTTCTTATTCGGTGCACACAGACTCTGAACTTCTGCAAAGTGACAATGTTTTATTAGAATATATCAATGCATCACCAGAAATTGATTTCATTCGGACTAAGAGAGATCCACTAATACCTAGTAGTACTCCAATTCTACCAGAAAACATAAATGATGAATCTGTTTTTGTTACCCAGTGTAAAAAAACAAATATAAAACAAGTACCAAGCCCCCTCAGAAATGCTTTCTATAAGAAAACGCCTGTAAAGTCTGGAGTTGTTCTACCTCTGGGAACAATAAATCAATTTCCAAAACAATAAGACTACCATGATATGGTGTATTTTGAAGGATCTCTCAAATTTTCATTTGAAGAATGGTCTCATATGAATTATGTTGATCTCAAAGGTCAGGCCCGTTTGGACAAGACTAAATATCCTGTTATGTTCAGAAAGCGAATAAGGACTGTGAACAATACATGTGTTATTAATGCAAAAAAGGTCAGATATTTTAAATATCATTGCAACGTGCACATGTATTGTAGTCATGAGGGGTGTAAATATTTCAGAATTAAAGTCCAGTGTGCAAACGGAACTTATGTGGCGGATGTGTATAGTTCTGGTTTGAATTATCATCACAATCCTAATGACAATTGTCTCACGAACCACGTAAAAGGGTTTCAGCGAGACTTAAACAAGGAAGCGCTACAAAAAACTAAAGCGTTTTCCTTCAGGTCGGACACTATCGACGTGGCATCACCCACTCAGTTGAATTGTGGAAATTTGCAAGGCATTAAATCAGATGACGTCGTCAGGAAAATCAGATCAGAGGCTTTGACTGCCAATGATTACGATAAAGATGATTTTCATGATATTTTATTGATGTGCAACGATAAAGAAAACAACTATGTACAGCATGTCGGTATACCGTCAGTGCACTGCTATAGTAAAGAACAGTTGGACATACTAAAAAAACTGATTAAAAGTCAAAATCCAGTAACTGGTTACTTGGATGCAACTGGTACATTGGTAAGGAAAATTGACAAGAACAGCAAAAGAGTTCTTTACTATGTTCTAGTCGTAAATGTCCCTTTACCTAGAAACTCGAGTGTCACGTGTCCCGTTGTTGAGATGATTAGTTCAGCGCACGACATAGTTGCAATTTCACAGTGGTTGAACGCTTTTAAAGCATTTGTTTTGAAACACAAACTGACTTGGCCCGTATTCACAAACATAGTGACGGATTTCAGTTATGCACAAATAAATGCCTTGTGTATAGGATGGAATGGTTTTACCTCCATATTCGATTACCTTAACTGGTGTTACAGAGTATTGGTTGAAAACAATGAAGGGTCTAATGTCACGATCATAAACATCTGTGCTAATCATTACACAAAAATCATAGTAAACCATGTCTATACATATTTTCAATGAGAGTCAAACGACAGTAAGACTGTAGAAAAAACAAAAATAAATAATGTTATTGATTGGATATGTTTACTGTTTAACGCAAAGAGTTTGGACGATATTGAAAATTGGTTCAAAATATTTTCATTAATATTGTTGTCTCCGTGTAGTACTGAAATTACCAAAAATGCCATAAGTACGATGAGAGACAAGTGTAATGTTAACCACCAACTGTCGAGTGAATCGGACGACGAAGGCAAAGATTATTCAGAAGAGATAAATAAATTTCTATGCGAATCCGACACGAGTAATTCCATGATGTACTGTAGATTTCAGTCTATCAAAGATCGTGTTAAAGCTGAAGTCTTAAATTTTGCTGTAAATAGTGATAATATAATTAATGAATATTACAATGAATCATATTTACACAAATTCATAGTCAAGTGTGTACCTTTCTTAGCATTGTGGACACCTATTATGAATAATAAAGCCAACAATGGCATTGAAAACCGCCAGAGTAATGCTACCGTTGAGTCTTGGTTTAAAACGGTTAAAGTTGATATACTTGATGGCGACCGAAGGTGGAAATGTGGTCGGTTTTTAAAACTTATGAGAGAGCGTGTGATCAATGCACACAAACAAATAAAGTATAATATTAGAAAAAGAACTTGTACGCGTGCACTTGATTTTGACAATAAGTCAAGGCAGATAACTACCAAAGTAAATGGAAAAAGAAAAATCTCAGCAATTTCTAGTCAAAACCATTTGGACGCAATAGAAAGTTGGGGGAAAAAAGAGAAACAACACAAACATCTTCAGCCCACCAAGTACCGTCCTTTCAAAGCCCTGTCATTGAAAATCCCAAAGTCTATGACCACTACTACAACAGATGAAAATAACCGTACACCCAAAGTGGTCGATGGTATTGAAAGTGTTGTGGTCATAGAACGTGACAATGAGACTAGGTTCACTGTTGATGAGCCTATTGACAACGTGGTTGTCCGTGATTTGAGTAAGCCATTGTCGGACGGTTGTTTATTGAAATCTGTTTCGACACCTGGCAGTCATAAATCTCCGTTTCGACTACCAGTGAAATCTATAGATTTATACGACAATATGCTCCCTAAAGATTTGACTTACTATAAACCAATTAGGTTGCCGAAAAATAAACATTATTTAGTTGTAAAATATAGTTACTTATTATCTAGTTATAAAAATTGTAACATCTTGGACGACCTGTATTTCCCAGATTTTGATACTTTGTCTGGAGAAAATTGGCTGTGTAACTTTGTTATAGATATTTGTTTGTTTTCGTACGCTTTTAATCTGCGCTTAGAAAACGCACACATATTATCATGCAATGATGTTCAATGGCTATTGAGAAAAAGAGTAGTTGGGGAAGTGCATAACAAAATTACTTTCAATCAAAACAGTATGGTTATCCTCCCATGGTTAATTGGGAGACATTGGATTATAGTCTTTATAAATTTCAACACCAAGGAGTGTTATATCATGGACCCGATTAGTCCATATGATACAGAGAGTCGAGCATCAAAAGATCGTTTCAATAGAGTATTTAAAATATTGAAATCAGATTATCTACGGTAACGGCACACATGAATGTCCATCGTTAACACAGATTCCATGCCCTTTTGAAAATGTTCCAAAACAAAATGATGCATTTAATTGTGGAGTTTATATTATATATTACGCATTTAAATTTATGGACAATTCCAAGTTCAGTTTAGAGTTCGATCCAAACACTTATAGAGAATATTTAAAGACCTATCTATTAGAGAATTCCGAAGACATGACCAACATATGCTTATACTGTAACTGGCACTCAGATAGGCACAGTTGTCAACTGGATGATGAATATGTAGAATGGGTGTCGTGTTCTCGGTGTTGTCGCTGGATAGCCATCAATTGCATCCCTAAAGAAGACAGAATTATTAATTATGATAATATTGATTTCTTCTGTTTATTTTGTCAGAAATGATTGAATTAAAACAATATACAGAAATACTAAATATAGAGTTTAGGTAGGTGACAAGTTTATTGTTAACAAATGTCTGGTATGTGTAGAATAAGAACACTTAAGAAATTATGAAATATTTAAACAGTAACTATAAGAAGATGTTATTTGAAACAATAATCCACCTATATAATAATAATAATAATAATACCACAGGTTTTAGATTACTTTATAAAATTTCTCTTGGATACTAAGAAAATACTTAAACTATGTTGAAATTACTTTTCATTAAAAGGTACAGGATTTAATTAATTTCATTAGCTCATCCAAGCTAGTCTTGTTACAGTAAGTTAATCCAAACACTTTTTTACATAGGTATGTAAAATACCAGACATTATATAAAAACACAACTTGTAACCACACCAGTTATGCTTTTACTTTAATTCATGCATAACTGACAGTCCGCAGTCTGTTATTTAAAAGTGGGACGGCATTTAGTGTTTTGATTTGTTTAATTTATATATAATGTTAAAAATATACTCACTAGACGCTTCAACAACGATCAATCCATTATAAAAGTTACAATCAATACGGCTATCATAGTTGTTGACCTCTCCGAATAAGTTAAATTTCTGAAATAAAAATTTGATTAGAAAATATTGCATTTTGATTTTTAAAGTATTAAAATTTTAATTATTTAAATATTATTTTGTTTCTGATAGAATATCTAGTACCATCATCCTTGGTGTAAAAGTGTGGTTTTTTTTTTAAAAATCACAATTTATAATGTATAACATAATGCATATAATTGCTTATTTAGTCACATTTTCATTGCATATTTGACACTTTAAACTGTAAATTGCCATGTGCAACCATTAGTGGAAGCAGTTTTTTCAGAAGAAGTTTTCCCAAACAGAATAATCTCTGAAATGAATTGGGTACATGCATATTTATATCTTTATACTATTTTCAGGTATTTAGGATCCTGGTGTCTAAAGTGCCTGTAAAATTATAACAATAAATAAGTCATTATTTTTAAAATATTAGACAACATGTAATCTCAAATTAGACTTAAGATTTTTTTTTTAATTATAATTACATTTTTTTAAAACACATTTAACATATTATTTAAATTATTGAAAATTATTGAAAATTAGGCAAGTATGTACTTATATACCAAATTGTACAAATAAAAAGAAAAACAAAAAAAAAAACAATAATAAATATTAAATATTTAAATACTAATTAAACAATATTTGTCTAGAATATGATGAATTTTACATTTTACATTATTGTTTCATATCATTTGTGTACCTGTATCCATGAGGGTTTCTTGTTTTGCATGCCATATGTGATTTGACAATGGTTAGTACACTGGGTGACAAATGTTGTTCACACAGGGAGAGAAAATTGTCAACAGTATTGAATTCAGTCAACTGATTGCTCAAGCCCAAAATTGTTTTTCCAGCTTTCAGGCGAGCTTCTTTCTCGATCTTCAATTGGTGCCTACACTTTTCTGGGTGTTTTTTCAGACCAAGTTTTCAGAGTTTGACAACCTTTTGAAGAACCTAAATGATATTTATAAGCTTTTAGTAAACGCGCAGTAAATTACAAATATACAGTTGAGTAAAATTGTTTAATTAAAGCTTACTAGGACTTATGAAATCTAATGGAGAATCTAAACACCTAGATTTTTCACTAGTAAATGATGAAGATTTCCCTGAAGTAATACTGTAATCAATGCTATCTTGGACTTCTAAACAAAATTTAAAAATATAATATTAATAATTATAAAGGAATCTCTACATAAATCACATTAACTTACCAGGTGAACCAGGTAATGGAAGAGCCAATACTTCATTGCTACTATACGTTTCAGAAGTATATTTACCCTTATCATCATTCATTTTTAGTGGACTATTTGAGCCACAAGACACATTTTCAGTTAAAGTGGTACAGATTCCAACTTTGTCACTAGATGATAACTTCAAAGATGTACTAACTTCACAACCATCTCTTTCATCTGAATATAAATAAAAAATAAAAGGTGATTATAAAATTACAGCTGCTAAATGTCATACTAGTTCTTACGTACCTGGAAATAGTGTAGGTATAGCATCTGGCTTCAACCTGTTCTCCAAAAAATTTAGAAACATATTTTTTTCAAAATGTTTTCCACATAATTTAATATTTTTTTGAGATAGAATGTCAGCTGGCAGTTGACATCGCTCTAACCAAATTTTACATCTAAAAGTGTAATAAAAAAATGGTTTATTTATACTAAAAAACACAATTGACTTGGTTCTTGTTACATATTGTAGGTGCACTGCATAGTTTACTAGACTTAAAACATTTGGTATATTGTGCAACTGTGTAATATTATGTTATATATTTAACAAGTACCATTGAATTGTTTGATAATTAACATCATTATAAATTATAATATAAAATACTTACCGAGCAGGATCTTTGGGAAAAGAAAAAAACTAACAGATTCTTTTTGAATTTTCAGTTCTCCGCACGATTTCACAATGCATTTAAATGAATATCCACTCTTTCGGCTCGACATTGTTATATTATGTAGATATATAACAAAATGTACAATATTATTCACAAAGGCACAGACCACTAGAGAACAGTTAAAAAGCAGTACGCAAAATAAAAAACGTGTAACAAATGCTCTTGCTAAGTTTTTTACTAACTTTATATCATGAATTATGATACCTTATGATACATTGATACTGCAGTTGTTTACCTGATAACACTAAATTGATAAAATAACCAACGCCAACATGGCCGTCACGTTTTTGTTTACATTTAAAGTGTCCCTTCTGATTTAATCTATTCTGTGCCTATACTAACCTAACCTTTTTTTATAGAAATAAAACATTGTTGTATAACATAAAATTATGAGAATTACATATTTACATTAGCAATAATCCAACAGCAATAGATAACAGGCCCAGTGTCTCCCAAACCCTTAACATTTACTAATATTCCAATATACAACAATATAATGATTGTATACAATAATTGATATGTACTAATATAATATAATATTACATAACATAATATAATATAATATTACATAACATAATATAATAATATAATATAATTTGATATAATATAGTTTGATATACTATAATATAATCTAAGAATAATGTACTATTATGCCCGCTTTTAAACCTACATAAAAATTAAGGGGAGACGGAGAAGATGTTTAAAAAAGTGTGAAAATATCTAAGGGAACACTTTGACCAGTATATGAACTTAACTATAGATACAGTGAATTGCGAAATAAAAACCCCCGATAACGATAATCAAAGGATTTGAACATGTCTTAGCATGTTTTTACAGAACACCAGCAAATAAACCATGCAAATATTACGATCCGTGAAAAAAAATAACACACCATCACATATATTATATATTTATATTATATAATATATACAATGTATATCGGTGTGACGATGTATAATATGTAGATAAATCGTAAGATATTCTATTCTGTTATGTTTATAGAACCAAAATAATAAAATATTATAATATAATTAGGAATTTATAAAAATTATTTTTTATTTTAGGTATACTAAAGTACTAAACGAGTTATATTATAAATTATCAGTACTTAGTACATATATCATTATTTATTAGTACATTATTTCTTAGTAGCAGTTTCATTACGGTGACACGGATGCCTCTACCTATATGAGGGGCTATATTATTACCATAGTATACCCCAATACCCAAACAGCAGAAGAATATTCCGGTAATGTTATAAGAACCTTAATAGCGAAACAGTAACATTTAGTGAATCATTTCATCAATGTTACAATAATGTTTGAAGATGTTACTGTAACATTACTACAAAATTATTTGAGCGCGAATTTCATTATTGTCTTAACGACATTTTCCAATATTGTGATACTGTTATCCCATAATATTCAAATAAATATTTTAACCCAATAATATCATAATGTTTTAATTTGAACATCAAAACAATTATAGAAAAATGCCTTTTAAAAACATTTCTCTAAATACACATTATATAAATTAGTTTTGAAAATATGTGAGATAACCTTTATTTTTATTTTGTTTGTAATTAAAAAACTTACAAAATCAATTTATAATGCAAATTTATTGAAAGTAAATAATGCTTATAATATATATAGAACCATACACATTTGAAGTATTGATGATAATATATTATTCAATATAATAATATAAAAAAACTTAAACAAAATGTATTTTGGAATGAAAATAAAAAATGTAACTAATAATATAAACATAACAGTATGTGTAAATTAAATATGAACTGTTTCATTAAAAAAAACATTGGACGTTAAACAAATAGTAACAAACTGCTGCAGTATACAATGTAAGAAACTATACCTAAATATAAATAATTAAATAAACTTTAAATAAAACAAATTGTCCACTGTGAGTAATACAAACTGTATACAAATCTTCATATGAATATAAAAAAAATTGAAATAATAATACCAGCTGTTTATGACATTTTATTGACTATTCAAAAATAATGTTTATGAGCTTGAATGAACTTTTGAATGTTTTTCTTGTTTCTTAGATAGGTTTTTGATACGGAAAGGAGCGTGTGATAGCCAAATTCCCAATGAGTTATCAATTTCTTTTTCCGGTACAATACTGTACTTTACATTACTCTTATAGCATCTAGAATAATATACAATAATTATATGTATAGAATATAGATCAATGAAATACAAGTATGTATTTAATTATAATAAATATCATCTACCTAGCTATATATTTAGGCTATAATGATAATTAATGGTTAAATAATTTTAGTTTTATTGATATATACAAGAATATATATTACACCAAATACAAGTCAAAGTTTAATATGTCTTACCTATAATAATTCGATAGCTCTTTAAGCTAGAAAAACATAGCTTTGATTTAAATCCATATAACGAATATTGTGAAAGCAAAATGTCAGAAAACATCCGTGAAGCAATTCTGCGAACACTGTTTCCAAGATCATTAACATCTATTAACACCGATAACTGAGTAACCTAAAAAAGAATTATATTTTGCAAGACAATTATAGATAAATAAATTACATAATACAGAATAGTTTAAAGAATTAACAATAGCACACCAAAGTATTTTTAAAGTTTTCATCATCCTTCATTTTTGTTTCCAATGACTCCAATTCATCGTGACTTTTTATAGGGAATATACTATCAAGATTTACGGCATTTTTAGCTGATGTATTTTTATTAATCATCAGTGTACAGGGCCGTATTTAAGGGGTGGTTCGGAGGGGCAATAGCCCCCCCGGAATATGTCAAGGGGGCGCCAAAATTTTTACGGAGACTATAAAAAAGTTTTCGGAAAAATTATACATTATATTAATAATTAAAATATAATATAATACAAAATACTAAATATTAGGTAATTGACAATAATTGTACAATATTGTTATTTGTTTCCCAATCTACAACCGCGGAATATTACAACGGCCTCCGACTTCCGAGCGGCGAGCACGGTCACGGCGGGTATTATTTATTTTTAGCCGTATCGGTATCGCCCGTATTTCCCATATCACTGGTAAAACCATAGACACAGTATTTACGGTTTGCTAAGAACAACAATTATAGTATTATACCCATAGCCATCGGCCATCATACGATAAAAATAATATTGTTTTATTGTTTTGCGTTCATTCGTTCATCGTTCCTATACTTGTCTATGATCATATCGACCATCGTCAAAATTGTACTGTGTTTTGTCTGTCTTCTGTAGTGCTGTTTTGTGAAGTCCGCTGTAAAACTGATTTACTATGTTGAAGTTTCATTTATAAGATTCATATTAAAATATATTATACTTATATAGTTATACTTAATATATTTATTATTGATATATTATAATGAATCAAAAAAAAAAACTTAGCGGAGCTGCAAACAGAAAAAGAAAATTGCAAATTGAAAATAATATTTCAAAACTTCCAAAAATATTTGATTTTTTTTCAAACAAAGAAATAAAAGGTAAGTGTTTTTAGCAACTGTCGGTTAGGTATTAGTTTTATGTTTTATAATCTAGCTCTCGTAGTTATATTTAATACATTTTTAAAATAATTAATATTAATTTAGTTAAAATTACATTAATACAATAACTTTATTATACACTTTTTTGGTTTAAAAAAAATTAAGAAAATGAAGGGTCACCAAATGAAATTGAGTCTGTTGTATTGTCTAAGAAAACAAGTAGTCAAGTATCACTCAATAACACTGGAAATATTAATGATTTACATAAAGCAAGCTCCAGTGATGTTTCATTGTAAGTAATTTCATATGTTTTATATTATTCTTTTATAATAATTAGTTACAAATTTATAAATAATGTTGGCATTTTTATTTGCTGACTGGAACCAACCTTGTACCTATGAAAAATAAATTAAAATGCCAATATTTTCAATTTTACCTAATTGTTTTTTCCCCTAGCCTGATTTTATCATAATAATATATTTTAGTAATATATTAATTTAAATTTGTATTGTCATTTTAGAACTAACAATGAAGAAAATGAAGGGGCACTTAGTGACACTTTATGTTTATTTTATATTTTATATTTTATTAGTATATTACTTATATTCTGTTATTTTTTACATTTTTAAATATATTAATAATATTTACCAGGCCACTGCATTTGCTTAGTTTTTTTTTTTTTTTAATTTTACTTAAATACTAAACACAGACACCACAAATACCTATAATTAGTATTAGAAGTATTACTTACCAACTAGTTTTAAATTTATTAGCAAAGGGGGGGGGCGCTAAAATGTTGTTGCCCACGGGCGCCAAAATCTTAAATACGGCCCTGCACTGATTAATATTAAGGGGATTCGATACTGAATGTAAAACAGACCTAATACTCGAGAGATGGCGTTGTTTTCCGTATCGTCGCCTTCGCGGCAGTCGGTAAACACGCCCATTATTTCCGCGACTGTGTCGGCCGCGTCGTGGTTTCAGGAGTGAGGAGAGGCACATTATTATTCCACGGACAGTCATGTTGAACGTTTCGCGTCAATGCATTTGACCATCGCGATATGATAAAAGTTGGTAAATAGATTAGTAGTCACGTACAAATTATAATGTACTACTAAAATAGGTATAAAGGACTAAGAGGCTAATCCATAATATTCGGTTTCTTCTCTTATATAAAATCATATATTATTATAAATATAATAATTATATAGTTTGTACCTAATATTACTTTTTCACATAACATGCGTAGTTATAATACGATCAGCTGTATTGATTACATAATAGTAAATACCTAAATACTTCATATTTATAAAGATTTTAAATAATATTATTATTTTACAATTTATACAAAAAGTAATACATTAAAAATTAAAATTAATTTTTTCTATAGTAAAAAGAGCTATAAGAGTTGAAAATTTTCATTAATAAGATTTTTTCTAACTATAAATAAACACGAAAAAAATCGAAAATCCCTTTTAAAGTTATATACAAAAATCCTAAATTTTATAGGTACCTTATGTGTTGATATCGATGACATAAATCGATGTATAAAAGAATTGACTTAATTTACACAAAACTAAATTTGCGATTATTCACTTAGGAAAATCAAATGTAAAAAATATTCTTATTCAATTACCTACATAAGTTATATTATATTGATTTATGAAAAATTATATTATAATATCAATTCCTATACTAATACTAATTAGTAATTCAACTAAATTGAATTTATTGTATTATCTATAATCTTTAGATGTTCTAAAAATGCACTAAAAAGATAAACTAATTTATTGCTTTTATTTAGTAATAATTACAAAAAAATATTTTTACACACATTACACATACAATTGTTACTTGATTTTTTTGTTTGCTTTTGCTTCCAATATGTAAGACGGATTTCGAATGGGCATGCTTCTTGGATGTCTAGGGTCAACTAATTCGGGTAAAAGACAATTGAAAAAAAACTTTTCTAATTTAGGAAACATTTTAGTTTTCCAAAAATTATCATCACGTTCGATTGTTTCATATTTAATACCCATTTTCGTCCAATATGCAATTATACCAAATTTTCTGCCAGTTACGTGTAATTGACCTTGAAGTTGGTAGTAGTATTTGTGGTTGGTATTTATTTCAAATATGTCTTTACTTTTATTTATTTTCCAAAATGTGATTTTTCTTTGCCGAATTCCGTCCTCGGGTGTTAAATTAGCAGCTGAAAAAGGACATTTCAGCTCAACCAATGTATCACTTCCTATTAGACCGTCAGGAGTTGCCCCTAAAAAGTAATTTTCTTTATCGATAAATAAACCACTTTCATAAATTTTAACATCCAACAATTTTTCTAGTGCTAATCTTGCCGTCTGCTCGTGTTCTCGGCCATATTCCATAAATTTTGTGTCAACGTCAGATGAATACAACATACTTTTCAAAACTCCTTCACATCCAGTATCTATACGTAAACAAATTATACGGCCAAAATTTGACGCCGTTATAATATTTCTTCTGTATTCAAACCATTTTCTAGATGCACTTTGTTCTATAGTTTCTTTCTGTATTTGATCTCGATTATCAGCCATTTCCTGTATTGATTTTAATATTCTTTCTTTTTCTTCATTATATTGTTCGTCATTCATATCAGGTTTTTGAGATTTGTCACCATATTCTGAATCAAGATCAAAATTTTGAAACTTTATTTTTTTTCTATAAGAATTTGATCTTAATTCATTTTGACGAATACGTTCCTTCAGTCGACGCGTTTCAAGAATTGATGATGGGTTTTTCGTACCTGGACTTCGTTTAAGTAAAGTTTTGTGTAAATTATAGGAAGGACGTTTTGTATTTTTCATGAGCGTGGCGGCGGAACAACGGCCTTGATAAGATCTTGACATTGCAAAATTAATTCTTTTACCGCCGATTAATTTTGCAATAATCCCATTCAACGATTCGACAACATTACTATCAACGTTTTGAAGTAAGCTCCGACTATGCCTAGCCAAATAACGAACATGATGCATAATAGTCGAGTACAATAGGGGGTCTGTAGCTTTTATTTTTTCAGCAAAATTTATATCATCGACCGTATCACAAAAGTAATCTGCACATTTACTATGTTCACCTAGGACGTGGTTTAAAGAATTTAAAATATCGTTTTGAAGATCTTTCTCTGTGTGTTTATTTTTTTTTCTATATTGAATTGCTGAAACTATACCTTTTCTTAAACGTAAAATATTTTTTTGCAATATTCTTCTATGCTCAAGTTTTCCTGCAAGTTTTTAAACCCACAATCAAAAGGTTGCGAATGATCATCAATATTTTTAATTTCTTCAAACAAATGAAACATATTTACTATTCGTCTACCTGATATTTCAATTGATTGCACATTATTTTTTAAAGGCGAATTTGAAGTATGTAGATTATCATATTCATTGCCTGTATAATTTGTATCTCGTGATAGGTTTTCAATAGGTGATAGTTGCATAGCTGAGGAAAAACTCGTTGAAGAAATGCCTATATGATTAGGCGACGAAGTACTTGGAACTTGGAAATTGTTTTCTAATTCTGAACTTGAGTTTTCTATAGTATTTACTGTGGTATTGAGAGGTACCGCTAATTCAATGTCATCTGTAGTTAATGAATAAATAACTCTCCCACGAACGTTTACTTCATTCTTATTCAATAAACTATATCAAATAAAAAAATAAAGCTTTGATTTTATAATATATTATAATTAAAACTGACATTTTAATGCCCTAAAAAATATCAAAAAATGAACTATAAAAAAAAAAACAAAAATAACTTTAAAATATTTATTTAACTGAGCTTAAAAATTAAAAAAATATTTTACAAGTGTTTTAATAGTATTTTACGCGTAAAGTTTTATTGTTTTAGACTAAAACTAAAACTTTTAGTAATAACATTAGTATTTTAATATATAGTTATATAAAAAAGTTTACATCTTATAGAGTTGGACTACTTTTAAATTATTTTCATAAATTATTTAAATCAATAATTCGATAATATAAAACGAATTACGAGAAGGCAGGTATGTAGGTAGGTACTTTATAATTTGTTATATTTATATAAAAATCTTAAAATAAAATTTCAAATTCATATTTTATATCCAAAAACTCCAAAAATTATAAAATGTTATTAAAAATTAAAAAAATAACATCAAAATTTTAAATTTTTTCATTCAATATTACATAAAATGAATTCGTGAAAATACGAGCATGTAGGTATGTATGAATTACTGTATGTAAGCATTGGAAAACAGTGCAAAGTGTATTCAAATCCCAGCCCAAATTATAATTTATAAGTATAATACCGACGCCCCAGTTCAAAACTGCTACTGTGATATATAAGTAATTAGTAAATCAGCTACTATATAAAACCAATATCATACCTAATTAGGTGTTTTCGTAGGATTGTAATTTCAGAGAATATTATTTTAGGTAAATTATATGAATAAAGATTGAAATAATTTTTAAATAAATAATTCTAACAAATAAGCTCGTATATGAATCTCGAATTCATAGATATTATAATTCATAATTATTTCTAGGTAGATATAGGTTGAACATGACTCAAATTGATTTTTTTTTGAACATTAAAATGATAGTTTTAAACATAAAATAAGTACTTACGCTGCTCCAGTTTCAACTGTTTGAAGTTCATTCATACGATCAACAAAAGCATTATCCTAAGTGGAAATGCACAATGTATATAATTCAAATTTTTTTCTGATAGATGATAAAAGAATTTTAGATTCTGAGCGGAGTGTTGAATTTATTGTAGATTTTACAATGAAGGTTGTTTTATTTTTATTTCTACAATTATTCCAATATCCGATTTTTCACGTTCCCGAACTATAGGTGCAGTCCCAATTAGTTCGGATAATCAGTAAGTTAGTACTATAGTAGGTTCTAGTGTTCTACTGTGCTTTAAAATTTTAACATTATACTATTTCACCAATATTTAGATTAATATAAAGCTATTATTACTGAAAAATCTAGACTGACAGACTGTCTCCGCTCACAATCGATATTTATCATATATATTATATAGGCATAGCCGCAATTAGGTCGGGGCTAGGGGGGCTTAGCCTCCCAAAGATTTGTCTAGCCGCCTCGAATATTTATGGAACCTTCACATAAAAGGTACAGATACAAATTAAAAATAAGTCATTTATTTTAAAAATAGCACCCTTAAAAATTAAACCCTAATTGCACCTATATGCATATAGGTAGAATGATTTATCATTGAATTCAAATTAAACACAATAATTTATTAATGTGTATTATACCTTTCTTAATGCATTCAAAGCTGCAATATTTCCTTTGTGTTTTTTACGTTTCGACAGGAGAGTGTAAGATTTTTTACCTTTGCGCCAATTCGTAATCTTGTCCATTATATACAGTTTGTAAGAAGTATAGATTTAAATTGTTAAAAAAATATCAACACACAGACGACAGACGACAAACGCCAGACTCGTTGTGTGATTACTGATTACTACAAATTAATATAATAATAAGTAGCAGATAGTCGATAACACATGTAAATAATAAACACAACAATTATATTCGTACCTAATCAATTTCTATATTTATAGTGTATAAATATCAAATATTATCGTCATCCGTGTTTGGGTGCGGGTCGCCGCGCCGGTGCGGTCGTTTATCGTGATGCGTTTATAAATAATAGCTTTGCCGCTTTGGTATTAGGTGGGAGTAAATAATAGTTCTAGTATTGTCCGCAACGTCAATAGGCGTTGGCAGACGAGGTCTTTTAGATATTGACGGTAACGTTAATGTCTAAAATGCTTATAAGCTAGACAAAATTGCACGGCTTTGAACGGACGGATTTTAATTCTGAAAAAAGATAATATTTACTTGATTTGTCTACAAGTGATCGATCGAGGGATTTGTTTCTAGTATCAAAATTATTATTATTAGAAATGTTTAAAAAAGAAAGATTTCAATGTTAAATATCCCGACCTTTAATGACTTTAAAAAAAAATGCCTCGATCGATCACTAGTAGAATAACCGACGATTTCAGAGCAGTTTTCAGAAATAAAATCCCACCACCCGAAGTCCCATGCTGTTGTCTCGCTTTTTGGTCTCCATTACTATAATTTTGCATCGGTATCCAATCCCCTTAAGACTATTTGATTGCACAATACTTAAAATGCTGCCAATGTCATATTTCATATTTACTAATGTGTTAGTAATAAACCGTTGAAAATCTGTCAAACCAATAATATATTAATTAGAAATACATAGGTACCTACAGGTAAATGGTAATACACAGTACATATATCATTGGTGCAGTGATTGCAGGAAAGATATGAGTGTCGTAACCCCGACCCTCCCCTTGAGATTTTTTAGTTTTTTAACAACTACCTATCACACCACATTTAACACTACTAAATAATTACTATATATACATAAAAAATGATTTCTCATACACTATATATAACTAAATAAAATATAGTGCATATACCATCAGATATTTTTGGCTGTGGCTGTGTTAAAGTATTGGTTGTATCGGCTGTAGACGCTGTAGTACAAGCTTTCTTAACTGATCCTGTATAGTATTAGAACAAAAAAGCAAATCAATTAAAATGTATATAAAAATACATGTATTTGGCATGGGTTACAAAATATATGTGTATCAAAACTTTTTTTTTAAATCAACAGAAAATCAAGGAAAATTAATTAATATTTTAGTTTTAAATTTTAGTATAGTTATAGGATGTACAATAAAGCTTTTGAATAATACATTTACACTATTATAGTAATACTAGATTAATAATAATAAAAATATAAATGCGGGTATAAATGTATGAGTCAATAATTTAATATAATTATGTTACCTGAATTTTCAATACTTTGATCACAAAATAATACTTTTTTAACTTTGACACTATTGTGATCAGAACTTGTTTCGTATAATAATTGTGTATTGTCGTTAACTGGTTCCACTGTCCAAGTCCCAACAGGAGATGAAATTATTGTAAGTTCTCTATTTTTAATAAATTCATCTAATAAAGATACATGTTTTTCAGGTGTTAGACAATTAATACCATCAAAAACATTATTAGAATTGCCTGCAAAACAAAAAAGTTACTGTAATAAGTTTAAATATTCACAACAGGTAGTTATTACTATAAGAAATTATACATTTCATTTTTTTAAGTTATTAACATTACTTTGGCCATTGTCGATTTTCCAAAGAGAATCTTTATCTGAGTCATAAACTATATCATCATTAGAGTCATCAGAACAATCAAAAATACTTTTTTCTTTGGTTGAATTACTTGATTGAGAAATATCTACAAAAGTTTTTATAAAAATAAAAGTAATTACATAACACTACAAATTAATTAGTGAAAAAAATAAAGTTAAAATATTACCATTATAACAAGGAGGACAGCTTTCAGGAGATATTTTGATTTTTTTTGAATTCTCAACTTTTATTTTTTTTGATTTCAAAATAATTCTTTTGGAGACAAACTTTGACCTCTATTAGGGCATTCTTTTTTCCTTCTTGACACCCTATCAATAATTTCATCAGCACTTGATAAGTCCGATTTTTGCATAGCCAAAGGTAATTTAATTTTTGCTTCACTGTATGAACCTAAAGAATTTGTGTATAACTAATTAGTATACAATTCACTAGATTATATTAATCTATAGACAATTATTTAAAAATTAAAATGTCTTAACTATAAATTCTATGTCCAATTTGTCTGGATTTAAAAAATATAAAGTCATTCGTATTAGGTTTAGTTCGTTTTTGAATAAATTTCTTTGCTTGCTTAGAAGCTTTGGGCCAAGCACAAGAATTATTTTCCAACCAAAAGTCAGGTACCACTTCAATGCTATTATCATCACAAAACTCTACAACAATCCAACCAATTTGATGATCCATCTAAATAAAAAATGAAAGAATTGAATTTATAAAAAGTATACAATATTTTATGTAATTATATGTAGGTACCTACCTACTATTATAAATATGTTGATATTTCAAAGTAATAATCTATAAATATACTGGTATTAGAATTTTTATCCTATTATAGTGAAGAGCATTTACCTATTACATAATTTTGATTTGCTTGTTTATATATTATTATTTACAATCTTATTTACAAATTATTATAATTTATTTAAATATCTGTATGAATAATAGGCATGGCTATTTGTATCCCACTATAATGAAGCACCATCATTTTTTTTTTAATGTCAGATATTTCCCAGTATTTGAGTTGACTAGATAAATTTTTAACTTCAAATATTTCAATAATTGTTGAATTTATGAGATCTTCAAAATATGGTAATAAAACATTGTACTTTTTACCGATAAGCATGATAACACCATTTTTTTGAGCAAAATTCAAGCATTTGACGATTTCTTTATTTTTAGTTAGTATAAAACTATCACTCTCTTTTTTAATTTTGATGGTTACACTTTTGAATATCATAGTGTAATACTGTGGACCTATTAAACCATCTACAAGTGGACCGTTAGCATGAGCATGTTTCAAAACTGGTTTATTATCCATTAACGTTTCTTCACTTGAATTATTTAGTACACATTGTTCATATTTTTCATAATATCTATTAACAATTTGTTGTAATGGTTTTTCATTTTTTCTAAGATTAGATTTTATTTCTTTCATGTAATTTTCAAAACCAAATGCTGAACAATAATCAAGAGGACCAAATAAATCATAATCATCACATAAGTGTAATAAGCCATGGACATTGTGTGATACAAAATGCTGTCCATAAATATCTTGAAAGTTCTTGACAAAAAAATCCAATAGTTCTCTAGCATATTGAAGTAGAAATTTTCGACCAGGACTTAATAAAATTAACATTGCAATGTTCAATACCATAAAGTTGGTATAAATGTCTTCACGTAAAATGGTTTTCAACACAACAGGTCCTGTGTATAATAAAAACAAACGAAATTCAGTAGCTTTCCAGCGACAAAATTCTTGGAGACATCTGCTCTTTCTGGAGAAATCGGATGTAATATATGGATTACATGCTAATAACGAAGTTGATATTTCGTTTATTTTTGAATATCTAAGTCTGACATTTAATGGTCCCTTAATCCAGAGGTTAATTAGTTTTTTACAAACGCCTAAGCAAACCAAATGCATGTAATCAAGTGAAAATGAAGTTACAGAGTTGAAACTTTGTAATTCAATGAGGATGGAAGTTTCATTTGAACTGTGATAATCTTCATCCTCAGTATTCAGATATGAATGGTGATTTCTTTCAATTGATTTTATTTGAGAATAAGGAAAACATACTCGATTACACACATATTCTCCCTCAATAGTGCAACGAGTGCATGAAGAGAAACCAGAATGTCCTTTCACCTTTAAGACGAACGCCTTCGCAGGCGAGTCACAACAAAACAATGTTATATTAACTTTGATATTAATTCCATTCATTATAATACCTTCGGCTTCTAAATGTTTAGCTTCAGTAACAAAATCAATTAAATACTCATTGCTGTCTTTTGGTTTTTCAATTCCCCAGTAAAGACCAACAAGAAAAACTAATCTTTTTAGTGGAGGTTCAACTAGAATGGAAGCTAATATTGGCCAAAATTGTGAGCTGCTACTTTTTGAAATTGGTAATCCATCAATTCCAATGGCAATTTTAATATCCTGTACATTTGATGGAGCATGTAATTTAATTCCTTTTTCCAAACCAAAATGATGATAAATTCCAGGACTGACAATTCGATTTTCTTTTGACTTACAAATAGGAGTGTTTAAAATTGTGCGGCAATCAATTGGTAAGTTGTTGAAACAACTATGCATTTTTAAACCTTTTAACAAACCATTAACTGCACTATGAGGAATTTTAAAATCTATTGCCCAAACAGATATAAATTCCTGGATTGAAAATTGTTTAAATGCATCTGTTAATAATTTATTTGTATTTAATGTATGTATATTTGTTGCCTCATGAGAAGTGTTGGTATCTGATAACGGCAAATTAATTGAATCATTTGAAATATTCGAGGAAATATTGTAATGGTCCTTAGGGTTGGACGTTGCTAAGTTATCATTATCAAATAAAGGCATACAATTTAAATTATTTATTTCTAAGTCATTTTCTGGTGGTTCATATTCCAATGAATTTGAGTATGAAAGGAATTCCTCAACAACTTTAATTTCTTCCCTTATCTTTCTTCTTTTGGTGCATACGCTCTCTATTCTTCTAATAGACATAGTATAATTTTGTAGTTACTACCAAATACAAATCCAAACCTACCAAAACCAAATTTATTACTATAATAAGTACATATTTAGTATAACTTGTACTTTTTGAAGTATATACCAACAAAATAAACTATAACATACCTACCATAATATTTCCCTAAATTCACTATGCACAGTGTACACAAAAATTAAATAAATTTGTTTTTAGAATTAGTCTATTTAGTTGTTGATTTATAAAGTTTTAAAGTTGAATATTATTTAAATTGATGTACCTATTATTTTTAAAACATAAATTATATAATAGGTATAACAAGTGTTATTATTCTTCTTATTATTTGTTAATCTCACAGAGGTACCCACCCCAATATTATGTTATGGTATTATGTAAATATAAAATATAAATTTCAACTGTATGAATATTTTACTTACCGTATGAATTCCACTAGTCCACCGGTTACATCAATATTACGTGTTAAAGTGATTTACTGATTTTTCTCTGTATGTACTCTGTACTCTGTAGTCCGCACTCCGAGTATACTCCAAGCGCGTTAAGAACAAAGAACAAACCATAAGACGAATACCGTGGCAGACGAATAGAGGATTTAGCGTCTGTTTCGCGCAGTTTGCTTTCTGGTTGGTTGTACACAAATCTGGTGACCGTTATACCACAATTACACAGCGCGGGAAATTAGTTCTATTGTTTGAGAAATACACGCACGACACTGTTTAAATAAAAGTCGATAAAAGTCGCTGCAAGCGGTGAGGTAGAGGAAACTGTTATTTGTTATGGCTGTATACAGGCTGTTCTTAACAAGTTCTAAGCCTGAGTATAATAAATATCTATTTCGGTCTACACGCTACACCATGGATAAAAGATAACACTGGTCTGCACTCAGTCCATCGAGATAACGCACCTCGGCGGCGATGAAAACTCATACGCTCTTGCGCATTCCCACCACTAACCAGCCCAAGCATCGTCCGTCGTAGGCGGTCGCCGGTCGTTGTCACTTCCGACGGTGGACGATAAATACGACGTACGTACGATAGAGTATAGACGATACTGTCTAGTATACTACTCTAGAACAATACTTCTATAAATTATAATACATTACAAGATGAGCAATTACTATTGGAATTAAACTTCTAGGATATGCGTGGTAACGTAAATCGGATCAATGGGTATAGTCACGACTCACGAGATCAAATAATAGAAAGTTAATTCACACCATAATATCATATCATTATTATTATTAATATTATGCAATAATAAACGAACATCGCCGTTCGCTGTTAGCGTACAACGATCGGGCGAGGTTCGCAATTATTGGAGACGGCCGAAATAACTATAACATGCGTTGTAAAATAGTCTATTATATTATATTGTATTGTCGAGTTAACTATTATATTAATTGAAGACCTAAGAGCAACAAAAAGACATATCCAATTAATACAATTTTTCAGGAGGCACTATTTAAATGTTTTAACAATTAAATAATAGTTTTACAAATTAACAAAACTTATTATTATATTTTAAGCGGCCCCTACACGTTCAATAATATTGAGATCAATAATATATTGTGCAATAAATATCCAACCCTGTTTGAATTTCTTCAATATATTGTACAAATGTACAATCCTTCAATATATTATATACCTATATACTAGAACTAGACTTTCAATAATATTGCGCAATATCAATTATTGAGCAATATTATTGTTCGTGTAGGGGCCGCTTTAGATCCAACGTCAATGCGTATAAGTAGGTAATAGCCAGTGACAACTGACAAGTTGTTAAAATAAAATGTTTCGTTGTAAAAATGATAAGCATATAAATAATAACTTATAACATACATAAAATAATAATTTGGTGCAACAACAAGATATCTCCATTTAAATGATATCTCTGAATTTAATAGTCGGATTTTTCTGGTTGTTGCACCAAATGATGCAGTTTTTTTCAACCTAGGGTAGAGTAATCTATACATAATATATAGTCACACGATATGAACATAAAGAACTATAATAATATGAACTATTTCAGTGACATAATAATATTATGGCATAAACCATATTCCAATCATTGACAAATTTTGAATAAATCCCCATTCCCCAACAAAATGGCCAAAAAAGGGGTTGCGTTATTGTTATTTAAAAAAGTTTCAATCAGCGCGCGTTGTTTTTATAACGTTGCCTACTTAACATCGTTAAAATATATTTACTATAACATTCTCGTCAGTTTTTCTATAAATATTATAATAATGGGTTGTATACAATATTTTAAACAAACGATTTTCATAACCACATTTCTTTAATATTCTTCTAATTATAAATGTGAAATGTTATAGTAACTTTTAAACTATAACAATTAAAACTGAATATTATGGTAACTTTTGAAAAATGTTTTTCAAATAATGATAAAAAATTAACACAGTTTTGAATTTCAGACATGATTCCCCCATTGATAGCCTCCGGAACTAGATTTAATTCATTTATTTTTGATCCATTGCAAAAATAAGTTTCACAATTGGTATGTTCGCCTAAGCGATGAAAAGGACCATTACCCAAATCTTTGCGAATCCCTGAATATGTAAATAATTAATAATAATTTAACTTTCACATAAATAAGCATAATAATCAATACACCTATTTAGTTACCGAAAAATAATACACCCACCTTTAATTTTTTGTGACATAGTTAAACCATTTAAATTTCGCCAATGCTTAGCAGCTTTAGTGACATCAGACCGGAACCGAAGAATGTTTGTTAAAATAAATTTGCGCACACGAAGTGGATATCTTGAATTTCTAGCTAACGTAGTCAGTTTAGAAGTATAGTTCCGCATCAAATGATTACAACATTCAATTTTTTTTATATAAAAGTTTGGTCCATAAGGCTGTACTTCGAGGAGCCTTTTTGTTACACTGCTATCACCGTCCCCTACATCAATTTACATTTTTAAATGTTATTAACCCTACACTGCGCGAATTCAATACACCTATTTAGTTACCGAAAAAAATACACCCACCTTTAATTTTTTGTTAGTTAAAAATTTAATTTTTTTTTTAACTCGTATACATTTTTTGAAAAATGTATCACTTATGATACATCGCGCGTTTAAAACATAAAAAAAAAAATTGTTCGAATAATAAACCTTTATTTATTCTTAAGTCTCAACAATATTATGTTGTGATAGGAATTGTAAAATGCGCACAAAAAACAATATTCAAAAACAAATTTATACATAAAAAAAAAAAAAATATAAATATCAACATTTTTAAGATACTTATAAATTATTTAATGAAATTAAATCATATCAGATATTAGATTATCATCAATATTAATATCAAGTATCAAATCATCATCAATAAAAATAGGTAAATTGTTTATATCTAAGTTTTCATTTTCTACTTCTAAATCTGGTGGATTCACATGTTGCTGCAGCTGCAGCACCTGGTGTTGTGTCATCATCTATATGTTTCATAACATCATCTAAAAACAATTATTCATAAATTAAAAGTTAAAATAAAATCATATAGCAAAATAAAATACATACTCAAATCAAATTCCACATCTGAACAATCCAAGTCATCATCACTAATATCAAAATTCATCAAATCAATTATTTGAGAGTCACTCAAAATATTTTTTGCCATCTTAAACCTTCAAAATTAATACTTAAATTAGACTATAATGTAACATTTACAATATTTTAAATAAAAGTTAAAGATATTAGTAAAAACCACTTCATGCACACGTTTTTACTATCAATACTATTAATATAGTTTTATAGTAATGTAATAACTATTTTCATTTATTTATTATATGCTATAAACATATCAATGAATATTACTATACGGTTCTATCACAGAATAGATAAGGTTCTATCAAAACAAAATATAAAAATACAATTTATTATAATTATCTGTGTATCACCCATGATACATTTGCTCATTAACGGTTGTCATTTGAATTATGATACAAAAGTCATAAAGGCGCTATGTATCGTGGGTGATACACTTGAAAGTATGGATAAATAAGGATACTTACTGTTATATAACGTATGTTCGATGCATAAAAATAATCTGTAGAACATTTTTAATCAAATAACATTTTTCAAAAACAAAATAACCCACGATATCAATGTTAAACGTGACTAAGAAGTATAGGTTTTTGATACTTTTCTTATCAAATTCAATCACGTTATTTTCACTATTATCTTTCCAGGGAGATTGTAAAAACACTATTAGAACTCATTGAAAACTTGTTTTATCGATGATGAGTATAAAATCGCATATCTAATAACAATAAAACAGCTGCTCTATAAGCATTTACTGAATGTATCACCAGTGATACATCACGCAGTGTAGGGTTAAATAAAAAACAATTATCTCTCCATTATACAAAAAAGTGTTGTCATTTTTATTTTACCGATAATTCGATTAAACTTAAGTCCGTGCATTTCCACGCTTTTTAAAAAGCCTTCAACCACACCATCAGCTTCCATACTTGTGGATGATTTTGTCCAATTTAAAAAACATTTGTGTTTTGTTACAACTCCCTTGGACGCTGATCTCTGACAAATAACACAATACTTGTTGCGAATACCAACAAACAAAACTTTTTTGGTCTTATGGCCAATTATGGTTGCCTGTTAAATTGAAATGTAATTAATAAACTAACTATTATCATATACATATTATATTGAGTAAAAATTATAATAACTCACAACACCAGATGACGCGTCATACTTTGTCTTGTAGCTCCTTTTGGACCATTGTCCATCCGCAACTACTGTAATCATGGGAATCCCATCAGCATCTATAACACCACAATCTAAAGCTATTTTCTTTTCATCCTCGCCGGCCTTTTGCATTTCTTCCCATGCAGTGTCGTGAACAATTTCGGCTATAGAAGCCTGTGTTTTAACAAAACTACTACACGACAATGATGGTAGTTCTAAAAATGCTGTGAACTCGTTCAACTGAGTTTGTCCAATCCCTACATTTAAACTTGTATTACTTAACTTTAATATTTAAAATTAAAAGTGTTTAAGGTTTATAGCTAAAAAAATGACTGTGAAATTATGGAGTACCTATCTGCCATATTTAATTGGTTACAGATATTATGTAATACAAATTATATATATGTATTATTTATAACTTTTGCTATGTATTTTTAAATTCATGTATACACATTTTTAAATTCTGAACAGAGTGATAAATATGTATTGATTTTACAACGATGCATTTTTTTTATTTTTTTAAGTTTTTGGCTTAGTTAATGTACTTGAAAATGTACAACACAATTTCACATTAGTTGTTCTTACTCTAATTAAAGAATCTAATACAATACATAAGAACAGTTTTTTCATAAGCGTTTTTAATTCAAATATTGACGAAATTCGTCAAAATCACGTATGTCTATAAGTATTAGAATTTTTTACTATTTTAGTGACATAATTTCACAGATCTACTAAATATAAATAAATGTTATAATATATAATATGAAAAATTCAAACCTATAGCTTGACATGCATTAACAACAGATTTATTGACTGATATGGACTCGATATTCGAAATATTATCCGTATACAATTTTGTAACTATATTACACATTTTACATTTGAAATATAGAACTGATTGTAAACCTTGTATTGTTTCATTTATATATTCCATGTCAACAAAAGAACATCCGAAACCACCTTCATGTCGTTTTTGAATCTGGCTAATGAAATATCTAATATCGACAATCCTTCTACCTTCAAGACTTCTAATACAATCGATAAATAAATACAAATTGTAAATTTAATTTCATTAAATAAATAATTATATTATTTACTTGGAAACTATAGAATCACAGGGTTCATTAGTCGATTCTACACACAACTCATGATCAATAATAGAACTCATAGTTACGCATGTATCACCTGATGTATCAAATGAAGTACTTTGCTGCTGAGTCTTTGTATGCGATTTATAAAATTCTATTGGAGTGCTAGTTAAAATAGGTACCCTAGACAAATATAAAAGTTGTTATAATAGTTAAAAGTTGTATTGGAATTTAATGTCTTATGCTTTTATAGTATTATGTATACAAACCAAAAAAAAAAAACACAATAGCAGTTTACTGTTATAATTAGGGTTGGGAATTATAAGTTATAAAAGACACTTGAACCAGTGGTTTAAAGTCATATTTTCTTCTCGTAATTTTTTTATTTTGAAATATTTCGTTAATTTTTCAGCTATTTATAGGTATTTTAAATGTTCGATTTTTTTAATAAATGTCAAAATTATTTTTTTTGGCTTAGTTAAAATGCTTGAAAATTTAATAAAAGATTTTACATAAATTAATCTATGAGTGATTAAAAAATTATCAAAATACATAGACACAATTTGTTTTTATACAAACGTTTGAAGTTTAAATATTGACAAAATTCGTCAAAATCACGAATATTTGCAAATTTTTTTGTACTCAAAGCTAAGAATTTTATAAAAAATATAGCTTTTTTTTCCATTTTAAACCGACGATGCCACGGGAACTGCTTTCGTATTATAAAAAACATAGCTACACAAAAAAAAATCGAGCGTAAGTTAATCAAAAAAATTTAAGAGCGTCTAAATTTAAAAATTCACACGTATAATAACGATTTACTATCAAACGGTAATAGATATACAATAAATTAATGTAATACCCTAGAATGACAAATTGTCTCCGATTTTTCTGCTTTTCGTAGGTTATATACCTATAATATATTAATATGTTATACCTATCATTGCATTCAAATTTAACACATCAATTATTATAGTGACCTACTCCATAACCGAGGTCCACTACTCCACCCCTACAGCAGAGCAATTCCCCGATTTTTTTTTAAGTAGTCGAAATAATGCTTCAGTTTTCAATTTTAGGGGTGGTATTTGTTAGCAAATTGGATCTAGTTTGTACTTTTAGGGAAAAACATGGATTTTTACTAAAAAACATATTTATATTGGCATCATCTATACATGGTAGAACTTTAAAAATTTTCGAGCTATTTATAGATATTTTATATTTTCAATTTATTTTAGTATTATACTTACATTGTATTATCATTTGAAGATATATTACTACCTACTATTTGTAATTATTATTTCAGCTGCCTCTTCCGAATGCTCGTGTCCATCGTTTGTTGACCTAATTTTGTAATAGTGTAATGTATTATGGATTGCATAATAAATAAAATATTACAATTGGCTATATCTGTCTCCGTATTTGACATTTAAAAAATTTAAATGATATAATAATTATGACAAACTTACCTTTTTAGATTCTGAACGGAGTGATTCGGGGGGGCATACGTATGTCGTTATTCTTATAATGATCAAAAAATTATAAGAATACATAGGCACGTTTTTTTTAAATAAACATTTGAAGTTCAAATATTGACAAAAATTCGTTAAAATCACCTCCGTTCAGAATTGTTTTTCGTATGAAATGATACCTATTATCACATTGAAATTTAACACTTCTTTATGATATAAAAGTGATCCATACGGCACCTAATGTACAGCAGAGCGGTACCCACTTACCTTCTTTTTTTTGAACGAATTGCTTTCATTCTAGCTGAAATTGCTTTCGGTTTACACACATACCGCGTACTTGTGTAACCGTGTGCCTTTTTTGAGCCTTTCATTATAAATTTAAAGTACTATGTTAGTATTGACCACACAAGTTGACTTTCGACGTCTAAATTTGATTATTCCAAAATGACTAAACACTATACAGTAAACACCAAGTCACGAACTAAGTAGTATGTGGTAATATAACTCATTTTTGATATCGATAATGCTGCCTATAATACGTAGTGTCTTATTTTATTGTTTTGCCGGGCGCAGACAATAATTATTATTTAAAATTAGAAACTCAGATAACACCAAGTCTGCGTGTCGTACGCCCGCTGCCGCCCGCATTGCCGAATTCATAGAATAGTGACGTTGGTCGTCGTCGTCCATCGTTTATTACAATAATATCCGTTGTATTTCTGTGGCAGCACATACCACGGGCGAATCTAGCAAGTTTTCTATATTTTTCATTTTAACTACTTTCCGCTCTATAGCCACAATTTGAATTATGCATAATATAAATAAAATTTTATTTCACCATCTGAAGCATGAGAATTTTAACTACAGCTGAGCGTGGAGTTTTTTTCGATACTTGTATTATTATCGTCTACAAATATGCAGTAAAAAACTAAATTTTCAAATTTTGACTTAAAAAAAAATAAATAAAAAAAAATTTTAAAAACAAAAGCTCAACTCTCGGACCTAGTGAACATTTTCTTCTTTCATAATCTGTAATAATTTTGTTTCTACGATTAATACCGAGGAATCTGTACGCATAGAGCGTCAATGTATTTTATTACATATGAAATGGGTGTGTAGCGTCCTCTTAATTAATTTAATTAATAACGCCGTCGCGCTCCTACCATAGCGACACCAATGCCGTTATCATTGAAAAGCCCCGAAGTGTGACGATATCCGCTGCTCGCTACGATTTATGATAAATTATGATATAGAAAACACCACGGTGACAGCTCTCATTCTTTTCCCCAGGTGTTTTATATACGAAAATAAAACTATTATTTTTCTGTGGACTGTATGACTATTTTATTTTAACGCAAAAAAAACTAGAAACTATACAAATTATAATATTCATTATTGTCGTCAAACACGGACGGTACGCGTTCGTAGCATTGTCGCATTACACTTTTTCTCTACAGACTGGTTTACGATACTTCGTATCGCCGCTATGATACGACGGCGCGGTTAGCTTCTCTGTATCATGAATCGTGCGTCTATCATAATAATGACAAATATAGACCGTCACAACATACCGCCCGCCTTGAAATATTAATTTCAACATGATATACAAAAGATTAATTAGTAAATAAAAAAAAAAAATAATAATAAAACGAAATAATTAAACAAACAGATACATATTTTTTTTTAATACATGTTATTATGTTACATCCGTGTTACCTTCAAAAGGCAACGGACATAACTGCCTTACAGCGCGTTTATATAGACCAGCGGTCCCCACTACGCGGCCCGCGGGCCATATGCGGCCCTTTAGTAACTTTAGTGCGGCCCGCACTAAAATTAAATTGTTCGTTCTAAAATCCGAAATTCTATAAACAGTGAATAAAACGAACGTCGCTTATTATCTTATCATTTTTATTTATTTTATTTTTCTATTTTAAACTTGTATTGAATTACGACTTGGACAGATAAGTAGGCACCTACGGGCTATGATTATGAGTTTATTTATTTCCACCGTAGTAGCCCACCACGTAGTCTTGTATGAACAGTTTATCGCTTATTGTCCGTTTGTATTTTATCCTGTATTGTCGTTACAATATGTAATTCTGTGCTTCTAGCATTGTGTGTTCTAGTTTCTGTGAGTAAGCTGTTAATTTTATTTAATATGTAAATTTCCAAATGATTTTAGTGTTGTCATGAATAAAACAATTAAAATCATGAATTTTATCAGAGCTAGAGATTTAAATCACCGAAAATTTAAAGAATTTCTTTCCGAACTAAATTCCCAATACAGTGATATTATGTTTCATACTGAAGTGCGATGGCTAAGCAAAGGTAAAGTCTTAGAACGATTTTTGCCCTTCGTGAAGAAATTAAATTATTTATCCACCAACAAAAAGATAGTTATAGTAATAGATAATTATAGACCCTCGGCTGTTTTGACCTGAGCTACCCGTACTATCCCGTCATCACCTTGTACGCTTACGACGACACCTAATCTCCATTGCAATGCGAGAATGTTATCATCTTTGATCAGGACCACGGAGCCTAGTCTGATTTCCGGTCCTTTTCTACTTGACCACTTGGCGCGTTCCTGCAATTGCCCCAGGTATTCGGTGCTCCAACGACGCCACAGTAACTGTGAATATTGCGTGACTCGACGCCATCTCGTTAAACGATTTATGGGTACATCTAATAAACTAGGCTCAGGAATAGCTACAAGAGGGTCTCCCATTAAGAAATGTGCAGGAGTGATATACGTAGGATCGGTAGGTATTGGAGTCAATGGACGAGAATTTAAGCATGTTTCAGCGCTGGTTAGGAGGGTAGCTAATTCTTCGAAAGTCAAATTTACGTTGCCCAATAACTTACCTAACAACGATTTTATGGACTTCACAGCTGCCTCCCATAGACCACCGAAATGTGGTGAACGCGGGGGAATAAAGTGCCATGATACACCGACGTCAGCTAACGCCTTTTTCGTACTATTTAAATGCAGTTCTGATTGAAACAGCCGACGTAACTCTTTTAACTTGTTGTTCGCGCCGACGAAATTAGTCGCGTTATCCGAGTATATTTCGGCGCTTTCTCCGCGTCTGTCGAAAAATCTATTTAAAGCATTTATGAACGACTGCGTCGTGAGATCGCTGACTAGTTCGATATGAACTGCCTTAGTGGCGAAACAAACAAACACACAGGCATATGATTTAATTAACGGGGCTCGACACGCAACAGACTAGATTTTATAAAAATGGCCCAGCGAAATTTTAGGAATGGACGTCCGGGCTTGACGCGATCACTAGGCAGGTTTTCCATAATAGGTTGTACGGTGATGGGTTTACTGTGGAAACATACAACGCACTTATGTATTATATTGCGTATCAGATTGCGTCCGTTTATCGGCCAATACTGTAATCGTATTGCGGCTAATACTGCTTGCGGTCCGCCGTGCATCAGGGCTCATGCTGATCACGGCATAATAAATTAGTAAATGTACTATCAGCTGGTAGCACAATCGGGTGCCGGTGTTGTATATCAATTAACGACGCATTTTTCAGCCGACCTCCGACCGGTATTAAATCGTTATCATCCAAGAAGGGTCGTAGGCGTAATAGTTTACTTTTCGATTATACGCAGTTACCTTTTTTTAATTCACGCAGCTCGCTAGTAAAATGGTTAGCTTGTATCATTTTTATTAGTGACGTTTTCGCGTTATCCAACTCACCGGCACTAAGCGAACATTTTGTCTTTTTTAATACCACATTATTTTTAAAACGTAAAACGCTCGTTTTGCCGCAACCAGGCAGGACCAGGCCACCATAATTCGTTTTTGGCCAATTTCGACGAACAACAGCCTCTTGAGATTATGTCGGCGGGATTGTCACTTGTTTTAACATGATGCCATTCTGAATGTAAAGTACTGTCCTGTATTTCACTCACCCTATTGGCTACGAACGTTTTCCACTTCGCGGACTGTGATGCGATACAAAACAGTACGATAGTAGAAACTGTCCAAAAGCATCTTCGCTGTACATTTATTTGCAACTTGGGTAGTAATGTAGTTGCTACTCGTACTAACAGCAAAGCTGCGCATAATTCTAAACGTGGAATCGACAGAGACTTTATTGGTGCTACTTTAGACTTAGCGCATATTAAAGTAGTATAATATACTCCGACACTACTTGCGCATCTTACGTATAAACAGCAACCGTAGCTTTAAGCTGGTTACACACTAGGCGAATAGTTCGCGCGCGGACGCGATTTTAAATCGCGGCGATTTATATTCGCTTACAACACAAAGCTTACACATTGTAACATTTTACGCGGTTAAAAATCGCGTCAAATATCATTACCTCGTGGTTACTCGTCCTGCTATTCTCGTGCGCACATTTCAAAGTTTTTAAGCTACAATTTTTTAGTTAAATTAAAATTTATTGAATGAAAAATGGTTTTTTTGAGTCGTACTCAAACTGTTTGCCTTGCATATATATTGCATAAAAAAAGACAGGAAAAACGAATAAACAGGCGTTTTTGGGTTCATCCTCTAAACCTAAAAAGGCCTCGGGAAGGCCAATTCCAAGTTACATTTATGACTTTAAGATTCCACGCAGACGAGTTCTTAAAGTACTACCGTATGTCAATTTCATCATTTGATGAACTGGTAAGTAAAATTATTATTATAACATATTAATAATTGTTCAGTTTTAAAAATTATATTGAAAATAACTGTATTCATACAAAAATTATTATTTTAATTTTTAGTTATCCCGAGTAAAGCATAGATTGCAAAAAGAAAATACACTTCTACGAGATTCAATACCGCCTGAAGAAAGATTGTCAGTGACATTAAGGTAAAACAGTAAGCAGTATACGTTGTATAATTATGTTATATGTAATATGTCACATAAAAGTAAAACCATAAATGCATTAATATTAAAATATTTAATAAAGTCACAAAATTAATTTGATTATATATTTTTATTATGAAATAAAAAAATAATTGTGGGTAGCAGTCTTAGCTCTCTAAATATTTATAATACAAATAACACAATATATTAAATCATAAATAATAAATATAATTTAACAAACCCGTGTCAAATGACAAATAGTTATAAAAACTAAAAATTAAAAATAATGTTTTCACATTTGACAGTCTTAGCCTATATAAGTATATATATGTATATAAAAAAAATATTTTCCAGTTAGAACTTTACTTAGGAAAAATAATTGTGAGATTAAAAAAAAATACGCCGGTCTTTTAGATTATAAATAATGATAAATTTAAATAGTCAAAAATAAATTAAACAAAATATGATTAAAAGAAAATTTACCTGTATAATATGTTCTAAATTAGAAAAAATCGAATACATTTTGTTACTCAATGTAATTTGTTGAGCTATCTGAATAAGATGGTTGCAGTGACTCATGAGTATAATTAGGAAGACTAGGATGTATTACTGGTTGAGATGTCAGAGCTGAGTACATTGACGGTCCAGATAATGTCTGCGAATATCCTCCGAGTGGAAAATTGCTCTGATTATATACCTGTCGATACATTGCCGTATTATCTGGAGTAGGGTTTTTTACTCTTTGTATAGCATTGATCAACTCAATATAAAGTGTTGGCTTCTTATCCTCACCGATGGTTTTCATTTGAGGCAAGAGGGACATTAAAAATAATTTATCTGGGTCTGTGTCTTCGTTTTGACTCCTAAGAGACTTTAGTAATTCGTCCTCAAAGTTAATTTTTTTTGGTTGTTTTGTACGTTTCGGAATAGGTTTTAAATTTGTATGTACTGTGGTAGATGACATGGACTTTTCCAAAACAGGATTTGAATACGTGATTTCATCATTGACGCAATTTACTTCAATTAAATCATCTTCCACAGTTTGCGAATTTTCTTTGCCTTGTTCGTTCTCCGTCTCCTCTTCATCACTTTCGTGGTTATAATTTCCCTCTGTTCTAATATTCATATAATTAATTATAAATTAGTAAATCCTTATATGTATTAATAGTATAGTTATATATATTATATTATAGGGTTAACTATTTATGTATAATCGAAGTATATTTACCTTCTATTTTCCATCGTTGGTCGTAAGAACTCTACAATTTCCGAGAATACGTATTTTTTTTTTTATTAGCTGCCTGGCCAGATTTTGTAACACATTTTTTTTTGTATGTGTCTCGCAAGTTTTTCCATTTTTTTTGCAGTTCAATTACTACAATGTGAAAATATAGATAAGTATAGATTAATAAAAACTAAAAAGTTAATGTTTATCCTATACCAATGCATCATCAATAATTACAATATTATATTTTTTATTTGATTATTTATGGATAAAAAACTTGGATTTAAACTTGGATTAAAAGTAACTCATTATTTATTAATTATTTATATACCAATTTAAATAGCAATTATTTATCATTGAGTTCAAATAAAAAAAATTCATTAGATACAACTCGTAGAAGTTTAATATGTTGTTTTTTTATTTAGATACTTGGCTACTGGGGCAAGTTTTTCGTCGTTACATTTTGACTTTTTGATTGGCGTATCGACCATAGCCAAAGTCATTAATGAAACGTGTTTGGTGTTATGGGAAGTGTTACAACCAACTGAAATGGTACCACCAACAGTAGAAAATTGGTTGGAAATAGCGGAAGGTTTCTACAAAAAAACACAATTTCCTAATTGCGTTGGAGCTGTCGATGGTAAACACATCCGGTTGCAATGTCCAAAAAACAGTGGTACTCAGTATTACAACTATAAGAATTTTTTTTCTTTGGTTTTATTGGCAATTTGTGATTCAAATTATTGTTTCACAATAATAGATGTAGGCTCGTTTGGCAAAGAGAGCGATTGCAATATTTTCAAGCAATGCCCTTTTGGAAAAAAATTATACTCTGACAAAATAAATTTCCCTCAAGATAAATGTCTATCCGGTGATGAAGATGGTGTCTCTCAGCCATTCGTACTCGTAGCAGATGAAGCGTTTGCGTTGAACAAACATTTATTACGTCCTTTTCCTGGTAGAACTTTGAACGATAACAGGAGAATATTTAACTATCGTCTTTCAAGAGCAAGGCAACAGATAGAATGCTCTTTTGGAATTTTGTCCAACAAATGGAGAGTTTTCCATTCTACTTTACTAGTAACACCAGATGTTGCTGTGTCCATTACTAAGGCAGCGTATTGCATAATTTTGTACGTCGTAGGGATGGTTTTAATTTTGAGGACACGATTAGTTGTGAAATGCCTGATGTATCAAATAAAATAGGTGTTGGAAATGCATCTTTAAATGCCAAAGATATAAGGGAGTATTTCGTACAATACTTTAACAATCCAGAACATGCTCTAAGCTGGCAGAATAAGGTATTAGGTTAAACTATACACACGTTTATTTCAAGTATGCAGTAATAATATATTGTGTAATTGTGTCATAGTTTTAAATTTCAACGGTCTAAATTATTATTATTATTTTATAAATTATGTTAGTTTAACTGCATTTATGTTTTACTCGTATGTTAAAAATGTTGTCTTAACCAATATTGTATAATATTTAACATTGATAAGTTGGATGACATATAATAATAAGTGCCTAACTTCATTATTAAAATTGTATCTATTATTAAATATTATATTATTATACAATATAATATACCTACGTCATATTATAATAATATATTGTTATTATTTAAATAATTTGTCATATTTGTTTTTAATTTGTTATTATTATTATTAATATCATTACTTATATACGATTGAATATTATTATAAGTTTTTGCAATACCGACAATAATACAAATATTTATAGTTATATTATATCAATTGTTCTTGTAAGTTCAAAGTTGTAGTATCATTTTGAAAATAAGTTAATGGATTTTAGAACAAGTATGCTTACTTTTTTCTCTCTTCCCAATTTCGTCGAGACTGCCAAAATCATTTAAAGTAGCCTTTGCAACCCTCAACCAACTATTATATTTTTGAATCTTGTTGTGATACTCCTTTGATTCTAAATGTAATATGTAGATAACACGTCATTTTAATATAATAATTTATTGTGTATTGATAAATATTTTAGATAGTTCATGAAGCGAACTATTAGCTGTTTTGTAAAAAGTTAGTTATAATACTAAAAAATATACAAAAACACAAAACAATTTACTGAAAATCAAAATAAATATGTACAATAAATTAGTGGTAAAAAATATACTTTTGACTTACCTAAATTCCAGATTGACTCCTCTTGAGATATCTCGATTATAAAATGTTCCAGATCAAAACTAGCGGAACTCATATTTATATTAAAATTAAAAATTTGAATTAAATATTATAATAGGTATTTGGTAATTCAAAATTACTTTGAGTTAAGTCTATCTTTATAAAAGTCACCAGGAAGTAGGTCCGTTCACCTACAACTATAATTGAATATTAAAATGAAAATGTCGACGAAATCGCGAGCGAACATCCGCCCGGTGTGCATAGACCCAGTCAAAACAACGTGTTTAATTTTAGCCGTCTGAGGCGAATGTTCGCCTAAAATTAAACATGCGCGAACAATCGCGGACGTTGGCGGATTTTATCCGCTCGGTTTGTATAGTGTGAATGCTCTTATCTAAAATAGGTTGTTTAATTTTAAGCGAATGTTCGCCGCGATTTAAAATCGCGTCCGCGCGCGAACTATTCGCCTAGTGTGTAACCTAGGTGGTTTCACACGAAGCGAATGTTCGCGCGGCGAAGGCGATTTTAAATCGCAGCGGTTTTTAATCGCTCATTTTATTTCGGTTTCACACTAGCGATTAATCAATAGATGCGAATGGCCGGCGAACATTATTTCCCGCTAATTTTCGAATCAAACAATTGAGCTCTTATTTTACAAATTAGTCGTTCAGACATCGTGGTTGCGTGTAGTGTTCATTTGCAGTTGTTCTGTACTTATTTTTATAAAATATATTATTTTATCAGTTTGGTCATTACATTTTTTTACAAAAAATGGAAACATTTAACACTGTTGAACACGTTAGTATAATTTATGCATTACATAAAAGAAGTCAATTCCAAAAAAAATAAAATTAACAGAAAAAGAGTGCATTGGGTACACCCATTAAATATGAAGAGAATTGAAGAAGGACAATTTCAAGTCACATTTTTGACACTTCGGCAATATCCTGAAGAATTTTTTAAGTACTTTCGTATGTCAATAACGTCATTTGATACACTAGTAAGCTAATAAAAATAATAATATTAAGTCATTCTATACAATATTTTATAAATAGTAACTAAATTACTAAACTCAATGGATTTAGTTTTTTTTAATTTAGTTCAATGTATTTTACAATCTAGATTTTGCTGGTTGGAAAATATATACAAAAACAGAATACAAATATGCGTATGTCTATAACTCCTGAAAAAAGGTTAACGGTGACGATAAGGTAAAATAATATATTTATAATAATTGTATACTGATTCGTAACTCGTAAGTAGGGTTCTGTAAAATAGGCCTAATAAAAGTTTACATATACTAGTGACTTGAAATTAGTCATCACTTTATTTTTTGTTTTTGTGTTTTTGTTTTCAATCCTTGGCTATATAATTTGAACATTTTATAAATTTTTAACTACAAAATAATTTTAAATTTTGCTTAATTTAAACTTTAAATGCTTATAAAAAAAATTGTGCCTATGTATTTTCAATATTTTTCAACCACTATATTAACAATATACCAGGCGCCTTGGATTACATTTTCGCGGTTTTTTACCATACAAACAAAATTTTAAAAATATTAAAACATAGTCACAATTATTTTACAAGCATTTAAAGTTTGGCTTTTGATAAAATACGTAAAAATGACGAAAATGCGCAAATTATTTTGGGTTAGAAATTCATAAATTTTGTTTTTTTAAATCTTGAAAATGTAATATAAGATTCCTACTAGATTACCTACTTATAAATTTGTCTATCTTTAATTAAAAATGTCAACGGGAATGTCAAATTAAAATTTTAATCCGAAGTTCGAATTATTACAATATTGGATATTCACTCGATATTTTCATGTACCTAGCGATTTTCATATTTTATTGCAATTCAAAAACGAATCTAAAATTAGCTAAAATTTGAATGCTTCTCTTTTTAGATACCTAGCTACTGGAACTAATTTTACGGCGCTACATTTTGAGTTCTTGATGGGTGTGTCAACAATTTCCAGAATAGTTTTGGAAACGTGTGATGTTATTTGGCAAATATTGCAACCCATTGAAATGGCAGCACCTACTACTCAAGATTGGCTAGAAATATCAAATGGATATTTTAAAACATCACAATTTCCTAATTGCGTTGGAGCTGTTGATGGCAAACACATTAGGGTGGAATGTCCAAAAAATAGTGGGACACTATATTATAACTATAAACAATATTATTCATTTATTCTTATGGCAGTCTGTGATTCAAACTATTGTTTCCGAATAATTGATGTTGGTTCTTATGGAAAAGCAACGACTGCAACATTTTTAAAATATCGTCTTTCGGGAAAAAACTGTATTCAAACCAAATTAATTTTCCTCCAGATAACAATTTACCAGGTGATGATTTTGGTGAACCTCAACCATTTGTAATTGTGGGTGATGAAGCTTTCGCCCTACATAACAATTTGGTAAGACCGTTTCCTGGTAGGGCATTAAATGATCAAAGAAGGATATTCAAATCAAGGGCCCGACAAACAATAGAATGTTCCTTTGGCATTTTATCTCAAAAATGGAGAGTTTTCTAAACTAGCATTTTAGTTGATCCTGATATGGCTACTACTATCACAAAAGCATGTTGTGTCTTACATAATTTTATTCGACGTCGGGACGGATATAACATCGAACACAATCTCAGTTGTCCTCTGGAGTGTATAACTGAAAGAAGAGGAGTGGGAAATTCTTCAACTAGTGCCAAAGATGTGAGGGAGTACTTTGTTAAATATGTTAATGATCCTAGTCACGCTTTAAGCTGGCAGAATAAAGTAATTAGAAAATCTTAGTAACTATTGTTATTTAATGTTTTTTAGTATGTATTTTTTGATTACTTATAAGTTTTATGTTATAAGGTTATGTGAAATATAATAATGAATAGTTTCGTAGCATTTTTATTTTCAATAGGTATTAAGTATTTTTCTTTATAATAATATTTAAAACAATTAAAAAAAAAAAAATAATAAATACTTATACCCATATTCCTTTGGGTTCATTTAAAATATAAATAAAAATCAATACTTATTATAATATTTAAAAACAATTAAAAAAAAAATAATAATACTTTTTTGGGTTAATTTAAAATATAAATACATTTATAAAAATCAATTATTATGATATTTGTAATTATACTACACACTGTTAAAAAACAAATACAAATGTACAACATTTTAGGTAACAACTAATTATTTAGTGAGCCGTTATCATTATATGGAGAATGACAGTTTTGGGAATAAGGGGCAGGATAATTTGAATACGTTTGGGTATAAATTGGGTGTGATGATGGGTTTTGTACATATGAATTCACTAATGATGAATGAAGTGGTTGAATAGGTGCAACCGGTGCAGGTTGTGGGTTTTTAATTTTTTGAAATAAGTTTAATATTTCTATTTGCGCATTGAGTTTTTGGTCTTCGTTTAATAATTTAAATTTTGGTAAAAGCGACAGTAAAAACAATTTATCTGGATCATTGTCAGTTTGTTTATTTTTCATAAGATCAACGAGTTGATTTTCAAAAGGTGACATGTTTTGATCATACTTCTTTGATTTTAATGTTCCTAATCTGGGCTTTTTTGAATGACTTTCTTCTTCCACTTCTTTTTCTAATTCTTCATTTGCTTGTTCTTCATCCTCAGCATCATCTCCAATTCCATTATTATCGTCATCGGTATCATCATTAAAATTACCTTCAGTCCTGAAAGAAGGATGTTTTTTTAAATTTTTATTAAAATATATACGTCGTACAAAATAAATAATTAATTAGTATTAAGTATTTATTTATCAAGTATTTACTTAATATTTATAATATAAATTAAATATTAAGTTATTTAAGTATAAGCAAGTAGTTAATATAAATATTAATTGTATTTATTATCAAAGCACTGAGCACTACTAACCTTCTATTATCCATTGTTGGTTTCAAAAACTCCAAAATATTGGAATAAATATATGGTTTAATTTTATTGGCAGCTTGCCCTGATTTTGTAATGCATTTCCTCCGATAGGTATCTTTTAAGTTTTTCCACTTTTTCTGGAGTATAAGGACTGTAAATAAAAGGTATTATACATTCATTGCTCAGCTCAGAATCAAAAATTTAAATTAATTAATCAACATGTATAGGTAGCATTATTATTAATACTATTTTTTAAATGCAAACTATTATTATAATCTATACATATAAAATCCAAATACCACTCACTCACTGATCGCTGTATCTCAAAAACTACGCAACGTACGGACTTGAAATTTTGACTAGAAGTTCTTCTCATATTTTCACCGTGCAATAAGAAAGGATTTGCCAAAATTTACATTTTAAATAGATGCTCAAACAGGGATCTTGAGGTTCACGATGGAAATTCGATATGTTATTTTATTTATTTTATAAATAGTTGCCATTGGTTACAGTCAACAGCAGAAATTAGTATTTATTTATTATTGATTGCCATTCATTATTCAAATCGAGTTATTGAACTGTGTCCGTGATCCGACGTAGTCGGATTGCTTACCAGGGTGGCTAAGTTGCACTTACTGCAGCGAGTTATACCCAATGGGAGTTGAATAATCATAATTTTTTTAAAAGTTGCCAATTTTTAAGGGCAACGAAGTGCACGGGTTCAGCTAGTTTATTTATAATTATTTCAAACATTAATTACTTTGTTTCTGCTTCTCTGTCTCTTCAAGAGTTTCAAAATTCTTCAACACAGCTGTTGCCACTTTCATCCAACTTACATGCTTTGCTACCTTATCATGATATTCTTTTGCTTCTATGAAAACAATATAAATAAAAGAATAGTTACCTATATAAAATTACAAATGATAAGCAATTTTTGTTTAGGTAGGAGAATCTTCTATTAAAATGTTTAATGTCACCTTTGAAAAGAAAAACTTTTATGAATTTTGAACTCAAAAATAATTTACAAATTTGAAATTTTGATGAATTTTGTCAACATTTGAACTTTAAATGCATATAAAAAGTAATTGTATTTAATAATAACATAATATATTTTTAATATTTTTGATCGGTTATTAAAGCATCTTATGAGGACTCTTGTGTTAAATTTTCAAGCTTTATTACCAAGTGGAAGTTTTAATCAAAAAAAAGTTAAAAAATATCGAAAATATATTATATGGAAAACGCAAATATAAATATTTGGTGAAAATAGTAAAAAGTGTCTACAGTATTTGTTTTTGAGTTTCATAATAAAATTGATTTTTTCAAAAATTGGTTTTGCGTAAAAATAAGCATTTTTTTTACTTTTTTGTTTTTAAAGACACTTTCAAAAACTACTGGGAATTTTCAATTTTGACCCCTCAAAGGTATCAACTATATTCAATTTTCTATCAGAAATTGTAAATAATATTTATAACTTACTAATATTCCATATAGAGTCTTCCACAGATACTTCTATAATAAGTTCTTCTACGTCGTAAGCGTAACTCATATTAATAATAAATAAACAAATATGAATGTTAAATTTAAGATAATAAATATGAAAATATTAACTTGATTAACTCACTGATGAAAATTCACTTTTTTACAACTGGGTATACTAAATTAATATAAATTAATATCGATTAATATAAATTAATATATAATATCAACAATATATATTGATACTTTGGTGGTCGATATTTGAATGATCGAATTATCGAACGGCGAACATTCGCGGCGGAAATCACGTGGTGTGTATCAATCTAGTCAAAACAATGTGTTTAATTTTAGCCGCCCGCAGCGAATATTCGCCTAAAATTAAACAAGACCGATTTCTTGCGATTGTTCGCCATTCGTACCCAAGCGATTATTTATGTGTGAATACTGTGACTTAAATGTAGCTGTTTAATTTTGAACGAATGTTCGCGGCGATTTAAAATCGCCTTCGCCGCGCGAACATTCGCTTCGTGTGAAACCACCTTAAGCCTGTTCGCTGGCGTCTGCAAACCCGTGAACCTCTTATCTCGTCGCTAATAATAGCATCTGCGATTTTACGTGGTATGGTCAGATTGTTTAACGACGACATCGATTACTTACGCCATTCTTCTTGCATGAACATTAGTACCGGAACGGTAGTTGAACTATAAAACGTCCGTCTTTTTTACATCGCGAAACCGTATTATTAAAAAAGTTTACGCATACTTGTTCTTCTCGTGTGTGTGTGACGTTATTTCGTGGTTCTTCAATGAACCAAAACTTCTGTAATAGATTTTCTACCGTCGGCCTGTCTTCCGTTGTAAAAAAATGTTGAGCTCGTGATCATTACATTTTTCCGATAATTTATTTCGACAGGTCCGGAGGCTACCCAACCAAACTCTGTTTTTTGATATAACGGACCGCTAGGATTTGTTCGTATTTTTCCTCATAAAATATCAAAAAAATGCTCTGCGCCTATCAAAATGTCGATTTTTTGTGGTGTATAGAATAACGGATCTGCTATGATCTGCTAAACTGATTTACCTGACCTAATACTTCAAGATGAATTTGAAAAATACTTTGGTATATTCAAAAATAATGTTGAAAAGTTTAAAATACTTGAAGGTTTCAAAAGAAAATTATTGGCTGTCTCAAATTTCTATAAGAACAAATTTGAAAATAAGAAAAAAGAAGAATGTAAAAACTTAAAAACTTTAAAAATATCTAATAATCGAATAAAGAATAATTCAAATAACAACTTTTCTGATTCAAAGCGTATAAAACTAGTTACTAACTTAGAAAGGGATACATCAATAGACGATTCATTGTTGGCTACAGAATCTACAAGTTCTGCATTTTTTAAATATGATCTAACAAAAGAAAAAAATTCTGTTCAGACAACTCTGAAATGTTGGTTAAATGAATATTTAAAAAATTCTCAAGTATTGTATCTTCATGAACAGATACAAAATATTAGTTCCGAAATGTTGGATATTACTATTATAGTTGATATTTTAAATGTAGGCTCAAATGAAGAACTTCAGTATGGAGAACTATCAGCACATATTGCATGTGTTTTATGTAAAAATCGCATTAAAATAATGAAATTGTCTAAAAATTGTAATTCCCCTAGCAGTAATTCTATAGTAGAAAATTATATTACTAAGGAGCAGGATTTTGATTTTTGCAGTGGTAATTATGGGGGAGATACCATCTGCAAATCACCAGAAATCACCCCAAATATTGTACTAAAGTCACAAAAAACTAAGTGGCAGAATAAAAATTATTCAAGAACCGAAAGAAACCGACGCGCTCTAAACAACAGTCTACTTTTAGATCAACTTGAACAACCACTTATTACTAACTTTTATCCAATAATTAACAAAATTGAAAAAATTATTGTGGCTCAACCACTAACAGACACTAATCATTCTTTTTGTGTATCAATATTTGGAACTGATAATCGTTTCAAATGTGATGATGTAATGCAACGATGGCAACAAATGAAACAACTTGCTGATATTGAAGGCATAAAGATAATAGGATTTTCTTCAGACGGTGACACTCGACTACTTAAAGCTATGGAGTTAAGTTGTAATGAACATATCAATTCAAATTTAGATGATTCAGGCCAAACAGAAGAAAATACATATGCTACATCTTGGACGTGGTATCACATGGGACAAAATCATAGATTTAATACATTAAATGAGAGTAAAATATGTATACAAGATTCTGTACACATAGCTACCAAATTAAGAATACAGTTACTAAACAGAAAAATAAGACTTATGATCTGAAAATATGTTGCCACAGTTGACCATTTATATATACTGATTTCTGAAAAAAACAAAAGATAAGCATAAATTGACTGCATCTGACTTAAAGGCTGAAGATAAAATGAATTATAACGCAGCTGAAAAAAATATGGAGCCACATATTTATGATTTACTCTCAGATATTCCTGACAGTTTAGGAACTAAAACATATCTAAGAATCATGAATTATGCTACAACTTCTTTAATTGATCCTAATTTAAGTATTGAAGATCGTATCTATAGATTATGGTATTGTGTTTTTTTCCTAAGAATATGGAGTGTGGATACTAAAAAATAAAGATTATTCATTGAAAAATAATTACATTACATCCAATTGCTTAAGCTGTATAGAAATAAATGCACATTCTGACACGGTACGTAACGGCAACCAGTACACCGTACGGGCACCGTTGCGAGGTTGCGACCTAGTCTACACTTTTGTCAACCATCACCACGGGCTACGCCAGCGCGACAATGCCAACTCTCCCACCGCGCCGCAAGGCACAAGGCGAGACGGGAAGGCAATTCGCGCAAAACGAGTACCGGCCGCCGGCGCTTCGCTCTCTCTCGTTTTCACCGATCGCCGTGAAAACAACCCGCCGTGGATACTAGAACCTAGTCTGTACAATTATATGTTTGTTTTGTTTGTTTTGTTCAACAATAAAGTGTCGACACAAATGAAAACATAAACGATTGTGTGTAGTGTTTTAATAAATTATTCTCGACGTGAGTGTCACTCCCGCCCACCATACTACGCAACTGTAGTAAACCGACGTTTTAGCACAAAAACGTCAGACCAAAGTTCAGGCGGCTACAATAATAATCACGCCACTGATGCTGCCATCTCATTGGCTTAGTGCTGAGCTACAGCACATCACGCCATTCCTATTGACGTCAATCACCCTTTCCTTAATCACGGCATGTCCCATATAAATAGGAGCCCTTGTTACAGAGGACTTCAGAGATAGCTTCATACACAAACGTTTCACCCATGCTTACCAAGAGCCTCTAGGGAAACGTTACACACACAGTCTCTCCGGTTTAGTATTTCAATACTAAGTCGAAAAACCTTTTAATACATTTATAATCATTAACGTTATTTTATATTAATTAATTACGTTCAATAAATACTTAAAGTTATATATTAATATTGTGTTATTTAAAACGACTTTTTGAACCAAACTTCAAACCTTTCTTCCGTTCCTGAACAACACCACATTGCATCGACATTGTGCATTCGTCGTTAAAGAAGTATTGCAGTAGCCACGATCAGTGAGAGCGACTGGTTACTACATAAAATTTGGTGTCAGGCGTGAGGTCACACTTCATCAAACGAAACATTTTTGGCTTGCTCAAAAAAAGTAGTTTGAGACCCACCGACGAATCCACATTCACGTACAACACGAAGGACGAAGAAAAGGAGTTCTGTGGAGCATTCAAGCACGCAGACGAGTCCAGTGAGGGCAATCATTCAATCCAAATCCAGGACAGCCCAGGAAGGACGAAATTCAAACTTTTTTCCGAGTGCAAATTCAAGGTTCGACTCAAGATGCAAGCTCTGTAAGTCATTTGAATATTATATTGTATGTCTGACGGAGTAAATAGCAATTGGCAAGTAGTAGCTTATAACCCAAATACATTAAAAATCAGAATGGTTAATACAGATAAATTAGGTTCAAAACCTAATTTTGCCCTCAAAGGGGGCACTCAAGTTAGTACCTTCTTTCTCGGGAGGAACAGAATCCGATTTAGCTTCATTTCTGGCTAAATGCGAATTTATTTTTAAAAATATCCCCGATACATTAAAACCCAATATTTTAGAAGCTATACTAACCCAATTAAAAGGTAATGCATTCGAAGATGTTAGATACAAAAAATTAATACCTGGGATGAATTAAAAAGTTTATTTAAAACCGTTTTTGGATCAGCACATTCAGTGTCGTACTTATAAGTACAATTAAGTCAAATTCGAAAAAGCGCAAAAGAATCGGTTAAAGAATTTTCCATTAGGATAGAAAAAACTGCACACGAACTAATACACATGCGTTAACGATAGATAAGGCAGCAGCCGAAACCGCAATAATAGCACAAACCGTGCGAGCTCACGCGCTGAGCGTATTTGTAGCAGGCGTTCCACAAACTATCGGCATAATATTAAAAGCGCGTAATATACAAAATTTTGAAGAGGCAGTACTAAGCGCGATGGAAGAGGAAAAAACGACAGAATATAACGGAAGCGTGAGCGGATTTAATAAATTTCCAAATAAAAAATAAATTTGAGAAAAAACATTTTAATGATAAAAGCGCGATTAAATGCCACCGTTGCGATAGATTAGGTCATTACGCAAACGAGTGTAGGACAAGCGAGCATAAATTACCTACTTTTCGAAATCCGAACAGCGGGCAAAGTACAAATACAGCAATTAAACGGGAATATTCGAGTAAATTCTGCAAATATTGTAAAAAACCTAATCACGACATTAGCGAATGTCGAAAACTTAAATATAACGAGAAAAATAAATTCAATGAACAAAATCAAGGGGGCCAACAGAATAGGTCTATTGAGGAAATACAATCGGGAAGCAATATACGCATAATCACGCCCATAACACAGGAACATGTAACATGTTTTTCTGATAAATTCGAAAAAAAGGAAATCAAATTTCTAATTGATAGCGGTTCAGAAATGAACATAATCAAAATATCGAGCTTAAAAGGACACATAATTGTCAATGAAAAAGACAAGAAAAAAATTAAAGGCATCCACGCAAGTCCAGTAGAGACAGACAGACAGTAGGATCGGTAATAATTCCAATATATATTAACGAACAACCTTTCGTTGTTAAATTTGACATTGTACTAGATAATTTTTCAATACCTGAAGCAGGTATAATAGGCATAACATTTTTAAAGTTGAACAAAGTCATTCTAGATTGGGATAAAGAAATACTAATAATACCTGAGAAAATAAAAAATAATGATACATTAATTATCCCGCCACGAAGTAATTGTGTATTACAAATTAGGGCAGATGAACAAATCGATCACGAATTAGTAACGATAAGAAAATACGAAATTAATGAAGACGTAATTATAGCTAATAGTATCAGTCCGGTTAAAGGTGATAAAGTAATTAGTAATATTATAAATATATCCGAACAACCGTTCGTAATTGAACAATTAACAACGAGTAATTTAAAATGGGAACCATATAAAGATAATGTTTTTATTACCAGCGAGGAAAATCAATCTGTTAACAGAATTAAAAAGATCACAGAAACCGTTAATACCGAACACCTTAACAGGGAGGAGCGCGATAACATATTAGACCTTTGTAGTCGATTTTCGGACTTATTTTTTTTTTGAAGGTGACCTATTAAGTGCCACTGATATAGTTAAGCATCAAATTAATACGCCTCGGTGCGTTAAACCGATAAATATTCGTCCATATAGATTACCGCATGCATACCAGGAAGAGATAGAGAAACAGGTGAAAGAAATGAAAAAAGCTAATATAATACGCGACTCTATCTCCATTTAATTTTCCACTGGTAGTAGTTAAAAAGAAAAAATACGCAAACGGAAAACAAAAAATGCGAGTGTGCGTTGATTTTCGTAAGCTCAATGAAGTCACGGAAAACGAAGCTTACAGATTACCAAATATTCTAGAAATATTAGAGTCATTAGGTTCGTCTAAGTACTTTTCGACTCTAGACCTTGCGAGTGGTTATCACCAAATAATCATAGATAAGGGGGACACCCATAAAACGGCGTTTTCTACGAAATCTGGTCATTACGAATTTTTACGATTACCATTCGGACTTAGTTCCGCGCCAGCTACATTCACTCGAGCCATGAAAGCTATTTTAATGGGCTTGGAAGAAGTATGTACGGCGTATTTGGATGACATTGTCGTCCATGGGTCAAGCTGACGTGACCACCAGAATAAATTAGAACAGGTATTCACGCGTTTAAGCAGTGGCGTACCCAGGGGGGGCTTAGAGGGCTTCAGCCCCCACCCCCCATTGGCCGTGTTATGGAATAAATTTTATATTATAAAATACAAAGTACAAACCATGATATTCCTAAAAACAGTGTTGAGTACACAACATATTATCACAGATTAAATAATATATATATTTTTTATATAATCTGTGGTATTATCTTAAGTAACAACGACATAATATTATAAGCAAAGAATAAACGTTCCGTATATGGTACCGATATAATATTATTTGATCGGTATGAACGTAGTAACAAACATTAAGATACGACAACGACTGTTATCTGTGGTGTACGGTGTACGGCATGACGCACGTGATGCGCGACCACAGATATGTATAATAAACTAGATTGCTAACTGATGATAATATGCGAAGTTATTATCCACCATTTTAATCGAGGCCGATGTAGATTTTGCCTTATCAATTTTTATCATTAATTTTCAGTTGTTGTCTGTTGACTTGTGTACTGTGAAAACTCAAAACTGAGTAGTGAGTAGTTGACACTGTTGACAGTATTGTTGTGTTCTGTTTTTTGCAATAGGTATATTGTTTTGAGACTTAATATTTTTATGCTATTTTTCCAATTATGCCATATAAGTGATGTGCTGATGGATGCAGTAGCAAGGACGGGGTTGTTGGTTCAACTACAAATCTATTGAGGTTACTAAATACTTTACAAAAAAGTTATCAAAAATAATTAGCTCTACTGAAATACTCTTATACCTAATAATGTGTTTGATATTTTGTTTTTAATTATAGATTTCCAATCGATGAGATAAGGAGACAAAAATGGGTGCACTCTATCCAAAGAGATAACTTCATTCCAACAAAATTTTCACGCTTATGCAGTCTCCATTTTAATAAAAGTGAATTTGTTGAAGCCCCAGAAAAACTTATATTAAAAAATACAGCTATAACATCCAATTTCAATTATTCTATAAGAGCAATAAAATGCTTAAGCAGCAATTTTGAACTATAATTTGATCACAATTATAGTTCTTCAGGTAAAATTAAATTCTTCTTTACATTCAATGTTGTATTTGTACTACTTACCTATTTATTTAACAAATATTAAGTAAATTACATTTTTATCTACAGTTTCTTCTTCATCAAATATAATTAACATAACAACTACTTCTCCTAAATTACCTATTGATTCTGGTTTTGAAAATGCTGGGTGTAATTATGAAGCTGTCGATCTGACTTTTATTGGACCTAGTAAGTTAAATATGTTAACAATTTTAATTTATATACAATAATGCTTTGTCATGTATTAAATTTGTTGCAGATTCCAGCCAGTCACCTCATACCCCTACATATACACCAACACTTAAAAGAAAATTTAAAAAAAAATTGTTTGATACACCAAAAAAAGCCAACCTCAAAAAGCGAATTAAACTTTTACAACAAACGGTTATAAGGCAGAACACAAAAATAAATACACTAGAGGTTTATATAAAGAAGATAGAAAACAGTAGTCTCACTTATGCGGGAGTTATCAACGGAGTTTGACTTATTAAGGTTTTTCCCTTATAGAGGTTCCATTGTATACAGTGGCGTGGCGAACTTCATTAACTTATGACTTATGAGGCACAATAATTTATATAAGTAATAAATTATAAATACTTATTTAAGTAATTGTGTATTTACGTTAATGCTAACTGAGAAAGATTGGCTTAGTCTTAGTACACACTTAATAAATTATTATAATATGTGAAATGCCTCTAGTCTCCAGGAAACCCACCACCCTTTAAACTGAGGGACGTGCCTCAAATAAAGTCCTTCGTCACGCCACTGATTGTGTATATTAATTATGTCCGGATTAGTGATGACTGATTACCGGATGAGTGAGACTTAACTGTATATTTATATATTAATAAACTATATTGTAATTTTTATTAATAAAATTTTTTCCAATCAGCAATTGATGTATACTATTGGATCCTGTACTGATAGGGAAACTACTAATATAATTGAAAAAAATTTTACTGAGGTTTTTTTAAAAGATATTATAAATAATGGTAATGTAGCTCCTACTGCAAGGCGATACAGTGAAGAAGTAAAAAAGTTTGCAACTACACTTTATTTTAATTCTCCAAAAGCATATAACTATGTTAGGTACCTATACACAATAACTGAAACAATTATATATTTGAGTTACAGAAATTGTAATTTTTAAAAATAAATTTTAATTTAAAGGACTTCAATTGCTTTGCCTAATCCAAGTGCTATACGAAATTGGGTATCAAATATAAATGCTGAAACTGGTATTTTACAAGATGTCCTATTAGAAATAGGTAAATTTCCAAAAGAAGATAAATTTTGTTGTTTGATATTAGACTCTATGAGTATTAAAAAATCAGTTCAGTGGGATAAAGTTAGTCATATGTATGTATTATTAGAAAATATTATTCATAGTTGAATATATTATAACTAGATATAAATTTATAAATTAAACTTTTTTTAGGTTTGTTGGTTATTGTGACTATGGTAATAGTTTGACAGTTGAAGACTGAAAAAGAATCAACGGAGGTTTTAGTTTTTATGTTGTCTAGCTTAAAACAAAAATGGAAATGGCCAGTTGGGTATTGGTTTGTAGATAAAATTAAATCAAATGTACAAGCTCAATTAATTAGGATTGCTATTACCCAATGTGATAAATTTGGGATTAATGTTGTGGCAGTCACCTCTGATGGAGCATATGCTAATTCTTCAACTTTTAAAACTCTAGGATGTGATCTAGACCAACCTTTTGATTTTATCAAGTCTGATTTTTCGATAACTTCAACTAAAGCTAATGTTTATTTCACACCTGATGCATGCCATAATGTTAAATTAGCTAGGAATGCTTTGGAAACACTAGTATTTAAAGATTCAAACAACAGTCTTATTGAATGGAGATATATTCATAAATTATTTGAACTGCAAAACGACATGGGCTTTAAATTGTATGAAGGTAAAGTTAGCAGTTCAAACACTTAGCAGTTCCGTCGCAGACTCTCTACAATTTCTATCCAAGACCTCAAAAGATTTTGAAAATTGTAATGTAACAATAAAATTCATCAGGGTTGTAGATGAGATTCTTGATTTCTTGAATTCCAGAAACCCATATGCAAAAGGCTTTAAACAACCAATTAATAAACAAAATATTCAATACTTAGAAACAAAAAATGAAAAATAATATTGACTATTTGTATTCACTGAAGACAGCTACTGGGCAAGATCTGTGGAAAAGTAAAAGAAAAACATTCATATTAGGTTTTGCTGCATCCATAAAATCTACTATAGCTATAGCAAAGGATTTGTTAATAAATCAACATTTTAAATTTATTCTGACATACAAATTAAGCCAAGATGCAATAGAAATTTTTTTTGGATTTATGAGAGGTCGATTGGGTCATAATAATAATCCTACCTGTTTGCAATTCAAACATGCTCTAAAAAGTACTTTACTGCACACTTCAATAAGACTTAGCTCAGGAAACTGTAGACTGATGTCACCTCATGAAGATTCTCTTTTTTCAATCAAATGGAAATATAAAGCACCAGAACAAAATTTAGAAAATGAATTTGATATTTCTTTGTTAGCAGAACAGTACAATAAACCCGACAATAAATTAGATTTTAATAGCATCACTATTGAAAATATATTATATTACATAAGTGGATATATTGTTAAAAAACTAATCCCAACTTTGAAATGTGATGGTTGTATTGAAGCTATTACAGATCCATACATTGAAAATGATCACGTTTATCAAAATAATACCACACCAAAATATTTTACAATTATGAAAAACAGAGGCGGTTTGAAGTATGCTTCTGATGGGGTATACAAAATTGTTAAATTGACAGAAACATTATTTAAAACCATTTTGGTGGATAAAAAACAAATGTTTATTAAAAATATGGATTTAAAAATTATGATAAATGTCCAAAACTCACTGGCGACAGACACCACGCTATTTCCAGAATGTGATGCTTGCTGGAATTCAACAGATTTATTGGCAAGACCTCACAAAATCGATATTATAAACAAAGTAACCAGAATCTATCTTAACGTGAGATTATATTCTTACAGTAAAATAATAACATCCTCCATTATGAAAACTGCTAGTAAACGACAGAAACTCAGTAAAACCATTTTATTTTATAACATGTAAAAATTGTTAACCTATCTGAATAAACTATGTTAAATATTGTTATTGATATTTAGATACAAAATTTGTTTAAATAAGAAAAATAACGTGCAATAAAAATTTGTTTTATAATTTAATTATTTATTTTTTTTATCGACTTCCTTATCAAACAAATCTAAGGCCGTGATAAAGCCCACTGCGTTTAAGAATACATAAATTAAAATTACAACCCACGAAGTGTACATTCTTACGTAAAGAGGTTTTATACTTAGGGCATTTGATCAGCGGAGACGGGGTAACACCAGATCCTAATAAATTAAGTTGTATTAAAGAATATCCGAGACCGTTAACTGAGAAAGACGTTAAATCTTTCTTAGGTTTGCTAAATTATTATCGCCGATTCGTTGACAACTTTGCCAAAATTGCTAAACCTTTAACTAACCTACTTAAGAAAGACACACCATTCGTGTGGACGGACATGTGCGAAAACGCATTCCAAGAATTAAAAAACGCATTAATGAACCAACCACTACTTGTATACCCTAACTGGGAGATCGGGAATTTTAATCTAATGACAGATGCTAGCCAATTTGCAATAGGTGCCGTACTCTCACAAGGGGAGGTACCAAAAGATCAACCGGTAGCTTACGCTAGTAGGACGTTAAACAAAGCAGAAACAAATTACAGCGTAATACAAAAAAAATTATTAGCAATAGTATGGGCAGTGAAACATTTTAGGCCATACTTATACGGTAAAAAGTTTAAAATAATTACCGACCATCGTCCGTTAACATATCTATTTAATATAAAAGACGTTTCATCTCAATTAATGCGATGGAGATTGCAAACTAGAGGAGTATGAGTACGAAATAGTCTATAGGGCAGGCTCACAACACTCGAACGCAGATTGTTTATCACGTATACATGTTGTTACGAACGATGAACCAATTAATGAATTCGAAGAATTTAAACAGGCAGAAAATAGGCCAATTTTTAATTCTAAAATAATAGAAATAGAAGGAAGTATAAAACACGTAAAAACAGGTGAAAACATGATTTTACCAATTTCCGAGGATAAAATAATAACGCATCCAGCGATAAGAGAAATAATAAGCAATAACAATCTTACGCTTCAGATAATATTTAATGAGAACAGCAAGTTCATAATAATTAACCGTTTAGACATAATGATTATTTTTTACAATCTTAAGAACACCCATTATATGGAAATTAATGCAGAGAGTTATTTTAATGCGATAAAAGAAATAAAACTATTCTGCGTCGATAAACAAATAAATCAATTTTCAATAATTAGATTAGAAGGGTTAATGACATTGACCTGCTACGAACGCATACGTTCAATGTTTCGTTACCTATTCAGGAATACCGGTATACAATTAGTAACCATTTATAAAGAACAATGTTTTACAAAAGATGAAAAAAATAAAATTATTAAAGAATACCACGATACCTTAATAGGGGGGCACCAGGGAACCTCCCGTACTGTAAAACGCCTGAAACTAAAATATCAGTGGAGAAATATTAAACAAGACGTTGATAATTATATTAAAAGCTGTAGCATTTGTCAGAAAAATAAGTCAGAAAAAAAAACTAAGCAACCAATGTTAATCACTTCTACGGTATCAACAACTTTTCATAAAGTATGTTTAGACATTGTAGGACCCCTAACTAGTACCTACAACCACGGCAGGCCATTAATATATTTTAACTTTACAAGACGAGTTATCGCGTTATGGTGTTGCGATAGCCTTGGCCTCGACCGATGCCGCTACAGTAGCGCAAGCCTTTGTAGAATGTTTCGTATGTATTTATGGAATACCAATTACTATTCTAACCGACTGTGGGACTAATTTTTTATCTAATCTTTTTAAAGATGTATGCAAATTATTAAAAATAGGAAAAACTAAAACAACACCTTGGCACCCACAATCGAACGGTTATTTAGAAAGGTCACATAAAACATTAAAAACTTATTTACGGAGTTTCGTAGATAAGGACAATAATTGGGATGCATTATTGAGCTATGCAATGTTTTGCTACAATACTACAGTACACACCTCCACTAAGTATACACCTTAAGAACTAGTATTCGGAAAAAAACCAGTAATACCATCGGTGTTTTTACAAGCACCCGAACCGCAATATAACTATGACGATTATTCATTCGATTTAAAAAGAATTATGCAGGAAACACACAAAATTGCAAGAGATAATTTGATTGAGAAAAAAAACGGAAATAAACTTAATTATGACCGCACAGTTAACCCATTAGAATTGCACGTGGGAGATAAAGTTCTAATTAAGGAACAAAATAAGAAAAACTCTTTAAGTTTGAATTGGAGTGGACCATTTGAAATTGTTTTAATTCACGACAACGAAAACATTACAATAAAGAAAGGGAGGAGGGACTACAGGATACACATCAACAATGTTAAAAAATACTTCGAGACCGATTTATGAACACTTAAGTGTCATAAAAAAATATATATTTAGCTATAGGATCCTCTAATTTTCTTTTATTGTTATATATAGTCGTAATTAAGTCATAATTATTATTTTTTTAGTACGGGAAAAAAGTTCATCGTTATGGATTTCGAATTTTCAATGCTCGACAGAACAAACATAGTACTCATTTCGGGTGCTATATCAAACAGTTTAGACCAGTTTAGGACAATTAAGCTTGAGGGGAAACCCTTACTTCTTACAAAAACCAAACAGGTCAAGACAATGACCGAAACGGAAGTAATCAGAGCGACTCGAGAAATATGTAGAATTTTTAAAAAAAAGAGGAGCTATTGTTCCCAGTACTTATTCAAATGAAAAAAAAGCATTAATGCAAAGAATAGCAATCTCAGCGAGAAAAGTATAAGGAAATATTTAAGTAAAGGTGGGACGGAACCCATTTTAGTATTTTGGAACGGTAGTACTGACAAAGAAATAATGGAGCGTTTAAATTTAGGGAAATATAAGATGTTGGAATTAACAAGTTATGATGAATTTAATAATAGCATTTTTTTTCTACCATTGAAGAACATGAAAACTAAACAGATAATAATTCAGGAAGAAATAGGCTATTTTGAAAAAAGTGGACGTTTACTGAAATTAATAGAAACACACGAATTAATATGTAATAAAAATCACCCCATAACGTACGCGCATGACCCATGCACGGACGTTATACTAACCAAATGTCTATTGACAAATTAATTCGTTTGTGCAACCAAAAGCAAATTAAAATAAGCGAATTTATTTAAAAATATATGTATAGGTATACCAAATAAAAATAAATGGATATGGAAATAAAATAATATACAAAATAGTTGCGTATTTCAAAATGGGCAATTCCTTTCAAAGCAATCGCTACAGGCGCACAAATTTTGTACGGTTTATGTGATCGTTTTTGTGTAAAAAAGGCAAATAAGAATATTGAGGTTTTAAAAGATAATAATTTAACCGAAATTAATATAATAAAACAACAGATAAGGGTATTTCAACTTAAACAAGAGAAGGAGTTGGTAATTATGTTAAAAACAATTTGAGTTACTAAAAAACGAGGTAAGAAATACGGCGATCGATAACAATATAAAAAACTATATTTCTAATCATTTTATTCAGTTAAATCTAATGTTACAATTACATTTATCTGCGACCGATATATTGTTCGACGTCATACAAACTGCCAGAGTAGGACTCATACACCCCTCCATTCTCAGCCCTAAGAATTATTAAAACAATTCCTCGATATCAAAATAGGTTTACCAAGTGGGATAGATCTACCAATTGATCTAAACGAAAATAATGTACAAGAAATAATGCCACTGTCAGATATAACAATTTATTATTCAAATGGCAAAATTATATTTAATCTATGTGTACCTTTAGTTAATCAACACGAATTAACGCTTTTTCAGTTAATTCCCATACCAATTTGTACGAATAATAGATGTTTATATGTCAAACCTAATTATAAGTTTTTAGCTGTAAGTAGGTCCAAAGAGCTGTTTTCCACATACGATGAAATCGATCAAACACTTTGTAAACATGCCAGTGATTTCCTTCTATGTCCTGAAATCTATTCCTTACATCCTAGAAGTGTACGTCCTATATGCGAAGTACTACTCCTACAAGATCCAAAAGAGGTTCCAGACAACTGCGAGATCATGCATGTTCAACTTCAAGCAAATTTATTTCATAAACTCAAGTTTAAAAATGATTGGATTTATGCCACACCTGGGGAAAATATATTCATAACGTGTGATCACGACAAAAGAAGTGAAAACCACTTATTAGAAGGAGAGGGCATACTATCCATTAATGAAACGTGTAAAGCTTACGCAACGCGTGATTTACTAATATTCCACATAAAATGGAAAAAGAAGAAAACTACATCGACTTTATACTAAATTCAAAAAATAAAAATTGCATAAGAAACGCATATGGAATGGCCAATAACCATTTTAAGAAATGAACATGTACACACTAATCAAATGTATGATTTAAGTTTAATAGCACAATCGACAGCAGAAATAAGGGAAGCAAGAGGAAAAATAATCGAAAATAAAGAAACGAAGAACAGCAAAAACAAGCACGACTATTTACTCTACGTAGTCAGCGCTATAACTATATTTAGTCTGTTTTTGTTTATAATAAGTTACATAGAGCTGCTGTCAAGTCATAAAGAGGATACAACTACACAACAGGACCAAGAACATCCAATAAATATGGAACCAGTACAAGCGTCGGAAAACAACCAAACAATCACGATTGTCAGTACGTCACAGGAAACTGATATTCATCAATCCTCTCTAACAGTTCAAAACACAGTGTATTCTGTGTATCCGCGATTATGATACGGAGTATCATTCTAAGAGGGGAAGACCGGCTCCTCCGCGGTGTCGATAACTCCACCGTCGTAGCCGCGTCAAATTGGCTCCCCGCAGAGGAATCTCAGGACCTCAAGACAGCGGAAAGGTAAGACTTTTCACGCTAACACATACCTCGGTAAATTGCTTATAATAAATATAGTATTAAGGTAGTTGACTAGGAGTGTGTTTGCCGGTTAGCTAGGAATCCCAATAGAATTACGTAAGAATTATTTTCAGTACGTAAGGGGAATTTCGCGCAACTGTGTATAACCGTGAAACGGATTGGGAAGTAGTTACGTAACAACCACCGCCCCTCCGCAGCGCCTACCTTTTCGTCCCGTAAACCTACTGCCGATAGCAGCACAGCGCGCAGGCCAAAACCGGTTACAGCCGCTGCAATCGTCAACCAACGCCGCCGAAGCCGTTGACCTAGTCCCGCTATTTCGGGAACACAACAACGGCATCGACGACGACAGCTGAACGGTGTACGAAAATAAAAACGAGAGTATAAATCTCCGATAACATCGCGCGAGAGTAACGCATTTCGTACACAATTCATTAGTCTAGCCCTATAATATCACACGCCAAACACAAGCTACCTCACCCCCCCCCCCCCAATAGTTTAGCAACCACATTCGTAAAGTAATTGCATAAATTAACGTTACACAATGACTGGGAAAACGCTACAACAATTGACGACGGGCGAACTACATGCCGAGTGCACGGTCCGGGGTATCAGTACCTCCGGGTCGAGGGCAGATGTGCTCATTAGGCTAGAACAACATTTAAGGGAACTCGGACAAAGCCCCGAGAACATACGGTATCACTGAAGTAACGGGCGGCACGGGAGAGCAGCCACACGCTTCGTCAACGCTGGTAGGCATGGATGCAGGGCAGTTGTTCGAAACACCATCCGCGGGAAATTTGTCAAGCATGACTGCAAGACAAACACTTACGGACGGTCAGTCGGAACACGGCGGCCTCCATCATACCGCGAGCGAGGGGCAGTCCGAGCCCATGCTAAACGCGGACGTTTTTCGAACCGCAGCGGGACAGTTAAAAGTGTTAGCTCAAACCTTGCCACAAACGAGCAACTCAGAATCGTTCGAGGCACGTTTTTGATGGCACTGGAAGCGAGCATGACGCGCTTTTTCACAGAAACGCGTCAGGCAACCACACAGCAGCCGCACAACAATACAGTCCCGCGGTTGCACAACCAACCATCACCCGTACACGTAACAAATCAGACACATAATGTATACCAGTCGGGTAGGTCAGCCGAGTACAACGTAGGCGGCGCCGACCAAAGCGCCGACTATTCCGCCGCCGTAAATGATATGTCTGTGAAGTTGGCCCCCCAACTTTGTCCGATCCGTCCTCGGACCGGTGCCAATATTTTGCAAATAGTTTGCAATAATTTGCAAATCAATATTTTTTTTTTGGCGAATTTTATAAGTTTTTTGCCAGGACTCTGACCTTGTTCAATCGATTAAAAAAAGTATAAACATACCAGTGTTTTGAAAATGCATACCAATTCGTTTTTTTGATAAATAAATCTTATTTAAATAAAAAAATATAGTTTAGTAAAAAAGTCGAAGAAAAAAATGGCATAATTGAAAAAAAAATCTAATTTGAATAAAAAAGACAAATAAAAAAAGTTAAGTCGAACAAAAAATCTAAAATGCATAAAAATTGAATTTGAATAAAAATATCTAAAATGCATAAAAAGATAAGTCAAATAAAAAAAAATAAAAAATGCATAAAACATCTTAATTTAAAAAAAAAATTTAAAAAGCTGAGTTCAACAAAAGCATGTAATATAAATAAAAAATTAGATTGTAAATTTTGTTATTCAAACTATGTTTTTTTTCGAATTTACATTATCTTATTCAATTTGAATACGTTCAGAATCTAATGCAATTTGATTATTTTTCAAATGATTAATGTGAAAAATTGTGTATTTGTTACGTACCCTATAAATATATCAATATATAGTGCACGTATTCAGTGGTGTGGCTAAGTAATTAAGTAGGCAATTACTATAACACATCATGCCGAGGTCATTGCATAGAGCGTAGTGAACAATTAAGCTATAAAAGTGTTGTCACACGTCTCTTCTTAGAAAAGTCTCTACTCTATACTATTGGGACAGGATACGGATCGACCAGAATAACAAATTATGCTACGAGACCCAAATTCTATCCTTGTGCGAACATTCGCTACCACTACGACCACCCACTCTTAAAGTATACGAGCATATATAAGGGAGCCCATGACAAGAGCTCATCAAACGGTTATAGACGGTTATAGAGAGCTAGAGACGGCTAGGGATAGACAAGACATTTGGAGGCCGGTCGTAACACCACTCACAGTCTTAGTCTATCAAGTTTCAGAGGCAGGTCGTAACACCACTCACCACTCTCTCACGCTTTAATATTGTATTTTTGTATTAAATATATGTTAATAAACACACATTATATCTATATACATCACGTCTTCATTTCCTGAGTTGATATATATATCGACACGAGTTGGGACGCAACATATTAAACTGCATAAAAATATAATTGTGTGGTGTGTTAGTTTAAATTACATTTTTTATTTACAACGATTATTTTGACATCACGTTGCTGTAAACTCTGGTATTATTATTGTATTACTATAAATTATTATTTTTTTGAGGACGATCTTACATTATTTTAGATTCTGAGTGGAGCGATGAATGTATTGATTTCACAATGATTTGTGTTTTTATATTATTTTTTTTTTCCCCGTGTGTCTGTCATCACGGTTTTTTGCAGTATAAGTGCTTCAATTTTCTTCAATATTAACTTTTAATCTAGTTGGTGCATTTGGGAGATCAAAATTTAAAATTCCCTGTAGTTTTCAATAGCAACCGGAAAAACAAACAAAAATTTAAGTTTAAACGGGAATTTTTACTCAAAACCAGTTTTCAAAAAAATCAATTTTGGTTTTTATTGTAACTAACAGAAATGACAGATACATGAAATTTTCACTGTATATTTGTGTTGGCATTTCCTATACACCATATAATTTTCAAAATATTTTGATTTGTGTTGAACTATTTATAGGCATATGCAATTTTCGGTTATTAATTGATTTTTTAAACTAATGTTGATAAAAAAATTTTCGCTCAGTCAAAAAATGTGGAAATGTAATACAAGGTTCCTTGTAAGTTTTTGTTAATGGAAAGATTTAATATTTTTCCAGCATCACTGATTATTTAAGAATAATATCAATTCAACTTAACGGCTACCATATTAATAATAATTAATAAGTAATATCAATATAAAATATCCTAAACTGACATACCGTCTCCACTCAGAATAGTTTTTCATATACAATGATTTGATATTATTGAATTCAAATTTATTACCATGCATTACAGCGACCTCTTAAGGTACGGTTTCCTAGGCGCGACAGGTCGCAGCGACAAGTCGCCGTGACAGTTAGACGCGACATGTCGTGGCGACTTATTTTGTATAGAGTGGTTTCCAAGACGCGACATGTCGCCACTCACAGCGCCACAACTGTATTTTGATCAGCGTTTTTGAACCTGAGTACCTGACTAGAGTTAGTTGATGTTTAAACCTGTCCAAGTGCGCACGTCTTTTTTCATCAAAAGGTTAATTAAATTAATTTTAACAATGGATAGTTATATTTTAAATAATAATAACATTCTTCTAACACTTATGTCAGAAGAAGAAGAAGAAGACACAATTATAGTGGCTAATTCATTGCCGAAAAACAGAAAGCCGATACATGAAATGTTTAAACTTCGGGATAGTGAAGGTTATTATGAAGTATTAATAAATAGACATTTAAAAAACAACGATATAAAATTTCGTGAATTTTTTCGTATAAATTATCAACAATTCGATTTTTTACTATCATTGATCGAAAATCAGTTAATTTTAGAACCTACCAATCGTGTAAAAAAACCAATAACAACAGCGGAAAAATTGGCAGTTACTTTAAGGTAATTTATTTATTTAAATCAATAGGATAAATGTAATTAATATATTAATTGATATTTTTTTTCGTCAGATATCTTGCCACTGGTGAATCCATTAGATCGTTGTCGTTCTCATTTCGCATAAGTCATTGTTACTTAAGCAGTATCATAAAAAACACACTGGCTGCGTTAAAAATTAAATTGATGCCAATTTTTATACCTGATATAAAAAATATTGATTTTAAACAAAAAGCGGCCGAGTTTTCTTACAAATGGAATTTCCCAAACTGCATTTTGGCCATTGACGGAAAACACATTCGTATCCGAAGCCCAAGTAACACTGGATCACTTTTCCACAATTATAAAGAATATTTTTCCCTAGTACTTTTGGCAATGGTGGATGCCAATTATAAATTCGTAGCAGTTGACATTGGTTCATTTGGCAAGGAGGGCGATAGCGGTATTTTTTTAAAATCGAATATGGGAAAACAAATTTTAGACGGCACCTTCGGATTCCCAGAGCAATGTAATCTCCCTGGTTCTGATAAGGTGGCTCCTCATGTAATCGTAGTGACGAAGCTTTCCGTTTACATAAGCACATCATGAAACCATATACACGAAAATCAGCTAGAGAAAATCCTGCTGAATCTGTTTTCAATTATAGATTAAGTCGCGCACGAAGAGTGACCGAAAATGCTTTTGGGTTACTGAGCCAAATTTTTAGGATTTTTTATCAACCTATAAATTTAGAAGTCACCACAATTGACGACCTTATATGGGTAGCTTGCTGCTTACATAATATGCTACGCGAAGGATACATGGAACAAAATAAACGTCCATTTTTTGATCATAATACGGAACAACCTCCACCCTTTGACAATATGATACCACTAACTCGAAAAGGAGTGTTCTCAAACATCGAAGGTTTTGAGGTCAGAGAAGTGTTTAAAACATTTTTCAACAATGAAGGTGCTCTTCCCTGGCAACCAAGTTCATAAAAATATATTTATATTATTTCTAGATTAAATTAAACTAAATAAATACCTACTGTAATTAATTTAATATATTCATCCATATTATTCAATTAAGTATACTTCTTTTATAACATAATGTTAAGCTTTTAAGTTTATAACTATTAGTATTTATAGTTAATTTTTATCATTTATATTTTCTAATGTATAATTTTTTGAAAATAAATAATCAGTATGCAAATTAAATTATAATACTAAAATGTGTTAATATTTTATTATTTAGATTGAGTGATTGATTATATATAGTTATAAGTTATAAGTGATAAGCTGTTATATCAATAAAAAATGAAAAAGAAATGTAATGTTCATTAAACATAAATAACACTAACAAGTACCTAGGTATAACTTTTATGACGTCGAATCATCATAATTAAACGTACTAAATTGTGAACATGAAGATTCCGTGATTGAACTTGATGTAGTTGTTTCTTGAAATGATGCTGGGGACTGATACTCTTGTGGTACATGAACATGTGGGAGTTGACCAATAGATTGAAATGAATGGATAGGTTGTTCAGGTGCTGAGTACTTCTCTTCCAATTCTGCCATCAACGCAAATATTCTAACTTTAGCTTCACGTTTTCCTTGACTTGGAAATTTTTTTAGCTGTCAAAGCTAAAGATTTAAAAAACAGATCCATATCATCTATTTTGTTATTTTGCTTCATTAAAATTTGTTCATTTTGGTCCTGTATTTTTTTGATCAACAAATTACGTTCATTCGATCTTTTTATGAACAAATCAGCCATTTTGTTTTTTGTGGGACCACGCTCTTTTGAAAATGTTTGTTTGGGTGCATTATCATCTGTTTCATAACATTCCTCATTTTTATCTTCCACAAGATGAGTAGTATCAAGGTCTTGATTAGAAGTATCATGGTCTTGACTAGAAGTGTCAAGTTCTTGAGCAAAACTGTCAAGTTCTTGAGTAAAACTGCCAAGTTCTTGAGTTTGAGTAACGTTGGATGTTGAACTGTAAATTTAAATATTTCATAGGTAGTTAAAATATTATGTTATTAAATATTTAATCGTTTTAATTCAATAAGGTATAGGTAGATGTACGTAAACATAGTAATAAAACTTTATGGTAATAAGCTGATCGACTAAATTCGTTAATGACAAAATTATAAAAATCTTTTAAATTTAGGTACCAGCTACTATTAAAATTATGGATTCAATTATGTGATGTATGAATATTTTAGTATTATGCGTTAACAGGGCGTACTACAGTAGTAAAAAAAATTATATTTGAAAATGTCATTGTCTATATAAAATATAACAATATAGGTAATATAAAAGTTTCATATATCCACGAATAATATTTTTAAATTAGGTACAACAAAATAACTAAAATCGTTATTCTTGGTTTTAATATTATGTAAAAAAAAAAAAAAATTTAATTTGACATTATTGTATAATTATTGTTATCGTATTCTTCATATTTTATTAAAAATACTTATTTTAAATACGATACTTTATCTTATCTTATTTACAATATCATATATATATGCATATAACATATGTATATATATATAAATTATACAATAATATGACCTTTTTTTTTACATTTTGGCTCTTCCATATTTATTAATATGTGTTATTATTACCAAATACTATAATACGTTCGTTTTCTACAGAAAAAAGTTTATAAATAGACTAAATTGAATTCTAATTCCATAATTCGAAACTTTAAATAATCGTCAATTAAAAATAAATCGTCGGGTAAATATTTGTTTCATTATATTTTTCCACCAATATACTTTCACAAGTAAACAGTTATCAATAATTAGTTATTAGTAACCCATTAGTTATAGAAGAATGGGTCGCTACATAAAGTGCCAACTTTAGGTCAATTTCTTTTTGTTCATTTGTTATAATAATGTTACTCATTTTACTTTGGCTAGATTCTGGAACTATCATTTTCATTTTTGCCATATGTGATTTGCCATTACCATGTTTTTTTAGATCAGTTTGATGGGCTCTCAGAAATGATTTACAAACTTTACAAAATGCTTCATTGACATTATCTGCATCTTTGTCTGCTTCACACAACCAACCTAAACCAATATTATCCAAAAATCATATATATAACGTTGGTCTAAGACATAATGGTATAGTTAATATTATTTAAAAATAAAAAATGTATTTATGACAAATACCTACAAGTAGGTACCTATGCGGCTATGCAGCCTTTTAAAATAATGAACCTATTTTAATATATTATTTACCTTGAGCCCATGAACACTTTTCCCATTCTTTCCGATAATTTCGCAACTTTGCATTTTTTGCCTTACCCATTGTATACGTTTTAATTACCTACTCAATTACACCAATATTAATTGTCACTTGTCAGCAGTTCACGGATAATAATAATATTAAATACTACATGATTTTTATATTATAATCAGTGATCAAATATTCAAATGTTGAAATGTAACTGTGTTAAAGGTGTAAACTGTTTATTGTAGTCTGCAATTTTAAAATACTTATTATTATTGGTCGAATCAGATAACAGTATAACACCGAACCACAAAGTACGATAAAATCATAATTCATAGAACATAGAAAGTCTAAATAATTTTCTATGATAGTAAATAATAAAATGCAAAGTGGATTAATTGCTAGATGGAACACAGTACACACTATCAATTTTCGATGTTGAGCTCCAAAGCGGTGATAAAGTTCGGTAAGGCGCCAAAACGCCGTTTTTTGTTGATAACATATCATTGATAACTCACTAATCACCACAGTTTAAATCATGAAATCACACAGTAATATCATAGAACATCGTAATTCTATAGTACCGCTTACCGCCTTATGAATAAATAATAATAAATAATAATTATACAAATCTATTGACTTTAAATTTAAAAAAAAAATGTTTTCTTGTTTTTTTGTATGAGAAATCTGATATCAAAATGTAGCCAATTTATAGCCATTTTTAAAAAATTTTAGCCATTGTCATCGCCAGTCGCCAAATCGTATATTCATTAGCCAAAGTGATAATAAATGTAGCCACTTTGGCGAATTATCGCCACATCTGGCAACCCTGGACTCATGACAAAATAAATAGGTATGATCACAGATTTTTGATACGCATCCCCGGTTCCTCACTTCACCATAGAAAGTGGTGGGAGACTTCCGCCTCTTTTCATTGGTTGCTGCTCTGCTGGTATTCTGCTGATAGTGGTTGACGGTTATCAAATAATAAATATTAAATATACTATAATATTTTATTAAATTCGTACTTAAATCGTAAATTTCCTTATTAATGTTCACGAATAAATAATAATTTAGTAATTTAATATAGTTAATAAGTCAGACAGTTAGTTATAAGCAGTGTTGGGAAATATCTAGATAAATTTATCTAGATAAGTTATCTAGATAAAAATTATTCATCTTTTATCTTATCTAGATAAATTTCAACTCTATCATATTTATCTTCATCTAGATAAAATTCTAGTTATCTATGAGTAACATATCTAGATAATTTATTTTAATTTACTTAAAAATTTTTTTTAATTTTTAAATTAAAAATATTTATATTTACGTCATTATACCATGATTTTAATATTGAATGTTCATTTATAGTCTCGAGTATTACATCGTAATACTCGTAATTTTATGTTGTAGGGTTTGACTTATTATTATTTTAAAAACAGTTATTATTTTTTTTTTCAAATGTTAGCTACCAGCTTCATTGTATTATTATAAAATTAAGTCAGTGAATGACATTTCATATATATTTAAAAAATAAACTATTTTATTTTATGTCAATTTTTAATGCCTTAAATATATGATGTATTTAAAAAAAATAATACCTATATAACTGAATATTTGCAAAATTAAACATGAAATTATCTGATATTTATCTAGATAAAAATGTAATAATTTTTATCTTTATCTAGATAAATTATTAGTTATCTATTCCCAACACTGGTTATAAGTATTAAGTTTATCAAATTGTATTCATATTATTTAATTTAGTGTATTTTTAAGTTCTGCAAGTTCTGTGTAAGTTTAATGTTGACTGTTGCTAGTAAATATCATGACTAAATAATAATAATAACTATCACATGATCTATGCACTTCGTTGCCCTTAAAAAAAGACAACTTTTAAAAAAATGTAATTGTTCAAATACTTTTGGATGTGACTCGCAGCAGTAAGTGCAATTGAACCACTCTGGTAGGCAATTGGACTATGTCGGATTGCGTACAATGTGCGACAGCATATAAAGTAGGCAATAATAGCTTAACTAATTATACACAATAATAAATTATTATTGTAATTGCTTTAATACCCATAGCAACCATTTATAAACAAAAACTCCCATCATGAATCTCAAAATTCCTGTTTGAACACCTCCCGGGGTTGGTCCTCTCCCTTTTTTTAATTAGCCTATCTTCTGTCCAGTAGTCTAATCAATCGCTGCACCAAATTTCATCAAAATCGGACCAGCCGTTTAGGAATGTATAAAAGATAGGCAGACAAACATTAATGTATATATATATAGATAGATATTTAACAATATTAATTTATAAATTTTTGTTTTTTCCTCTTTTCTTGTCTCTTTATATAGTTCTTCTCAGTGGTTCTGTTGTTGAGATCATTCAGTCTGATGAATGTCCTTGTTCTAACAAGGCATTCAATAGCTTCTTTTGGAATAGACAAATTTTCAATGTGAGGCATCAGTAAGTTGGTCAAAGTTTTCATTATATTTTTATTTTTATTAATTCTATCTTGATGAAGTTTTTGAAATTCTACTTCTAATTTTTTGACTGCCACCATCATATTGTCAGAAGGCAATTTCAAACCACCTCTTGATTTACAACTTGTCCAACAACTAACAGTTTTATCATCAATTTGTTTGATAAGTTCTGGATATTTGTTAGAAAAACGGTTAGCAACATATCCAGCTACATATTGTGCACAATCTAGTTCAAGTTCATTGAAAGGTTCACTGTTTTCCATCTAAAAGGTAATAATAAACATATTTTGTCAGATTAGTCTTATGATTTGTTTTAGTATATTTAATTTTTTAATTTTAACATAATTAATGTGTGCTTATTAAATTATAAATGTCTCAAGTCTATAGTTAGTTTTAATTTATTTAGTGAATAACTAGTTTGTATACTTCAAATTCAGTCAGTAAGTCAAAACATTCTTTTGGAACTGAAGACTTGGATACGCTTCCTGAACTCGATTCTATATTGGCTGTTTCATTATTGTGTTCACTGGGATCATCCGTTTCATTAAATGCATCGGAGTTTAACATCAAACTAGTTAAACAGTCACTTTCAATCAACAGACTCTTTTCCATATCTACTTCAGAATTTGTATTTTCAGTAAAAACGAAGTCTGAGTGCTTGAATGAAATTGAGAGAATGAACCATCTTAAACTAAATTATTATTTATTAGGTATAGCCAAATATTATACCATTTCTTACAATATACAATCTCAATTTATTTATTTGCTAATGTTTAATGGAAATATGTTTTCAGATAAAAATCAGACTTACCTGTATTTGAAATCAAGAGCAGTTATATTATTAATAGCAGAACCAGCCATGCCTTTTAAAAAACTGAACAAGTTCTCAATAGTATCTTGATTCAGTCTTTTAGTAATGATATATTTCAAAGAATATTTGCTTTTTAAATCGTCCAGTAAGTTTTTCAATGAAATATTACATACTAGTATACCTATATAATCATTGACGCGTACTTGCAGGCGTCGCTTTGTAGTTGGTGGGTGGTTGGATAGGAAAAAAACACAAGGAAAACTAGGTTAAACGGCAAGAAAGATAACACTGTTTTTAATTGATGACAATTGCTTTATTGCCGCGAGTAAGTGAAAAATGTCCCACAAACGGAGACCGCGAAAACACGTTATTTACGCGAAAGTGAAAAAAAAATAACTACAACAATAGTTAACAAACTTAACAAGCAAAGAACAAAACAAGTCTCTCGGCCGGCGGGTGTATACTCGTACGGAGTCGATCACGTAGTACAGTGATCCGGTTTTTGTCAACGGCCGGTCGACCGTTCCAGGCGCGGTTGTCGCGCGCCGGTGTCGTCCGTCGCCGATTGGCGGCTTGTTTGAGAAGTCATAACGCGGCTTCCGCGTAAAGGCTGTTTGAATTCAAACAGCTCATTACGCGGGACCGCGTCATACTCCCCCCCCAAGCCGCCAACGGCGTCGGTGTTCCGGCCGTTGCCGGTGTGGTTGTGGGTTGTGGGTGGGGGTGGTAGTGGTAGACACCTGTCCGTGGGCACGTGTTCCGGCTGACTTCAGCGGACGTGGCCCGGTTGGTGTCTAGTCGTGTTGGGGTGATGTGGGGGGGCTGAAATACGCCAGGCTGACTTCCATGTCATCCTGACCCGGTAGGTCTGCGTACGCCTCCGCCAACAGCCTCCCCTCCTCTTCCGGTGATATTTCCATATCACCGGGCGGCGTGGTGGTCTGCTGGTCCGCGGCTCCGGCTGTTCCGGCTGGTACTACTACCTCCGGTGCCGTGGCCGCGGTCAGAGGCGCTCTCGCAGTCTCCGGCTGTCGTTGGACCGGTGCTGGCTGTGGGGTGGTGGTCTGGGGGGGTGCCGGCATTTCCGGGTGGTGTTGTTGAGCCAGCATCTTGGCGCGGTGGTCCCTCATCCGCTGCCGGTTCCGGCGTTGGCGGGAGGTCAGCTGTTCTGGTCCCCGTATCGTTGGCTGTGGTCGGGCGGTTGTGTTTGCCGGTGGTGCAGGTACCGGTGTCCTCATTAGCGGCCTTGGAGGGCTGCGGGACCTGTTGGGCCTCTCTGCCGTTGTGGGGTCGGCGTTGGTCGCCCTCCGGAACACGGAGGTGCGGTCCTCCCACCCCCGCATGTATGCGGCCCACAGCACCGGGTCCCGCCGCAGCTGTGCCGTTGGCATGTGGCGTACCCGTGCCGCCGTGGTGGCGTGGGTCGCCTCTTCCCTGCTGGCCGCCCTTATTAGTTGTTGGCTGCGGCCAATCAGCTGTGCTGCTTGTTGCAGCGTCGTGGTGGTTCTGGGTGGCTCCATCTTCGTTGTGGGTGCTTTGACTGAAATTACGTATACTGAGTGCTATTGTGGGTTATTGGGGGGGAGGGGGGGGGTGGTTTTGGGGCGCTGCGGTGTTTGCTCGCTTGAGGCATGACACATGAATTTTGCGTGGTGGTTGCTGGTCTGTGATAAACACGCCTTTGCCTACGCGCTTTTGCAGCCTTACCGGTCCCCACCATTTCGGTGCGAAGCCGGCGTGAAATTTTTTGTGCGCGTTCGACAGGTGGTGTGCCTTATAGTACACAGTGTCACCTGTTTTGTACTGCGTGTCCGTCGGTCCACCTGTTGCAGGTGGCGCGGTCAGTATGTTGTTTTCGCGACTTATCCTGTCCATATTTATTTGTTCGATCGGGTTGTCCGCTGTCCGAGACAGTATCCAGTCCCCCGGCCTTTTGCCCTCTCTCCCGAGGACGAGTACCGATGGTGGGTATCCTGTCCGGTCGTTGCGCCTGTTCCTGATCGAAAAAAGTATGGGGGCTAGTTTGGCGTCCCAGGTGTTATGGTTTCCGCCGACGAGTAGCGCGCGTAGACCTTTTTTTAGTTCCTGGTTACGGCGTTCGACTGGGTTGGCCCTCGGGTGATATACCGGTGTTGTCCAGCCCTCGGCTCCCCACTGTTCGATCGCTTTACGCATGTCGTTTGCTGCGAACTGTGGGCCGTTGTCGCTTAAGCACACACGGGGGTATCCGAAACGTGAAAAGAATTCTCGTTCGAGCGTTTCGGTTATTGCTTTTGTAGTGGCTGTTCCGAGGGGGTATGCCTCGGTCCATCTACTAAACAAATCCGTGGCGACCAGTATATATTGTTTTCCCCTGCTCGTGCGCGGGTAGGGGCCCATGAGGTCTATGCTGATCACCTCCCAGGGGTATCGGGGTATTCTGGTGGTCGCGGGGTCGTCTGCGCGTGTGTTTAGTGGTTTGGTACACGCGCATATGTGACACGACTTGACGTACAGTCGGATGTCGTTTTTTTGTCCTTTCCAAAAAAATCGTTGTTTTACCGCCCTGTACGTTTCTTTCCAGCCCGGGTGATTCGCGAGTACGTGATCGTGGTATGTCCAGATCACGTTTTGCGTCTTATTTTGTGGTATGATTACGGGTGTGTTTTCGCCCAACTTAATTCGCAAAAGACCGTCGGTAAAAATGTATTGTTTTTTTCTTTTATCCGCGGTACTTCTGGTGTCGTGCGCTGGGTCGTCCGTTGTCATGTTGTTCGCTATGTCTCGTGTATTGGGGTCATCGGCCTGCCATGACACGAGCATAGCGTGTGTGATTGTGGGCCCGCGTGTATTGTTAACCGGGTCCGTCGTGGCGAACAGATTGTCGGCCGGTGAGCTAGTAGTGTTGGTGAGTGGTGTGGTGGGTACTCCTACTAGTCGTTCCTCGAGGTGTTCCTCGTCTACAGGGGGCCCGTCGGTTGGGTTGCGGGAGAGCATATCCGGCGCCTCGTTCTGTACGCCGGGCACATGTGTGGTTTTGTAATCCAGGTTAGCTAGCTGTAGTGCCCACCTGGTTAATTTTGAATTTGTGTTTTTGGCTCGGTGGAGCCATGTGAGGGCCGAGTTGTCAGTGAATAGGTCAAAGCGACGGGTTTCAAGGTATGGTCTAAACTTGTCGGTCGCCCAGATTATTGCGAGGCACTCGCGTTCGACCGCGGCGTACCTCGTTTGCGTATCACTAAACTTTTTGCTCGCGTAGGCGATGATCCGTCTTTCTTCCGGGCTGTCACCCCGTTGGAAAAGGACGGCACCTGCCCCTATCTCGCTAGCATCGGTTTGTAGGCAAAACGGTTTTCCGTAATCCGGCGTCGACAGTTTTGGCGAATCGTACAGGGCGCGTTTTATTTTGGTAAATGCCGCCTGTTCGATTTCGGTCCACGACCACTTGGTCCCTTGTTTGAGCCTATTCGTGAGGGGCGCTACGGTGTCCGCGTAGTTGTCGACAAACTGGTTGTACCAGTTGCAAACGCCCAGGAACCTCCGTAGGTCCCTCAGTTTGGTTGGTGTCGGGTAGTTTTTGATGCACTCTAGTTTCTCCGGTTGTTTATCTATTCCATCGGAGTTGACTAGGTGTCCGAGAAATGAGATTTCGGTTGCTCCGAAACTGCATTTTTCGGGGTTGCATGTCAGCCCGTGTCTCTGTAGACGTTCCAGAACTTTGTCTAGGTGGCACTGGTGTTCGTCCGTTGTGTTTGAAAACACCACTATATCATCTAGATATACACGGACGAAATCGTCCAGGTACCCTCTCAGGACTTCGTTCATTAGTCGTACAAAGGTCATGGGGCTGTTTTTGAGGCCAAAGGGGAGGACTCGGAATTGATATAGGCCCCGCCGCGTCCGGAATGCCGTGTATTTTCGCGCGTTTTGGTTAAGTGGTACTTGCCAGTACCCTGACTTAAGGTCCAAAACGCTGAACACTTTTGCACCTCTCATCTGACGTATCAGTGTGTTGAGGTCGGGCATCGGGTAAGCGTCGGACTCAGTGATATCATTGAGCCGCCTATAATCAATGCACAGTCGGGGCGAGCCGTCTTTCTTTTTTGCTAGGACGATGGGTGCGGCCCACGGGGATGTGCTTTGTTCTACCAGTCCCTGCTCTTCCATGTCCCGTATCATGGTGTCGATTGTGGCCTGTTTTACCGGTGGGTAGGGGTACGGTTTGAGTGCTATTGGTGTCTGATTTTTGAGGAGGATGTCGTGTTCTATTAACCTGGTGCGTCCTACCCTACCGTTGAACACGTCCGGATAGTTGCGTACTACTTCGGTGATTTTCGCGCGCGTGTGGTGGTCACCGGTTATTGTTAATTTTTCGACATCAAGTGCTGGACTGGGTGCGGGTGTCCGACCTTTCCAGCACGCTGTTGTTCTCCTATCCGAGCCTAGGTGAATAGTGCTCGTTGTGTAGTCCCAGGTGACTTCGTTTTGTACGAGAAAGTCGTGACCTAGGAGCATGTCGCAGTATAAGTTGTCCAGAATGGCTGCGTTGAAGGTGACCGTTAGGTCTCCGATTCTGGCTACGAATGTGGAGGTACCACTTGTCATTGTGGTGTGTCCGTCCGCCATTCGTACTTGTGTTGGTTGTCCGCGTTGGGGTGTGCCAAATTTGTGTGCAATGTTCGGGCTTACATATGATTTTTGTGCTTGTGAGTCGAGTAGGGCCGTTACGAAGCCTGACCTAAATTCTAGTTCGACCGCGGGGGTCGGAATTTTGTCGGGGCATGTTCGTTTTCCGTTACTCGACGCAGGGTGTGTTGTGTAGCTGGGTAACTGGTTCCTAACCGCGCTATCGGTGTTCTGGGAGGCGGTTTGCACCGCCATTACCAGAGCATCCGTTTCGGTTACCTCTGTGCTATTAGTGTGTGCACGTGTTAATTTCGTGGTAGTGGTCGTTGTGTGTGGTGATGATGACCTACTGCTTAACGAAATTTTTGTAATGTGGGCGGGTGATATATCTGATGACGCCGAGTTTATCGACGCGCGTTTGATGGTTATATCCCCGTCAGTAATGCCGATAATTGCGTGTGGTGGTGTGGCTGTGTGTGTGTGTGTGGATGAGGCGGCGGCGCGGACTGGTGTCCGCCGGCTCATTTGCCGTTTCCCGACGTCCGTGAGTGCTCGGGACAGTCACTATTCCAGTGCGGTCCTCCGCAGTATCTGCACGGGTTGGGCGGTCGCGGGTTTTCAGCCGCGCCGTCGTGTGTACGTTGTCGTGCGGGCGGGCGGTGTGTGTGTGTCGGACCGGGTTTTTTGTAGTCCGGTCTCGATTGTGGTGGGAGTGGTGTTTCGTCCGGTGTGTATTCCAGGACTCCAGCTATCCGTCGGAGGTCTCCGAACGTCACTGGTCTTTGCAGTCGTATGTGCGTTCGGTATTCGTTGCGCGTTAGTCCGGCTATCGTCCCGATTAGCTGTGTTTCAGATAATCCGGTGTTCGCGCGGCGTGCAAGTTGTTGTTTTTGTATAACGAACTCCGTTAACGACTGCGTAGGTGTCTGTCGGACGGATACTATATCGGCCCGCAGCCGGGACTGTATTTCCACGCTATCGAATTTTTCTAAAAACTCGACGCGGAATTCATCCCAGGTGAGGTCCAGTAGTCTGATGGTGTTCCACCACGTACTGGCTGCATCCTTCAGCTGCTGCGCGATTATGTTTGTCCAGGCTGACCTATCTATGCGCGTTTGATACAGTATCGATTCCGCTTTGTGTACGAACCGTACCGGGTCCTCGGGTGTTGTTCCGTGGAACTCCGGCAGCGAATATCTCGCTGCGCACACCTCGTCGTACGGTATAAGCGTCGATTGTTGCGCGGCATAGGTGTGTGTGGAGGAGGGGGCATGGTACAAGTTATGTGTGTCCTCGAAGCGCACTGAACGGTCGGCGTGTTGATATCCCGTGGCCGACTGTTCGCGGGCCGCGGGGCAACTCGTTCCGTTGTCCGTGTTACTCGGTGTGCGCGGGTGTGGGTATGGGCGCGTGTTATTGGTCATCAGCACTTCCGGTGATGTCCGGTGGTGACCCGATGACATTGCGCTGCGAGGGGTGGTCGGTTGTGGTACGTCGGTTTGGTTTTCCGACGTTTGGCGCGCCATGCCCATCTCTAGGCGTCGCATTGTCTCTGCAATGCGACGTTGGTCGTCGCCAAAACGTACCATGCAGCTCTCGAGCATGGCCAGTCGTGATTCCAGACTGTGCTCAAGCGTCGAGTTTTCCGCCGCTTGCCGTACCTCCTGTAGTATACTACGGGCTGTCTGTATTGTGTCCGTCACCTGTTGTTGGTTGGGTGTGAGTTGTGGGTTGGGTGTGTCTAACGGGTGTTGGTGGGGTGTGTGTTCGACCTGTATATTTCCGATTTGTCCGGCGTCGGGCATGTGGTCTGCGTCCGAGTCATTTCCGGTCGGCCTATGGTCTTCCATAGGTTGGAACCTGATTTCGTTTGCCCGTAGGTTCATGTCCGCGAAATGCTGGGTCAATCGGATTTCCAGGGTATCTTTCGGCCCTGCGTCCGATAACTCTCGCTGCCTGCACTCATAACGTAACTCCGCACAGGTCAATTCATTCATATATTTTCCCGACATGCCGTCCGGTTGTTTTTCCGGTGATGTTTAAGGGAGAATATAAAATGTGACTGTTGTCGGTAGGACGGTGTTGTCCGTTTATCGTAGTTTATTTCCGTATGAATGTAGGTCAGTGGGTTGTTATTGTTGTTATCGTTGTGCGTGTCGAGTGCTCACAATAACCGGTCCTCGCAGTGTGGTGTCGCGGTTGCGCGTGTGTGCGTTGTCCGGTCTACACCTGCGATTAGATAACAGCGGTAGCGGCGGTCCGGTTTCGTGCTATTTTCGGCCCTGGCAATTTTATGTCGACGTTGGGTGGTTGGTTGTGTGTCCTTCTCGCGCTGTCGCTTTCCTACCTGTGTGTGTTTGTAGCGTCGCGCGCGGTGAAATCGGTGCGTCCGTACGTCGGGCGGCGCGGTCGGTCGTTACGTACTTTATGGTTATATAATAATATGTTACGTAACGCCGGTTTTTCCGTTACCGCTTGCAAACCACGTTTTCGTCGCTATGCGTCGGGACTTTTTTTTGCAAATCGCACAACGATGGGTGATGTGGGGGTAGTATGGGGTAAGTCCAAGTAAATAGAGTTCACTTACCGGTGATTCCTTTTCGGGGAGCCAATTTGACGCGTACTTGCAGGCGTCGCTTTGTAGTTGGTGGGTGGTTGGATAGGAAAAAAACACAAGGAAAACTAGGTTAAACGGCAAGAAAGATAACACTGTTTTTAATTGATGACAATTGCTTTATTGCCGCGAGTAAGTGAAAAATGTCCCACAAACGGAGACCGCGAAAACACGTTATTTACGCGAAAGTGAAAAAAAAATAACTACAACAATAGTTAACAAACTTAACAAGCAAAGAACAAAACAAGTCTCTCGGCCGGCGGGTGTATACTCGTACGGAGTCGATCACGTAGTACAGTGATCCGGTTTTTGTCAACGGCCGGTCGACCGTTCCAGGCGCGGTTGTCGCGCGCCGGTGTCGTCCGTCGCCGATTGGCGGCTTGTTTGAGAAGTCATAACGCGGCTTCCGCGTAAAGGCTGTTTGAATTCAAACAGCTCATTACGCGGGACCGCGTCATCATAACATTATTTTATTAGGTAATAATTTTCAAAAACATCAAATATTTCATGTATTGACCTTTTTGGAAAGGGAGCAGTGTTTTTTTTCCATGTACTCGCATTTTCTGAATAAAGCTGGTCATTTTATTCAATAGTTCATATTGATTGACCTCATCGAGTCCAAAACTTGGAACACCTCCATCAAATTTATGTTGTGTATTGAAAAGATCAAACCAGTTATTAAATAATGAAATCAATTCCGAAGCCTTTTTTAAGTAAAAATAAATTTGTTGATTGTATTAGTTAAATTATGAATATTTTTTAAATACTTGCATCTTTCCAGTTCAATGTATCAATATAGTTATTTGTACCAAGATAAGCAAGAGCTTTAGAAACTGTATCGGAAAACACATTTGCAGCTAGTTTGACATTCATCCTTCCAGTTCCTTGTACTTCAATATGCCTTTCAGTCAATTTAGGTGCCAATTTATAATCGGATCTCCCTGCATCAATTGATATAAGCTTTTGGAAAATTGCTTTACCTACATACTTTTCATTAGGAAGTACAAACCCACTAAAAAAAAAAAGCTTATATAATGTTTAATTGTTCCTATTGTTGTATATTGCTAGATAAATAACTTGTCAAGTAAATGATTCCTGGCCAATTTTAAGAGATGTGGAACGTCTGCAAAAACATGAACACGATTGCCTGTATTTGGATGTTTAAACGACGTATTTTCATTTGAAATGTTTAAAGACCGCCATAAAGCCATGTTGGAAGGGCCCATATCATTTACCATAGAAATTACATTGAAACCAATCTTATGTAATTCTTCAATGATCTTAAATAGTAGATCTTTAGTCATATGGGTATCATAATTATAAAAAATTGGTTGTTTCCAATTACTTACAAGACCTAAATATTAATTTAATGTAAATATTTGGTTAATTGTTTAATATATTATAGTAATTGTATTTAATATTTAAGTATATACCTCGTACAAAAACAGTCTGCACACATCTATGTGGACCAATCACCTGCTCATTTTTCTTATCGTAACATATTCTATTGGAGATATATGTTTCATCAAAAGCAATAACAGTAAGCTTTTCATTGTCTGTCATTAGAGTTCCTGAATAAGTAAATTAGTTATTTTAAAATTGTAGACTACAAATTATGATGTTTAATGTTTATGTGAAATAAAAATTATTATTAAACTACCTTTGGCTTTCATAAGAGTTAATACACTTTCAAGTATTCCCGGCTCAACTTCAAAAGTTGAAGCCCATCTTCTTAATGTAGACAAACCTTAAATTTAATTTTATGAATGATTATTATTTATGTTTTTTTTATTTGTTTGTTCAGTTTTTTAAAAGTGAATATAGTATTTTATTTACTTTATATAAATATTATTATACTATTTTTTTAAAAGATTTCATTTATATAGTTTTCATTACGTATAAATCAATTCATGTTAAAACTCACCTGGTATTGGATACTGTTTTTTATTCCTTAAATATCTATACGCTTTTGGCGAAATACTACGCAATGTAATTGCGGAAGATATGTCTTCCGGTAACCATTTAGAAACTTTTTTACTCGGGTGAAGTATTTGATTGATTTGAGTACTAGTAAATAATTTAGACAAAATGTCACTAAAACGGGATTCGAATCTTTGATTTTCCAAATTAACAAAGTGTTTATAGTACTCAATTTTTTCATTTTGCATCCGAATTATATTTTTAAATTTATCATTTTCTGCGATAAGTTCTTCTTTATCTTTCTCAGAATTTTCAAAATCATTACCCATTCTAAAGATAATTTATTAAAGGTTATTAGTTTAACAATTTAAAAATTGCATACATATTATACACACAGATAACATATGTATGACTAAGATATCATAACTAGGTACATAAAAATTTAATTGTTTAAAATGCATAACATAAACAAACATTTATTATATTATATTACATTACACTTTATATTGGTGTTTTAAAATAATTAGGATTGATAAATATAGTGTATAAATCCCATAAAAGTAATTTAAAGAATACAATAATATGTACATGTATATTAGACTTATGCTGAGTTGCATGAACATTCAATAAACATAATTACAATTTATATAACACATTCTAAGTAAACATAATTTAGAGTTCTCTGATTGACTCACTAAATTTTAATTAATTAAACGTTTAAACATAAAAATATAGTTATAAAAATTAATTAGGTAATATGTGTCTACATATTATATTAAAAAAACATATAACAATAGTATAAGAACAATAAGAAAACACATATATGAAAATATATTATCGATTACAAAATGTTAAAACTAATTACTAATTATCATTCAGTTGATATAAGATATCAAACACAAATTCTTAATCCAACAGGTTATTTAAAATAAATTATCCCTGAAGAACCAAGAACAAGTGTTTTTTATCAAGAATGCGCAAGTTTCAGTGTTCTAGTAATACTTGTCATGATATGGAAGGTTTGTTTATTTTGTTGTTGTTTACACTTACACCTCATGCAAATACAAAAGCAAATAAAGATTAAAAAAGTCACAGAAGACAAAATAAAAATATTTATGAAAAACATACTTTGGAAATAAATCTGGCTCATTCTTTCCAAGGGATTTGACACCAGGTATAGTGTCCGATACACCAAACAAATCAACTTGGCATGACACTTTTCGCCTAAATAGTAAATACAGGTTCAACACTTACAAAATATATATTAACATTTTAAATGATTAGTTTTTACTGCAAGTTATACCACACAATAATAGTATCTGTGGTTATAATGCAGTATACATAACATAATAAAACTATAATTTATTAAATATATAGGTACCTATTATTAGATTCATCAGCTGAATTCGTCACAGAAAATAATCCAGCTGGAGTTTTTATTGGAGATGATTGATTTCCGTCACTAAATAAACAATAAAATAACATTAATTAATATTTTAAATTGTTTAACTTAATATAAAAATCAAAAAATTAAATTGAAACCAACCTAAAAGGGATAGCAGTTGGTTTTAGTTTTCTGCCACATTTTGGAGAATAATCCAACATATTTTGCACTTTTGTTCTTTCTTCGTATGAATTTAAAGAAAAATGTAAAGAACATACGGCAGCTAAAATAAAAATTGTTAATTTTAAACATTAAACAATTTCAGCAAAATATCTGAAAAAGTAAAATGACATAATAAAATCATAATTTACCAGTATCACAGTTAATCTCTTTGTTCACATTTGAAGCATGTTGAATTTGTTCCACCCATAAAGCTCTCATTCCAACATCTTTAGGAAATCTATGTAAATGTATTTTTGGGTCACAATACAACCCTTTCCGTTTACTGCCGCTAAAACAATTTGGAACTATACAAACTGGCATAATTAATAACTTTACCACAAATAAACCTCTGACAAAATACAAATAACTATGTACGAACAACAATTACAAAACTCAAATGTATAAAAATTAGTCACGCACCCATGGCAATGAATAATGACAAAAGAGTAAAGACGAAAACCAAATATGCATATTGTATACCATGACAAAACAACAATCAAAAACACAAAAAAGGCGCCAAAAAGTATAAGCCAATCAAAAGACGCGGAAGACTCCCACCCTGTTGTGCGCAGACTGAACAAATTACCATAAATATCGATTATATTTATATATATTGTTAATAATATTATTCATATTTTAAGGTATGTGTAAATTGGTTATGCTATGTCTGCGAATAACAATAAAATATTATCAGCATTTTACTCTAGTACAAATGTCATACAATAATACGTTTCATTCAAATTGATGATATATCACCTGGCTTATGATATTTCATAATACGCGACCGGTGTAAATAATTTTTTTAAATTATTATGTATTTGGTTACACAAATTAATACATTGATAATTGTCGTATTGAGTATAATTATTGAAAATAAGTCTTCAATCAATCTAATTATATTTTGTATTTAATACAATTATACTTTATCTACTTCTATGATATTTAAAATCATTTTAATTGAATTCGTTTTAGGTAAAAAAAATTGGTAGGCCTGCTCCATTAAGCAATGATGCTGTAGTGTTCACTGCTCTTCAAGAAAAAATGCATCTAATGTTTAATGACAATAATATTTTAAGACCAATATCTGATCAAGTATGGGTTGATTTGTCTGTTGCTCTTCAATATAAAATGTCAGGTAAGACAATATATATTGCAGTTTATCAAAACAGACATGATTGACAAAATAAAATAAAGGATATGCTAGGTATTCAGATACAACAAGACATAAGTGCAAGTGTAACAGAATTTACTTCATCTTCATCTACAGAAGAAGAAAATAATAAAAAGTTATTTCATTTAACTATATCTTATACTGATTTTTCTAACATTTTACTTACTTCCGTACCATATAAAAGTAAAGGGAATATACGATATTATGATATAGTGAAGCCAGGGGCATGGACTGATATAATAAACGATGCGTTTTTAGCAAATCATAAATTGCCTTGCTGTTTTATTTATAAACGTGGTAAAGTTAATAAGGACATATCAAAAAGCAAAAATTTTTTAACATTTGAAGCAACTTGTAAAGAGTGTCAAAATGATCTGTTTGGTTGGAGTGATGTTAAACCAAAAGCAGGTGAACCATTACAATTATGTATATTAACAAAAAATACTATCGGCGAAGAAATGAGTCATATGGCCAAAAGACCGTTGAAAGGTACTAAACGTAAAATGGTTGGTTATGAATTGTCAACAGACGTACCTTCAAATTGGAGACGTAAGCAAGTCAATGATTTAGATTTTGGAAGAATTTCACCACCTAATTTGTACAAAAATAATGTACTTAGTAAGGCTAAACAGAATTACATTGATAAGTCATTAGGAGTCATTAAAATAAATCCAATTGATTCTTTGATTGAATTGAAGCACACTTCTCAGGCTGGAAATATTCATCATATTGGCAGTGATCCAGCTATTATTCACTATTGGACAAATCATCAAATTGTCATCTATAAAGATATAACTAAAAAATATAGCAGGCTTTTTATTGATGCTACTGGTAGTTTTGTAAGAAAAGTCCAACGTACGTCTCTTAAGTTGTTATCAGGTGATATATTTCTGTACGAGGCTGTTCTAAATGAAGGTTTTGGCCAAATTCCTGTTACTCAAATGATAAGTGAAAAACACGATTCAATAACTATTGGATATTGGCTGGATATGTGGTTGAGATGTGGATTGAATGCGCCTAGTGAAGCAGTATCGGATTACTCTAGAGCACTTCTTATGGCAATGTGTAGAAGTTTTTGTAATTTAAGTTTTCAATCATACCTTGATGAATGTTTTTCTGCAGTAACCGGCAAAAAAGATAAATTGCCATCATGTTTTATCCGAATCGATGTCTCTCATATGATGAAAACCTTTTGTAGACTGAAGTGTTTGTGTGGATTAAAGAAAAAGTGTTTAAAAGAATTTTATGTTCGTTGTTTTAGACTGCTATTGACTTCAACTAACATTGACACTTTTAAACATATATTAACAGCTTTTATGACAGTAATGTTGAGCGAAACAGATGGTTGGATAGATGATAATGAGAATCATGAAAATCCGTCTGAGAAGTATCGAGTTTATTTGATAAATCTCATGAAAACCATACCTACTGATGAAACTGATAATAATTTTACAGACTTCGATAACCAAGACAATGAAGATATTGGTATCGAAGATGCCGATGATATGGATGAATCTTCAACTTCAATAACCCGATTTTTAGAGGATATTGAAAATAATAGTATATTAAATGGCAGCGTTAAAGGTAACAAGTATAAGTTATTTGGGGCCGTCAGTTATAGCGCAGGACACTATATATCTTATGTACGAAGGTTTAATGGAAAATGGGAAATACACAACGATTTGGAAAGGAAATTCAAAAAGTGTTTTAATCCAGATGCAACAAAAATCAACCCACACTTAATATTTTACGCTGTTTAATTCTTAATAGTAATTAATATTAATATTTTTTTTTTATATTGTTTAATATTTTTATTATAATTTACATTTAATATTCATAATTTAAACGAAAGATAATAAACATTAAAGGAATTGAAAATTTTAGATTTTGTTTTACTTTGAATATATCGTAATGAAACAGTTTTACTCATGTGTTTTATAAAATCTCCTACATTTTTATTTTAAATATTTAGGTATGTATAATATATTTAACTATAAAATAACAGCTAATTTATAAAATTTTTTTTTGGGACTTACGTCTGTACATTTTGTACAAATAGGTGTATCGTTACAAATGGTCAATGTTCACTAAAAAAATTAATTCGTTCACGTTGACGTTCGTGTTTTTATTCAAATGATACCTTTAACGTTCTTTGAAAAAATGAATCTGTTCGTTGGGTCGGTCATTAATATTTTTAAATTTTCTATAATATGAATTGTTCACGCGTGAACAATTATGTGCTGCGCTCTAGTAGTAGGCCCGGCACCTACGCTCCTCAACCACCTGATTGTATGCCTCACTATCAAATGTCACCCATAATCAGTTTTTGTTTTTGTAATTTTTTGGTAATATGTAATGTAATGTAATGTTAGTAGGTACTAGTTAGATAGTAAGAGACCAAAAAAAGTGCTGAAGTAGCTAAATTTTTATTGTATATTTGTGCTTTTGAGTATTGAATTGAAGGGTCAACACGCACAATAGTGTTGCGTTGTGTAGCCATTCAACTTAAAATATAATATTATAATCACTACAAGAAGTGAATCTTTCACAATTAGTTAATTGTACTAAGTGTATTATAAAATGTAAATTATTATGTAACTAGTATAATGTGTTATTATTATTATAAATGTATGGTATTGTTTTCAATTATTATAAGCAAGCAGTAACTGGCCAGTTCCTGCACTCCACGATACTGTGAGTTTTTATCATTTTATTGTATTATTATATAAGTATATTCAGAGTGAGTTAAATTATAATTATTATATGCTCAACTATCAACTCTTATTTATTATTGAATAGCACGAATGAGTGCTCTCTATTTGGTCGCACTGTGAATCAATAAAGATTTTAATATACTATTATACATTTTGTCATCACACCTTATTATTTTATTATTTAGTTACCCCAAGTCTGTTAACTGTCTTACACATCCTCTTGTTCACTGCAGGCAAACCTTCCGTTTACAAGTAAGGTTGTGTGTAAGCAGCGTTCCTTATTATACAGTCCACTCTGTTTAGAGCATTAGGTGTCGGGGAACCCACCATATTATTTGAAGGCCCTCGCCCGTACATTTGGTCCTACGAGCCGGATTTGAGTATATGTTTTTAGAAATCAGTTTATTAAAATATTAAGGGATAAGTAGTACCTGTTCAAAAGGTGGATGGTACTGAATTTATCAGTAAAAGAGATATATTCATAACATTTGTGAATTATTTATTTATTTATATTTATTACTTAAAATATATTAAGAATTAGTAAGGAAAATGTCGACTCACAGTAAAGAAGAAAACCTGTTGGAAATTTCAAACACTGATTTAGTATCAACTCTAATTAGGCGTAGAGGGCAAATAAAAGCATCACTCACTAGACATAGCACGTTTGTTAGTAAATATGTTGAAACGCCAAATGCTATATCTGAAGCTGAGTCCAGATTGAACGTAATACCAACGCTATTAAATCAATTTGAGGATATTCAGTCGCGCATAGAAGAGATAGATGACGATAACGATGATGCTCATCTTATTGCAAGAGAAGAGTTTGAAACCCGATACTACAGCGTAGCGGGCCAACTTAACAGGTTGATCCAGCCAACAAAATTTGCAATAGCAAACTTAGGAAACACCAGTGACAACAAAGAACAAAAAACACCAGTTCAACAGTTGGAAGAATTATTTGCAAGAAGTGTAGGCAGCGCCCCACGCTCTCGTTCATTATTGCCACCGCTACCACTAGAAAGCTTTGACGGTGACTATAATAGTTGGCCTAGATTTTATAGTTCATTTGTGAGCCGTGTAGAAAATGAGAAAGGCGTATCGAATGCAGACAAGTTCCATTATTTAAGGTCTTGTCTCAAAGGTGTACCATTAGATTTAGTAGAGTCATTAGAGATTAATGACTCTACATATGTTACAGCTATAACAGCACTTAAGGGTAGGTATGAGCGAAGGAGATTGATCACCGAAGGCCACGTCAGGTCGTTATTAGAGTTACCCAAATTGACAGGTTCATCAGCTAGTGACCTTCGTGGATTTTTAGCCAACATCACAAAACATATTGAAGCGTTAAGATCCCTAAAAAGACCAGTAGATCAGTGGGATGATTTGCTAATTGGTATAACACGGAGTAAGTTAGATCTAAGAACCTTAGAACAATGGGACCTATCAATTGGAGTGACAGAAGAAGTTAATTTCAATAAATTAACCGAATTTCTAGAGAGAAGGGCTAGCTCATTGGAGTCCTTCGAAGGGCAAAATTCCAGCATAAGTAATAAGAAAAAGGGTTACAAAATTAACGAAAAAGGTGCATCAGTCTTAAGCACCCAAGGAAGCCGGACAGTCTGTTGTTTATGCTCACAACCACACACGCTGTTTTTTTGTCACAAGTTCAAAGCGATGCAACTGACCGAAAGGTACAACACAGTAAAAACGCACAGATTATGTTTTAACTGCCTTTCGCCTTCACACGGTGCTTCGAGCTGTACCCAGAGTGGTTGTAGAAACTGCAAGTACAAGCACAACACATTGCTACACGGTCTGCCTTATCAGAAAAAAGCAGAACCCTTGGGTACCAGCAAGTCAAGAACCGCTGAGCAGGACCCCTCAAAAGCCACTTCGAGTCAAAGTAGCCAGGAGGTCAATGATGCCAAAAATGTAACCGAACCGCAAGCCACGGTCAATTTAGCCGCTCTGCACAGTCAGTCAAACGCAGAACAAGTTTTGTTATCGACCGCCATAGTATTTGTTCTAGATAGAAACGGTACGAAAAAACCTTGCCGTGTGATTGTAGATAGCGGTTCGCAAATAAATATTATAACCAAATCACTAGTCAAGAAATTAAGAGTGAAAAGTGTGCAAAGTAAGTTACCCATAAGTGGCGTTAATGGAGCCAGTACTACATCTTCTGAAGAAGTCGAGATAACAATTTTCAGTCAGAACTCGCAGTTCTCTGCGAAAATTGGGTGTCATACACTTCATGAAATTACAAATGCGATACCAAGTCAATCAATAGACTTTTCATCTTGGTCAATTCCACCACACATACTGCCGCATTTGGCTGATCCTGAATTCTACTTATCGTCCAAGGTAGAGTTATTGCTGGGAGCCGACATCTTCTTTGAAGTGTTACAAGGCGAGAAGTGGTCATTAGGCAAAGAACTACCTTGGTTGTATAATACGTCATTTGGATGGATAGTATCAGGTTCGATTGGCAATACTAAGTCCCGTATCAGAATCAGTCCAGGGTCTAGTTCTTGTCTCTTGAACATAGCTGGCTGGATGAAAAACGAGCAAGTCATGTCAAGACGAAATGTAGATGAAGCGAGCGAGATTATGTTTCGGGAAACACATGGAAGAGACAAAACAGGACGATTTTCTGTCTATCTTCCATTCACAGCAGATGTGAGAGAGCTAGGTTCATCATTCCAGATGGCCCTGAAGCGATTTACAAATTTAGAAAGAAAGCTTAGTGTCACGCCACAGCTGAAAGATGATTATGTGAATTTTATGAATGAGTACGAGACGCTAGGACACATGAGCAAAATCGATGATCCAGTTTCCGATGCACCATACTACTATCTACCGCACCATGCGGTGATTAAAGAAACAAGTCAGACCACGAAGGTCAGAGTCGTCTTTGACGCATCAGCAAAAACGAGCAAAGGAAACTCGTTGAATGATATCCTCGCTCAAGGTCCAGCCATACAGAGTGAGCTTTTTGACATAGTGCTACGTTTCCGCCACCATAAGATTGTCATCACAGCTGATGTCGAGAAGATGTACCGCCAAGTATGGGTTAATCAAGAGGACCGGGATTACCAAAGAATACTGTGGAGGAACTCACCAGAGAAAGAAATAGATCACTACCGTCTAAACACCATCACATATGGGACTTCGCCTGCAGCCTTTCTAGCTACTAGAGTGCTGAAAGAGATCGGTCTATTAGCGGCTCAGGATAAGCCCTCAGCCAGCAGAGCAATCCAAAGGGATTTCTACATGGACGATTTTCTCAGTGGTGGAGACACTACAGAAGAATGTGTAAAGCTGTATCATGAGGTGTTAGAGCTACTAGAGAGTAGTGGTATGCGTCTAAGGAAGTGGTGTTCTAGTGCTCCGGATGTTAGAAAAAATATAGCAGCAACATCTAGTGAACCACACTATTCATTAGACCTTGGAGACAACGACACAATCAAATCGCTTGGCCTTATTTGGTGTCCAGAATCCGACATGTTGCAATTTAAGGTGAAGAATGCGAACGAAACTCGAGTTCAGACGAAAAGAGACCTACTTTCATCGCTAAATAGTGTATTCGATCCATTGGGATTTCTGGGTCCCACTCTCATAAGGGGAAAGATCTTCTTGCAAGAGTTGTGGCAGATAAAGATGGGTTGGGATGACACACTGTCGGAAGATTTTCAGACGCGATGGAGACGGTTCTTAGATGATCTAGCAACTGCTCACCAGATAATGATACCACGTGCAGTAAAAGTATGTTTGTCCGAAGAAGTTGAGTTACATGGCTTTAGTGACGCGTCACAAAGCGCATATGGTGCATGTATCTATTTTAAACAAGCAGCGGAACAAGGAAAATGGAGTGTGCGACTTCTCTGTGGGAAGTCCAGAGTGGCCCCCTTGAAGAGCCTCACAATACCCAGGCTCGAGCTGAGTGGTGCTCACCTGTTAGCAGAGCTAATTAGTCGTGTATCGGCGAGCCTCGAAATCTCAAACGATAAGATATTTTGTTGGTGTGACTCTACCGTGGTGCTAGCTTGGATAAAGGGTGGGTCTGCCCAGTGGAAGACATTCGTGAGTAATCGCGTAGCTCAGATCCTCGAACTCACTGGCGAAAACAGTTGGCGGTATGTAAGCACTAGTGTAAATCCCGCTGATCAATTGTCGAGAGGTATTAATACTGCCGAGCTAGCTGCGTCCGAATTGTGGTGGAACGGTCCGAGCTTTCTTAAGGAAGATAAAACGTTGTGGCCACAGGTACCACGTGACTCAATTCGGAATGAAGAGGCTCCAGAAAGACGTCCCGTAAAATTCACATTAAATACCATCGCAACTAAAAACGAGCTAATGCATAGATACTCCAGTTGGACCAAACTATTAAGGATATCTGCCATCTGGATAAGGTTTTTTCAATGGCGCAAGTGGCATAAGGATCACACATACCCAAAACCACAAGTAGGCCCATTAATGGTAGCAGAGATACAGAAGGCCAAAGAGCGTTGGATTACAATAACGCAGAGGCAAGCGTTTCCAGAAGAGATTAACAGCTTAAGGAATAATCAGCAAGTGGTGCGTGGGCCACTTAGAACGCTATCACCATACCTCGACAACGATCTATTGAGAGTTGGTGGCCGACTGGAAAACTCAAATATATCCGCAAATAGAAAGCATCCAGTCATCCTACCAAGGCAACACGTGGTGACAGAGATGATATATAGAGAATATCACCAGAGGTACATGCACGTTGGACCACAAGGACTATTGGCAGCAGTAAGAGAAGAATTTTGGGTACTCCGAGGACGCGATGTAGCCAGAGCAACAGTTCACAATTGCCTTAAATGTTTTAGAGCCAGGCCCAGCTCGTTACAGCCAGCCATGGGACAACTACCTTCAGCTCGAGTTACTCCTAGTCGAGCATTCGCGCAAACAGGGGTAGACTTTGCAGGACCTCTAGTGATAAAGCTTGGATTACGAAAGTCTACCACAACCAAAGCATATGTGGCAGTGTTCGTATGCCTCTCAACGAAGGCTATACACTTGGAAGCAGTCAGTGCGCTGAGTACCGTAGCATTTATGGCGGCATTGAAAAGATTTATGTCACGGCGAGGAAAGCCGTCCCATATCTGGTCAGACAACGGAACGAATTTTGTGGGAGCCCGAAAGGAACTGGAGTGTTGTTTCAAAAAGCAGCTTACCGGTCGTACGGTACCAGAAGAACTAGTAGAAGAAGGGGTGCAATGGGTATTCACACCTCCCTCCGCTCCACATTTCGGCGGCATCTGGGAAGCAGCAGTGAAGTCGTTTAAGCATCATTTTGTGAGGGTAGCAGGCGCCGCTATTCTAAATTTCGAAGAGTTGTCTACGTTACTTGCTCAAATCGAAGCATGTCTCAACTCCCGACCACTGACTGCATTGTCGTCAGATCCGGCAGATCTACAAGCTCTCACACCAGGACATTTCCTGATAGGTACACCAGTACTCATGCCTCCGGAAGCGGACTACTCAGAGATGCCAGATAACAGACTGAAGAGATGGGAACTAGTTCAAAAAATTACTCAAATGTTCTGGAAGAGGTGGCGTTTAGAGTACCTGTCATCGCTTCAAAGCAAGGCTAAATGGTTGAACCCTACTGCGAATGTAAAAATCGGAACACTGGCAGTCCTAAAAGAGGATAATGTACCACCCCTCCAGTGGAAGATGGTAAGAATCATCGAGATACACCCTGGAAAGGATGGCATGGTGCGGGTGGTGACTGTACGTACCGCCAGCGGTCAACAGTTAAAACGGCCTACAGTTAAGATATGTCCGTTACCTATGGGTAAAGAAGAATGAAGCCCTGAGCTTCATGGTGGGCGGGATGTTCACGCGTGAACAATTATGTGCTGCGCTCTAGTAGTAGGCCCGGCACCTACGCTCCTCAACCACCTGATTGTATGCCTCACTATCAAATGTCACCCATAATCAGTTTTTGTTTTTGTAATTTTTTGGTAATATGTAATGTAATGTAATGTAATGTTAGTAGGTACTAGTTAGATAGTAAGAGACCAAAAAAAGTGCTGAAGTAGCTAAATTTTTATTGTATATTTGTGCTTTTGAGTATTGAATTGAAGGGTCAACACGCACAATAGTGTTGCGTTGTGTAGCCATTCAACTTAAAATATAATATTATAATCACTACAAGAAGTGAATATAATCTTTCACAATTAGTTAATTGTACTAAGTGTATTATAAAATGTAAATTATTATGTAACTAGTATAATGTGTTATTATTATTATAAATGTATGGTATTGTTTTCAATTATTATAAGCAAGCAGTAACTGGCCAGTTCCTGCACTCCACGATACTGTGAGTTTTTATCATTTTATTGTATTATTATATAAGTATATTCAGAGTGAGTTAAATTATAATTATTATATGCTCAACTATCAACTCTTATTTATTATTGAATAGCACGAATGAGTGCTCTCTATTTGGTCGCACTGTGAATCAATAAAGATTTTAATATACTATTATACATTTTGTCATCACACCTTATTATTTTATTATTTAGTTACCCCAAGTCTGTTAACTGTCTTACACATCCTCTTGTTCACTGCAGGCAAACCCTCCGTTTACAAGTAAGGTTGTGTGTAAGCAGCGTTCCTTATTATACAGTCCACTCCGTTTAGAGCATTAGGTGTCGGGGAACCCACCATATTATTTGAAGGCCCTCGCCCGTACAAATGGTGTATTAACCAATGCTATAAGTTGAATTGGGACGGAGATATAGTCCGACTTAAGTGAAAAAACATCATACATAGAACTGTCTTGTTTCGGATATACTATCCATGACAACAAGTTGCATTTACATTATGGGAATTTTTATTATACAGTTGGAAGTAACTCTAAATCGTCTATCCAATGGTGTATTACGCATGCTATAAGTTGAATAGGTCTGAAGATACATTCCAACCTAAGTGAAAAAAACATCATGCACAGAACTGTCTTGTTTCGGCTTTACATTCCAATCAACTGTGTAGAATTTACACTATGGTATTTTGTAATATACAATTGGCGATAACTCTAAATTTTCTATCCAATAGTGTATTACCCAATTATATAAGTTGAATGCGGCCAGAGATATTTTGCGACATAAGTGAAAAAAACATCATACACAGAACCGTCTTGTTTCGGCTATACTATCAAATCCAACAGGTTGCACTTTCATTATGAATTATTTTAATATTCAGTTGGAAAGAAATCTAAATTGTCTATCCAATGGTGTATTAACCAATGCTATAAGTTGAATTGGGACGGAGATATTTTGCCACAAAAGTGAAAAAACATCATACAAAGAACTGTCCTGTTTCAGCTATACTATCCAAGCCAACAAGTTGCATTTACAGTATGGGAATTTTTATTATACAGTTGGAAGTAACTCTAAATCGTCTATCCAATGGTGTATTACGCATGCTATAAGTTGAATAGGTCTGGAGATACATTCTGACATAAGTGAAAAAAACATCATACACAGAACTGTCTTGTGACGGCAATACTATCAAATCCAACAGGTTGCATTTTCAGTATGAATTATTTTAATATTCAGTTGGAAAGAAATCTAAATTGCTTATTCAATATTGTATTAAACAATGCTATAAGTTGAATAGGTCTGGAGATACATTCTGACATAAGTGAAAAAAACATCATACACAGAACTGTCTTGTTTCAGCTTTACTGTCCAATCAATCACGTTACATTAACATCACTGAAGTTCTAATTATACAGTTGGAAGAAAATCTAAATTATCTATCCAATGGTGTATTAACCAAAGCTATAAGTTGAATTGGGACGGAGATGTAGTCCGACTTAAGTGAAAAATCATCATGCACAGAACTGTCTTGTTTCGGCTTTACATTCCAATCAACTGTGTAGAATTTACATTATGGTATTTTGTAATATACAATTGGCGATAACTCTAAACTTTCTATCCAATAGTGTATTACCCAATTATATAAGTTGAATGCGGCCAGAGATATTTTGCGACATAAGTGAAAAAACATCATACACAGAACTGTCTTGTTTCGGGTATGATCTCCAATCAATCAAGTTGCATTTACATCATGAATTATTTTAATATTCAGTGGGAAATAAATCTAAATTGCTTATTCAATGGTGTATTAAACAATGGTAAAAGTTGAATAGGTCTGGAGATACATTCTGAAATAAGTGAAAAAACATCATACACAGAACTGTCTTGTTTCGGCATTACTATCCAATCAACCGTGTAGAATTTACACTATGGTATTTTGTATTATACAATTGGCGAAAACTCTAAATTTTCTATCCAATAGTGTATTACCAATAATATAAGTTGAATGCGGCCAGAGATATTTTGTGACATAAGTGAAAAAAACATCATACACAGATCTGTCGTGTTTCGGCTGTACTATCCAATCCAACAGGTTGCACTTTCATTATCAATTTTTTTAATATTCAGTTGGAAAGAAATCTAAATTGTCTATTCAATGGTGTATTAAACAATTCTATAAGTTGAATTGGGACGGAGATATAGTCCAACTTAAGTGAAAAAAACATCATACACAGAACTGTCTTGTTTCGGCTATACTATCAAATCAATCACGTTACATTTACATCATTGAAGTTCTTATTATACAGTTGGAAGTAACTCTAAGTTGTCTATCCAATGGTGTATCAAACAATACTATAATTTGAATTGGGCCAGAGATAATCCGACTTAAGTGAATTAAACATCGTACACAGAACTGTCATGTTTTGGCTATGTTCTCTAAGCAATCAGGTTGCATTTATGTTATGGTATTTTTCTTTATACAGTTGGAAAGAACTCTAAATTATCCATCCAATGATTTAATAACGAATACAAAAAGTTGAATAAGGCTGGAGATATTATCCGATATAAGTGAAAAAACATCATTCACAGAACTGTCTTGTTTCGGCAATACTATCCAATCCAACAGGTTGCATTTTCAGTATGAATTATTTTAATATTCAGTTGGAAAAAAATCTAAATTGCTTATTCAATGTTGTATTAAACAATGCTATAAGTTGAATAGGTCTGGAGATACATTCTGACATAAGTGAAAAAAACATCATACACAGAACTGTCTTGTTTCAGCTTTACTGTCCAATCAATCACGTTACATTAACATCACTGAAGTTCTAATTATACAGTTGGAAGAAAATCTAAATTATCTATCCAATGGTGTATTAACCAAAGCTATAAGTTGAATTGGGACGGAGATGTAGTCCGACTTAAGTGAAAAATCATCATGCACAGAACTGTCTTGTTTCGGCTTTACATTCCAATCAACTGTGTAGAATTTACATTATGGTATTTTGTAATATACAATTGGCGATAACTCTAAACTTTCTATCCAATAGTGTATTACCCAATTATATAAGTTGAATGCGGCCAGAGATATTTTGCGACATAAGTGAAAAAACATCATACACAGAACTGTCTTGTTTCGGCTTTACTGTCCAATCAATCACGTTACATTTAAATCATTGAAGTTCTTATTATACAGTTGGAAGTAACTCTAAATTGTCTATCCATTAGTATATTAACCAATGCTATAAGTTGAATTGGGACGGAGATATAGTCCGACTTAAGTGAAAAAAACATCGTACACAGAATTTTCTTTTTTCGTCTTTACATTCCAATCAACCGTGTAGAATTTAGATTATGGTATTTTGTATTATAGAATTGGCGACAACTCTAAATTTTCTATCCAATAGTGTATTACCCAATTATATAAGTTGAATGCGGCCAGAGATATTTTCCGACATAAGTGAAAAAAACATCATGCACAGACCTGTCATGTTTCGGCTATACTATCCAATCCAACAGGTTGCATTTACACTATGGGAATTTTTATTATACAGTTGGAAGTAACTCTAAATTGTCTATCCAATGGTGTATTACGCATGCTATAAGTTGAATAGGTCTGGAGATACATTTCGACATAAGTGAAATAAACATCTTACACAGAACTGTCTTGTTGTAGCTTTACATTCCAATCAACCGTGTAGGATTTACACTATGGTATTTTGTATTATACAATTGGTGAGAACTCTAAATGGTCTATCCAATGGTGTATTTACCAATACTCAAAGTTGAATATTGCCGGAGGTATATTTCGATATATGTGAAAAAAACATGATACATAGAAATGTCTTGTCTCGTATTTACTATCCACTCAACTATGTAGGATTTACACTATGGAACTTTTTAGTATACATTTGGATAGAAGATATAATATTCTATCTAATAGTGTAAAAACATATTTATAAATTGAATAAAGACGGAGATATATTCCGATACATTTACGAAATAAGTGAAAAATCGTAAAAAATAGATGTGTCTTTTCTCGGCTTTACTATTCACTCATCCGTGTAGGATTAACAGTATGGAACTTTTTATTATTGATTTGGAAAGAAGATTTAATAATCCATCCAATGGTTTATTTACCAATACTAAAAGTTGAATAAGGCCGTATATAAGTGAAAAATCATCATACAGAAATTTCTTGTCTCGCAAGATGGTTGAATCGGCGGCTTGAATTTTAATAAAGTTTTGGCTAAATTTAGTTGATAGTTGGACGTTTGTTAATTGTGGCATGATTTTGGGGGCAGCTGCAGCCCAGTGTGTGAGCTCCATGATGATCGGTGGACAGAGGTATTGGTGTACTGGAGAATGAGCTTAATAAGCTCGAGGTTTCTTCGGTACTTGTACTTATGAAAGAATCGCCGGAGACGGAATAGTTTTCTGGTGGATCTGGCGACGCAGGTGCATCACGTTAACGGCCTTGGTGTTTTTGTTTTTTTATGTTGTTGAAGAACTGGTGAGACACTGGGTCTTTTCGTGTTCTTGCGACCACCGCGGTGGCCACCTATGTTGATACGGTATCGGAACGTTGTACTTCAATTTAGTGTGGTAACAAGTGTACTGAGAGTAACAAGTGACTTGATTGATAAACTTGACTTGTGTGTGTTTTCTATTTCTTTGCTTTGCTTTGGGAGGGGTGGCTGTGCCGTTTACTATTCCAGGCTTGTGCCTCTACTAGTGGATGGATTTTGGGGTTGATTGGTAGGTTCAGTTATGTTAGTCAGTCCAATTTAATGGGTATGGTTTGAGTAAACGTTTGGTGGTTGGAGAGGAGTGGGTTTTACCTAAGAGGCGGATATGATCGTAATCGGAAAAAGAGTTATTGTAGAACATTGTTTTTGATTGAGAGCAAATGGAATTTTGGATAGATTTGAAGTTGGCTGATTTTAAAAGGGCCGAGTTTCTAACGATAGTGGGCATACCGGTTATCGTGCGTATGCCGATGTTTTGGACGGATTCAATACGTCTCCAATGGGAGGGGCCGATAAAGGGTGCCCAGGAAGAGCCAGCATATGTAAGTATAGGGGTCACGTAGAGTTTAAGTATGTTAAGTTTTGTTTTCAGCGGAACGGGACTAGTACGGTTAAGTAAGGGGTAAAGCATACCACGGACGCGGGTAGCTTTTTTGGTTACGTCTTGAATGTGTTGGTTGAATGTAAGTTTACGTCCAATCGTGACGCCTAAGTATTTGGCCTGTTTTGACCAGTTAACGGGTTGGTTATCGATGGTTAGAGGTGGAATGTGGGTTGTATTAGAACGCCCGAAGAGGACGCCTACTGTTTTGGTCGGGTTTATTTTGATTCGCCACCTGTGGAACCAGTTGGACGCGAGGTTGAGTTGGTGTTGTAGTTGTATGGTTGCACGTTTGGGGTTTTTATTACTAGTAAAGAACATCGTGTCGTCAGCGAAGAGTGAGAGGTTGGCTTTAGGAGTCGTTGGAATGTCGTTAATGTACGTCAAGTATAGCGTCGGTGAGAGACAGGAGCCCTGAGGGACTCCTGCGAGTACGTGTCTGGTAGTAGAGAAGGAGTGTTCGATTTTAGTGGTAAAAGTACGGTCGGTGAGAAAGGATTGGATGATTTTTACGATTTCTAACGAGATGTTGAGTTTGGAGAGTTTGTAGAGTAGGCCTTCATGCCAGACGCGGTCGAAGGCTTTCTCCACGTCGAGGAAGACGGAAGCAGTGTTTAAGTCGTTATTAAAGTTTTCGCTCAGTTGGTGGGTGAGTTTGGTCAGTTGTAGTGTGGTCGAGTGTTCGGGTCTGAAGGCGAACTGTTCGGGACGGATTTTGTTTTTGAGTTTGTCTTGTAGGTGGGTGAGGATGAGTCGTTCGTAAATTTTGGACAGGGAGGAGAGGAGGGCGATTGGTCTATAGTTTTCGGGTTGTTTATGGTCTTTGCCTGGTTTGGGAATGGATATGATGACTGCTTTTTTCCAGGCAAGGGGAAAGTAGCAGATTCTGAAGGCGCTGTTGATGATCCGAGTAAGGGACAGTATAACGTTGTTCGGTAGGAATTTAAGAGCCGTGTTGGTGATGAGGTCGTCACCTGGGGCTTTCTTTTCGCGAAGGTTGCAAATTATGTCTTGTATCTGGCCGGGAGTGGTAAAGAGGTTAGATCGGGTGATGTCAAGGCCTTGTAGGTACTGGGAGTGAGCGGTTACGTCTGGTAAGTCGGGGCCGGGGTTTGTTTGAAATTGACGTTCGAGCGAGTCGGCTATCAGCTCTGCTCGTTCGTTGGCCGGAAAAACTAGGCCGTCGGGGCCGGTTAGTGGGTGAGATGCTGGACGTTTGTGTAAGAGACATTTGTTGAGTTTGTATATTGAACCGTCTTGGTGGTCTAGTGAGTTAAGAAAGATGTCCCATTGGTCAGTATTGTGCGTTGCGAGTAAGGTACGTATGAGAGATATTTTGGCGTTTAGTTGTCGTTTAATTGTCGGGTCGCGGTTTATTTGCCATTTGCGGCGTATATGGTTTTTGTCTTGTATTTCCAGTTTAATGCAGTCTGGTACTACAGTGGACGGGTGTTTGCGTGTCGGTACGTATACGCTGGATTCAACCGCTTGTTGGATATGTTTTGTGAGGTTTTCGATTGCCAGGTCGATAGACTCACGGTCGTTGGTCGGTTGAGTGGTTGAGTTCGGTAAGTTCGCGAGAGTTGTCGTGTATTTTTTCCAGTTAATAAACCGATTCGTAACCGGTGGAGAAGAAGAGATCGGAGTGCAGAGTGTATCTAGAAGAATGGGGTTGTGGTCGGAAGATAGTTCGTTGAGGTTAATGATTTGGGTTTGATAGGGTAGTCGTACGAGGGCGATGTCGAGTATGTCAGGTCTGTATCGTGTGCATGTCGGGAAATGTGTGGGAGAAGAGGGAGCAGTTACAGAGTAGTCCGATTGTTGTACATGGTCAAAGAGGACACGGCCGGCAGCGTTAGTCGTGTGGCTATACCACAGTGGATGTTTGGCGTTGAAGTCGCCTGCCGAAATTTGCCATTCGGCACTCTTTGTCAAAAGGTCGAGGTCGTTTGTCGTTAGTAGGGTTCCGGGTGGTTTGTATACGGCTGAAATAAGTACTTCGTGGCCGTTGAGTTGTACGAGGATGGAAGAGGTTTGGATGGTTGTGTTTAGGGTAACTGGTTGGTGGACGATACGTCGGTTTACGAGAACGGCCGTGCCTCCGTGGGCGGGCGAGCCCCGCACGGGCGGCAGGTCGTTCCTGTACGTAAAAAAGTTAGGAATGTGAAGTCTGGCAGAGGGTTTTAGGTGGGTTTCGTTAAGTAGGATTATGTCGGTTTTCAGTTTTAGTGCTAAAGAGCGCAGTTCGTCAAGTTTGTGGTTAATGCCGTTTGAGTTCCAAAATAGAATTTTTAAGTTATCCATTTTGGGGGGATAGTATGGTTAAGAATGATTGTATTGCTGTTTGTATCAGGGTTTTGGGGTCCTGGTTGTTTACTATGGCTGTTAAGAGGTTGGTCAGGAGGTTTAAAATGAGGGACAGGTTAATTTGTGGGGCTTCGGGACTGGTCGGTTTTGGTGGTGGTGGTGGTGGGGGCGCTTGGCCGGTGGTGGCTGCAGCGTACGAGCGGGTTTGGGGTTTTATTGTAGTTGTTGGTGGGGGCGGGGGTGGTGTAAAAGATTGAGTTGTCGGCGGCAGGGTTTGAGGTTTGGATGTTGGTGGTGCGATTTTGGGTTTTATCGTCAAGAGATGTGGGCATCCGCGGAAATTAGCCGTATGGGGCCCGCCGCAATTGCAGCATGTCGGGGTTTGCTCGGGAGTTTTTTGGCATTCAGATGCCAAGTGATTTCCTGCGCACTTGACGCATCTGGGTAGGTGGCCACAGTTACGGGAACCGTGTCCAAAACGTTGGCACGAAAAACATTGTGCCGGGCCGGAAGGTTTAAGGGCTTCTACCGAAATTGTAAGATAAAATAGGGAGTTGAGAAGGGAGATATCCTTGGCGTTTAGGGTTGCCGCAATGTGTACGAGGCACATGGGCATCGGTTTTTCGGGGGTACCGAAACGGCGAATGTATTTTGTTTGGAAGTTTAGGGTTTCCAGTTCGGATTTTAGATCGTCAGTGGTGATGTCGGTCGGTATGCCCTTTAGAACGACCTTAAGGGAACGATCCTCAGGGAGGCTGAAGGTATGGAATTCAGTTTTGCTGTCAACTAGGACTTTCTGAATTTGTCGGAAGTGGGTGGGGTCGGTAGTTTGGACAGTTATTTGTCCATTGGATGTGGTTTTGGCTGTAATTGCCGATGGAGTGAAGTTCGGAAGTTTGTAGATGGTTGGTGCGATTTTTCGCCAGGACGCAGAGTTTAAGATTAAGGGGGGTGGCCTGATTTGCTTGGGTTTGGCTGGTGTCGGGATTTGTTGTTCGGATGTTTTGGCTGGTGGAGGTTTAGTAGTCGGGGCGGCGTGTTGGGCGGATTTGTTTGACTCGGTGTCGGAAGAGGAGCAGTTTGACAACATTGTTATTGATGAGTCGGTAGACGGAGTTGGAGAGGGGGGGTGTGTGTTGTGTGTGTGTGTGTGTGTTTTCTATAACGAATCTTACTAGTATAAGTACTACTATCCGTACCGACTAGTAAACACATCAATAATTTGCTTGTGTTTTATCTCGTGACGGATTTGATGATATCTCAGAAGTTTTTTGGGTTACGACCCTGGGGAAGGTACTGTTGTATTCGTCTTAACTACCCCTATCTATTGATGTGCTTTTGATGTCTACATGATGTACGGAGATACTTGTAATTCCTTTCTAAGTCCAAAATGTGATGTTTTACTCTCGTTCTGTCCTGTAATTGGTTGTGCTCGTCTTGTGCTGTGATTGGCTGTCGTATATAGTTAGTTGTTGGCTCAGTTTAGAGCCTTTTTCGTAATGCTTATAATAGTTTTTGTGTTATAAGGATTAACATGATGTAACGTTTTATTATATATTTGGAATGAAGACTTAATTATATATCCAATGGTTTTAAAACCAATACTATAAGTTGAATAGGGCCGAAGATATATTCCAATACATCGACGAAGTAAGTGAAAAAACACTATACGCAGAATGGAAATTAAACTTCTTCTTAGTATAATGTAAAATAATGAATAATAAATATTGACTATCGTCACGAAGTATGTTAATTTATCAATAGTATAGGTATATTCACCAAATCTAACCTAACCTAAACAGCTACTTGTAAATAATAATTAATTTAAAATAAAATCTATAAAAGTTAACATGTAATGTTATCGCCAGGTGGACGGAGGTAGTCCCGGTGAATTTACGAAATATATTAAAATGCATTACAATGCGTGTGGGCATAGTTTACTTACAAGCGCTTACGAAAGATGACAAATGTAGGTAACTGGCCCATCTTCTGCTCAGTAATGAGGTGGAGTGGAGTGTTCACGGTGGCGTGGATGACAATATTATAATATTTAGGTATAATAATACGTAGGTATTCCACACTGATATAATATTATTAATATATAATATATAATCATAATTGAGCATAATATTAGCACTAGAACTATATAGGCTAGTGAAGTTCGCGAGTGCAGTGTATTAGTGTATGTAATAATATTACACATTTTAATTATACCTATATATCTTGTATTTATGGTACCTAAATACGATTGCAGCGCATATAACATACGTGTCCGTGTGAAGCACTGAAGCGAGCATTACTTTTTCTATAGTCTTATATTTTTTTATATTTATCTGTATTGTACACAATAGTATACTAGTATAGTACCTAAATTACATAACAATAGGTATACCTATATATTGTATACTAGACACTAGCAGATCCCACGCACTTTGTTGCCATAAAAAATGACACCTATTAAAAAAAATTGTGATTTCTCAATTACTTTTGGGTGTAACTCGCTGCAGTAAGTGCATCTCAGCCACCCTGGTATAGGCTAACCGCTAAATTTATCTATATTATGTTAAAATGTTCGTACACAATTTAACTTCCTACATAAAATGGCTCGTGGATTTAAAATGGTTCAGAATCACTGTTTTAATAAATACCTGTTTATATGTTGTACCTACGTACTATGTATTAATTAAAATTGTATAATAATATATTATGTAGGTTTGTCAAAGTGGTATACACTGATACAGAGACAGTCATACGGCAATAGGAATGGCTAATCCCCCCGCAATTAATTGGTCATTATTGATGAACTATCGAATTCATATTAACTTGCGAACCAGTAATACAAACAACCTACACTCATTATTTTCAACACAGCTCACAGGTACATAATATTTAAGTTGTTAATAAATGATGAATGCAATTTATAAAAGTGGTTTGCGTGACGTAAAATTTAGCGTTTCTGAGTCTTCAATGCCGTGTCTGTGATCAATATAATATACATTATACATAAGTACCTATACATGTATACATCATATTTATTCAATAACTGATATTATAAAGTTATTTTTTTTTCAACTTTCGAGTTTCATGTAACTTTCAAGCTGTATTCTTCATACCGAGTAAAACACATTGTTTATGTTATTATTATTAGAATAATATAATTATTATTCTCTATTAGTTTTTGTATACAATTGCAGGAAAAAACGCCCGCTATGTTTCAGTTTGTATGTTACATATTATACATGGGACATTTTATATGGGATTCACACCGGACGGCGGACGTCTGAAATGGCACTGGCTGGGAATACTAATTTGTTATAGACCACTTGTTTTACACTTACATTTGAACAATGTGGTTTTGAATACACCACCTAATTATTTACGTCTCGACTTTCAGGAGGTAAACGGAAAAGAAATATTATCATATATTGTACCTACTAATAATATGTGAATGAATTGGTTTGGTAAAAAGACGATCGTTCAGTTAATTATAAAATATAAATTTAATATGTTGCATTATTATATAGTAAATTATAATATATATACATATAGTATCTATTTTAATATTACTGTGGTTTTTACTCGGTCAAAACATGAATTTATAGTAAAAAATAGTCCATGGATGACTTATTGTGGTTTTATTTAATCAAAATGTGTATATATACTTTGCCGGTGGTACAGCTAAGAGACGGTTGTGTAAGATTTATTTCCATAGATAATTAATCTTACTACTTATGTATGCATACGCCATATTTTCCATTATTTTTTATCATCAAAAATGTATGTTTAATTGTACCAGATATAGTTATATATCAACATAATTTAGCCATCTATTAAACTTTGACACCTTACCAGGACAGAGGTTGTATAACAGGGGAACGACATAGCTACATAGGTATGACCCTATTGCTATACAGTACTTCAAATCGATTTACTAATTAAACTACAATCGTAATTCATAAACATCGATACCTATTTACACAAAATAATTTAATTTTCTGCTATATCTCTTATCCTCAAAGAAATTTTGTGTTGACATATTTTTAAATAATCGATGTTTTTTTTAATAAAACTTATATTATAGCATTTATTTATTATTTTCCAAGAGTGTTGTATAAAATGTAAAAATCAATATTCAGAATAAATGAAATTACTGTTTAGCAGCATAAAGGTTATATAATTTTGAAGTTACTTATATTGTAAAAAATTAATGATTGGGAATAAAGGTGCATAGTGCATACTACACAGTGTTTAGGTACATTATACAATATACAAATATGTATAAGTATAGTATAATACATAATTTAAAAATGTTATAGGTACCTATCTTGTATTTTTTCGTAGTAACAACTTTTGACTTTAGTCGTATAGTCCTAGGCATATCAATGTTTAATCATTTCCTTACATCGAACTAGAAATGAAACTTGAGTTTAATGGATTAGTACGTTGACTGGGCTAAAAAAAAACGCATAATAATATTTACAGAACTTTAGAAAATAAGTATACTTCCTGTCAACATTTTATTTATAATATTTTAAAAGAGAATTTTCAATATGATAAAATAATTTTATTATTTTTTATAACTTAAATAATATATTATATACGTATTATGCAGTAGGTATGTATCTACCTACTGCAAAATAGGGTGAATAGAAAGGACGGGTGGGTAAATAAAAACAAAATCAGGAAATGTATTACTTATCGACATCTCTACATGTTATCAATATGAAATCTTCGCAAAACCGAGTACACATTAGTATATAATTTATGAATTTCAATCAATTGTAAATAATTTAATTGTATGTAATTAATATAATATAGTTATATTATTGATTAATGTATGTACGTAAATATAGCCATTTAATACTATACTTAAAATGTTATAAGCTAGGCATCACATCATAAAAACTTGGAGAACTTATAAGATAAATTTAAATTAATTCAATTATCAACGGTTACTAATTAGTAGGTATAGTTTTTTTTTACCAATTATCTTCTCGATAATCTTCAATAAAACGAAAAAATTATAATTTATTTTATGGGTTTTTAATTACTTAAAACAACTAAAATAATGTGAAAATGTAATAAATAGGCATCTTGAGAGTTAAAACTTTATTTTTTAGAACTTATTTTATAAACACAATACATATTATAATATCGACTTAATAATAATAGGACGGATCTGTTGGTCGTGTATCGAATTCATGTCACGTTGATTTTCACTGTTGTTCTTATTTCTTAAATGAAGTGGCTGAATCTACTTTTTAAATTTAATATTTACTGAAAATAATATTAAAGTGCATAGTCTTATTCTAAGCTCATCCTTTAATTGTGATTTTTTCACATTCCATTTATACTAGAGTCTTAAATATTCATCATTTATTTAAGTTTATAATAACTATATATTTATTTATACCTAATAATTAAATATACTTTTCCCAGCAATTATTTTTCAGATTCTTGATGTAATGATGTACGACATGTGTGTCGGTAAATTGCACTTTCATTGCAGTAATAATAATGTTCATACAAATGCGCATTTTTCTCTGACAACACTAATCTATAGTTACCCATATTTTTACTTTGCCATACATTATTTTGTTGCTCAAAATGTTCTTTGCACCTCAACATTCTTTGTTTGCTAAAAATAGTAATACATTGTTTTATGTATAAGCCATGACAATATTGGAGATTATTAAATGATACTTAATAAATTATTTAATCTAAAATTACATAATATTTAATTATTTTTAAAGTTTCATAAAAAAATAACGTTACTAATAAATTAATTAGATTAAATATTTTAGCTATTACATTTAGTACTTTAAAATAAAGCACATAATTTTCAATATTATAAATAGATTCACCCAAATAGATGAATATTTTTGTCTTTATTTTCTTTGAAGGTAATTTCAGAATTGCATACTAATTTTCAATTTAATAATTGTGGTTGCTGGTTAGGTATAAATAGTTCAATAGAAAACCAGTAGTCACAATGGGTAATTATTTAAAATTATTAATCAAATATTGGTCTGAGATTTAAGTTAGAATAGTCAACCAACAAAATCAATAAAATAATTTGTTTATGTAAGGTGAAATACCTTAGAATATTAAACGTTACAATTTCAGATAAGGTACAAAATTATACAATAGTTTGTAGATTAATATTGAGTGGTAATTGCTTTTAATATATATTTTTATATCACCTTTAATAATTTACCAACGCATTGAGATTAGTTCCTATCGTGGTATTTACTATTTAATGTGAGCATCATATTAAATAATCAAAAATAAATGTAAACAGTAACGTCTCACCGGCCTACCCATGGTTAGTTTTAAAAATCAAGGGCAAACAAATCAATGCAAATGGCGTGTTCAAATGATGTTAAGAAATTTAATTGAGTCTGGTGATACATTCACCCACCGCACTCTCTTTAGATTATTAATAACTTCAGAATCATGACCATATCAATGTGAAAAATGTTCATACAAATCCATACAAATGGTGTACTGAAGGACAGGTAATAAGTTTGAAAAACTTTCAATGTTCCATACGGGGTGCGGGCTGGTGAGACGTATGTTTGTAATCAAACATACTAAACGTTTTTATCAGCATTGATGGTTTGTTGTTGAATTTTCCATTTATCCTCTCCAGAAACAAATTTCTTTAAAGTCTTATTCAACTGCAATAGTTTAAACGTATCAATCAATAGTTCTCGTTTCACTATTTTGTCAATCGAAGTGTCTGTGTGAAAATCTGGTGAATGATTAACCTAAGCACAATAAGCGTTTGGGTGTTAAAAAACTAAACATAAGTCATGTAACAATATATTATAATATCTGACTTCCAACAGATACGGTTTGCAGTTTTCATCCAAAAGTATGTCAAATCCAAGTATCTCGAAGCATGCCGGCGTGTATTTATGGCCAGAGAAACACGTCTGATAGCTGCGGTTGACAAACGGATAGGCCAGGATCATGGTCTTAATGATGACGTCATCAATTTCGTTCCATATTTTTTTCTCGTCGAAGCCTTCTGAACGGAGCCAATCACTGAGCGCTGCGATTCGACTAAACTCAACGACACGTCATATTATTCTAAAAGTATATAACGGATTCTAGCTTATTTTTATTATCTCACCGTTTACTTCCAAAAAATTCGTTATCGATATACATTTTATTGCATTTGTTTACCGAGTAATTGGTTAGGTGCATAAACCGATCGTTCACATTATTGTGTGTAGGGGTTGCATAGGGTTCCGTTGCTAATCTGTGAAATTATCACGTACAGTAATGGTGAAAATTGAATTGCATTGTCCATTGACCTATTATGGCATTATCGCAATGACAACGAAATGTGAAGTGAGCAAAATAAATTATTTACCTACACAATATACCGTACTGCGTTTATAACAAATAAATGTTTAGCCATTTTATGGACCACAAAAGAAAACTCTGATTGTACCAAATTATTTGCAGAGAAGTTTTAAAATAACAGCTAGGTATGAAATTTGTAAAATATGTATGCTAAAAATCAATTTAGTTTTAAATTTTAAATTAATTAATTGTGGAATAAATCAATTTTCTTGAACAAATATAGGATATCAGCATCACCTTAACTAAAAATTTCGGATCTTGAATTCAAACTCAACCTAACATTGAATCAGGTCAAAATTGATTTTCAAAAGTGATGATTTATAGAGGATTTAAAATTTAAACTAAACAGCGCTGTCTACTGAGGTGAGTGCAATACCTGTGACAGTATCTAGACTCAGCGCTTATTCAACTATATTCCTATAGTATAGCCTATCTACCAGTATAGATAACCGTATAATATAATTCAGTAAACATTTTTTTGGTTGACAATTAAATACATGAACATTATAACTTATCATACACAATTTAAGACGAAATAAATGTACTACGATATTATTTTTACCTGACAAGACCATCATTGTAAACGTATATCTTAAGTGGATCACATGATGCTATTAAAGTATACACACGCATGTCAAATTTATAACCGTCTAACAACAATGGCTAAAACAATATTATTACATAATTAACGTTTTATGTATTATGTATTACCTAATATATATTATTTATTGTTTTACTATAATTTTCATTGTTTACTTTGGAAATATAAAGCTGACAAATCATATGTTCATATTGATTAATTTTTTTCGGAGATTTCGTTATATATATTCCGGTTCCTCGACTTCCTGTTGTTGGTTTTAAAATATATGCTGAACTTTTATGTTGATTTATGTAAGCTTGAAATTTAATGTAACTAAAATTAAATAAATTCTATTTATTGCATGTCGATTACTTATCAGAAAAATCTTACTCTGATGGTAAATACCATGTCATTGGATAAAAGTTGTAATCGTCACGAAAACTACTGGACATTGTGTTGAGGTTGCGAGCTAATGAATCCTTACGACAAATCTCTGACATACCCAGAAAATGATTCGTCTTCTGCAAATTATAAACTACCTAATCGATTCAATTTATTATTTAGCATACAATTTAATATTTTATAGTATTCGATATTATGCTTATTTCTTAGTACTCAGTGAGAAAAGTACAACAAATATACAAATATATATAAATATATAAATAGTAGTAATGATATATACTAAAAATATCCTTTAAATAATTAGAATGTGTTTTATATTCTAATAATATAAAATTTACTTTATTTAATTTACTTATTAGCGCAATACTTGAATATACTACCTATTGAAATATACATGAATTATCCGTTGGTTGAAGCGTTGGAAAATGACCCTTTTCCGTTTAGTGGACAGTAAAGGCTTTTTTTACCGTCCTCTATATCAGAAAAGTCTCGGTCTACATTAGATTAATATGCATGAATGTATCGATACGTTTTTTCTATGATAATATATCAAATACCAGCTGGTATTTAGGATGGCTTACTTGGTATTTTTTTAAGTTTTTGGCTTTTTTAATGTCCATGGGTGTGGTACACCACCATAAATCCCACGATTCTTCAGGCTTTACTATAGTCATGCCCATTGACATCGCTACTTCATGTACAATAGAATAACTACAATTTTGCAAGCATATCGCACCCCTATAATATTACAACAAAATAACATAATGTTCACGATACAAATCTTCTTTCTTCAACATTTTATAATCGGTTACTATATAAGATGAGGCCAGTAACTTACGCATATTTTTAGTTCAGTTTTACCTAACATTAATCACAGAACCGTTGGGGAGGGGGAGGGGGACTACCCCCATTTCAATTATTTTTGGCAAAATAGTTTATATAAAACAAATTATAGAGCTTCACAATAATTAGTCTACGTTTTGAGTATTTAACTTGGTCATCTATTGAGCCTTGAGGCTTAATAAACGTGGTAATAATCGATGATATGATTACGGAATAGACGTTTAGCAATGTTCTTAATCAGCAACAACAAAAAACTCAATCTTTGATTCTCGGCATTATGCCATTTTACAATTTATTTTATATCTATTAAAAATTGTTTTTTTTGGTAGAAGAAAGTCATTTCAGAGTGGAGGGTATAGAACCCTAGAACCCTAACGCTTCGTACGCTACTGGATGGGACAATGCGTTATCAAGCACCGTCTTTGCCAGTTCAAAACTCAGAAGACTATAACTATACATTTGAGTACCTACTGGAAATTTCATCAACAATAAAATATAGCAACATTTACTCTAAGATCCAAATTGGACTATATCAATATTTTGTGTGATGCTACAAAATGTGTAAACTCATGAGCTTAATTATAATTATTATTCGTCGATACAACGTAGTTAATTCTCAGAGAACATTATGCAGTGGCGTTTAGACCAGTCTTGGGTAGTATTCCGAATACAGTAGGTATTCGGAATACAATTTAGGTATTCAGAATACTTTTGAAAATACTTTTCCTATAAGTATTTTATGCAGTATTCAGAATACCTTCGAAAGTATTCCAAATACTATATTCGGAATACTTTAATAGTATAACAATATATTTTTTTTATGATTTTGGTTATACCATTTAAAACGAAAAATAGAAAACATATAATTTGTGTTGGAAATTTGTAGGTAATTGATAACATCTATCAATATTTAATATCATACATTCATACAATAATAAGATTTTATGCTTTGATAATATAATTAATATTATTCATAGACGATAATAATTGCAAATAATTATTAATAAATATTATAATAAATTATTATAATATAATAGGTATTGTAAATCATAAATAGTCATAGTTATGTACCTATATTATAATTTTAATTTACAAACAATATATTATATAATATTTAAACATTGGCTATAGTTTCCCAAAAGCAATTATTATTTTATTAATATCTATAACAAAAAATATTTTAAAAGTATTTGGAATATTATTTTTATAGTATTCAAAATACTATTTTTATGATGTATTCGAATATTTATTCCAAATACTTTTAAAAAGTATTTTACCCAAGACTTGTTGCATATAAGCATAGTGTGCATTGTTAGAGAACCCAATGATAACGATTGGCTGTAATCCCAATGAGATAAAGACTTCACTATCAATTATCTGTTATCACGAAAATAATATTTCCAAAAAAAAATTAAAAAATATAAAAATATAAAAAATATGCTAATTAAAAATAAACTTATTTAGTCATGAATTAATATATAATAAAAATATAAAATTATAAATTCTGTTATGTTTTATAAGTCCCTTAAGGTTTAAAGGTATTTTATTATCTAATATATAAATGTATCTACCAAATAAAGATACCAATTTTAAATTTAATATCAAATTTTTATTTCAGGATAAAACATTGTTTCAAACAAAATATGTTGGTTATGGTAACTAAAAATAAAAATAATAGAAATAATATTGTTATTCATATAATCATATCAACAAATAATATAAATTAAAATTTTGTATTACTAATCAGTCTGTAAAAATCAACACATTCATCACTTCGTTCAGAATCTAAAATATATACATATAATAGTTAAAATATTTAAGTAAGTACTTTTAAAAAAATTATAAAATATGATTTAATAGTTCAACTTTTCTACCTATAAAAAAATATACATGTATTAATAGTGTAAAATACATTAATATGGAATAATAAAACTTTTAAAATAAATAATTGTTATTCATATCAACAAATAATATAAATTAAAATAATGTACTACTGTTCAGTCTGTACTCACAACAACTTCCCAAATTCAGAAACCCAATTATTGATATCTGCCATACAGCATAAGTTTGATCTGATGTTAACGGTATTCCACATTTCTCCAACAATTTCATTTGTATATTTTTTTGGATACATCATTTTGTTAAATTTAAAATTCCAAATAAAAGTTTAAAGTTTTAAAGTATTAAAACGTCTTTAAAATATTCAAAATTCATAAGTCATAACAAAATTTGATAACTAATAACAGATAATTGATAGCGAAGTCGTTATCTCACTGGGATTACAGCCAATTGTAGAACAGAATTATCATTGGGTTCTCTAACAATGTACACTATGCTTATATGCAGACTGGTTTAGACAATACTTAGGTAAGCACTATTCTCTAGTGTAAACTTTTTTAACCTTACCAAAAGTATGTCTAGGTTTAGTATGCTAGTATTCCTATGTATTTAGTATTTACTAAACAGTAAACATAAAAAATAGGCAAAATTTAGCGTTCCAGGGAAATGCTTATATGTATCACTCTAATAAATTGAGGAATCATTACGTTACTATAATGCTAGGTATATTATTTGTTCAAATTACTTTTTTTGTATTTCTTTTTCCTCAGTAAGCTGTTGAATAGAACATTTTTTCTCCATCGTAGAATCTAATGAGAAAATGCAAAAATAAATTATTAAAATAATATTATAATATTTAAACAACATTTTTTTGAGGTTATTTTATTTGGTTGTCATGAGGACTGTTTCAATGTATTTGCCATTATATTTTCAAAGGTATATTATATATATATATATATATATATATTAGGTTGTATTATGATTTATGATAAAAATTAGTGATAGTTAAAATGTATTTGACTTTTAAAAAATATTGATCTATTTAAAACGTTTATCATTTGACCTGTATGTTTCGCTATATTGATTAATTAAAATAATACCACGTACAAAATATATATAATTAATAAGGTTTTCTGGAAATCTTTTTATTCATCGAGTCCATTGGGTAAATATTATAGAGTTTGATTTCGGTTTATATCATTCTGCTAAATACTAAAAGTCTGATTCAGTAAATCTACTAATTTAAGTTTTTTTTTTTTAATTACATGTCTGTCTTTTCAACTCTAGACACGAGAAAATACTTTAGGTAATAATATCCATTACTATAATTCGGGACGTCAATTTAATTTCACCCACGGTGATAAAAAGAAAACCGTGTTTCAGAAATGTTGTGAACAAATAGTGTATTTATATGTTCTTATATTGAAGAAGGTCCAGATTTTATAAACCCAGAAGCTATTTAAAATCTAAACTTAAAACAACTAGAGTAGGCCCTTATCTATAGAAAATATGCAGGTTGCTGGTATTTTACCACAGTAGTAGGTACAATATTCCACTATGGTATAGTTGCCCATTTGTGGTAACCAAATATTGATTTGCTTGACCCTAAACCCCAGATAACATACAACTATCAAAAATAATATAAACAATTATTAATGTAAGTTTTAATTGCAATAGCCAACAGGTATGATAGTTATTGTAATATAATTTAAAATCAAATATCACTCTTCAGAATTTACAAACTATAAGTGCACCAGAGTTGGCAAGAATATTAGCCACATAAATAAATAAAATTATACAATATTAAAAGTCAACAAAAAAGTAATTTCTAGATTTAGTTCTGGTATCATAAATTTCCATTTATGAATTTGTAAATCATTAGTGTACTATGAAAGGAATTAATATTATAATGTATGTATCTCAATTTAATCACCATAATATGAATATATGATTAATACCAAGTTACGAAGTTTTTAAATATTAAATGGAAAGATTCATAGATAATTATTTTTCAGAAATGTTTTTAGTAGCTTACGTATTAAATTGTATGCAGTACTATACTATCGAATTTAAAGCGTACATTCACAAGCGTATATTTAAAATTTGTGAACAGAATGCACATTTGCCGTTGTAATAGTAAAACAGCGTATAGTTATAACTTTTTAATATTTATAACATATTCATTTTATCTTAGGCTAACGCAAACCAATATATAACCATGATAAGATGTGATATCGTCTAATGTATGTAGGTATCTATAAAATAAGTATTTAACTAGTTTGAAATTAAATTAATTTATGTTTTGGAAATTACGCTTATTACCGTAAAACTATACAGTATTTAACATTAATACCATAGTGTAATTAATATTATTTTCCAGTACTTATCTTAACATACTTACATATTTTTTTTAACCATCCCCAATTAAATTTCCCTAAATATTTCTATATACACAGGATGACAATATTTTAAAACTGAAAATTTATAAAATATTTTGTAACCAAAACAGAAAGGTGATGTTGTTTACTGACAACTGCACTGCCCATAACAACCTACAATGGCCTACAATGCAAAATCTCGAAGTTTTGTTTTTTCCGCCCAATATGACATTTGTGGTTCAGCCAATGCACCAAGGAATTATTACAAATTTCTAGCACCGTTACCGTAGTCTATTAGTACAGAACCTGCTACAAGATGGTGAAATTGATATTTTACAAGCAAATCGAATATCCAAAAATGCCTGGAAATAAGTAACACCACAAACCATTGTAAATTGTTTAAGTAAAGCTGGGTTTTTAAGCGAAAATTCAGAAGATGTCGGTGATGAAGAAATTTAATAATCGGTTACAATAAATAATTGGGACGATGTGAGGCAAGGTGTAAATATTCTTTTTGATGACTACATCAATATGAATGAACACTTGAAAGTGTGCGGACATATTTTATCAGATTCAGACATTATATTAACTGTGAGATGTATTCAATCATCTGATGACGATATTAAAAGTTACCATTCACAAGATTATACAAATACAGAATGATGCATTATAATAAATTGAGACGATTTATCGAAAATAAATTAGTGGTCAGTGATGAACTTTTTGAAGCTTTGAATAAAATAGAACGATTCTCTACAAATGCTGTGATCAACAGCACAACTCAAACAAAAATAAATATAGTAAATATTTTTTATTACATTACTTTATTTATAACAAATACATAGGAATTAATATACATATTTTGTAGGTACTGTTTTAAACATTTTTAATTTCGACAACTCAAACTTTTTTCCTATCCCTTCAACTTCGTGTTAACCAAGTTCGACTTTACTTCTTAATTAGATTACACGCAGCATCTAATAGTCATCAACACAACTAGCAAGTATATAAAATACATTAGTATGTTGGCCACAAATTTGATTCACGTGACAATGATTACCGACATTATTTGGGAAACACACAAGTCACATATTATAAGTATGACAGTTTTGTGATTCCACTGTAATATTATATTTCTTTATTTACATAGTAGGTTTGTTTACAATGAGTTACAAAATCAGAAAAAATAATAATATTTTAACAATATTAATGTGATAATTCTAAAACTCTAAAAATGGGAAAGAATAAATAATAATATTGATTTTAAAGACTTGACTCCAGCTGCACTGCTACAGGTACGTATTTATTAAATGTGAATATTCTTTGTTCTAATATTACAAAAACTTTTAGTCACGATTTAGATTTTTCGAATAAAACTAGTAAAAGGATGTTTGTATGGTTTAATGACATTTTTATTCGTATGCTACATTATTATTATTTACCTATCTGATAAGTGCTATAAAGAATGACTTTTTGTATAATATTTTGATTCCGTTTTAGAAAATATATTTTATAGATCAAAAGTATCCGTTAACAGATTTCATGCTATACTTGTTAAAATCATGTTATAGGTAAGTACTTTGATTTGTGTTCAAAACGGAATATTTCTATACGAGTAGTTGCATGCACCCCTTTTTTACACTTTTGGTATGGAAATTGAAAACTCACTTATGAAATGTATACGTCTTGAATATTTCCATAATCGAAAGAAAAATGCGGACGTACATCTAAGATAAATAAAATATGATATTCGATACCTAGTAAACTTCATGATGTATCTATAGTATATTTTCTTTTGACTTATAACTTACAATTGTATCATGCATGTGCTACTTTTGAATACACTCGATCAATTTTTACGGGTTTTACTTATTCTTCTTACACAATTGTAGTAGTATACTCGAGTGAATACAAATTTGTTGAAACTTTTGAAAGTTTAGAATATGTTACCCATGTTTTTTTCTCGAAAGAATTGGTTTGTTTTAACATTTTTAAATATTATTCAAGTATTTCGAAATATGTTTTGAAAAATAGAATGAAATCAAATATAGTAATCTTGTTAAATTTCTTTACCATTTTCAATATTAAAAAAAGATATCAAATGAATAAGTATAGTGTTTAAATAAAAATTACTAATAAATCACTTAATTTCCCTACACCTAGAAATAGAATTGTTTTAAACCTTGCAGCTTGTTATCAACAACTAGGTAGGTATGTTAAATTTTTTGAAATGTAGGAGTACTTTGTACATTTTCTATGCATAAAGCCTTCGTTGGTGTAAGGATAATTGAATTTGGTGAATAGCCACTGATATAAGAAACAGTGAAAGCATCTCGATTGCAAAATCTTGAGAATAAACGTCAGAAATGTTTGATACAACCCATTTTATTGTTACATTGTTATGTTTTGATCTTTAGATACGTTTTTCTGTTTTAGTTTTAAGGCTTTTTTTTGGCTGTAATTATTTCTTATAATTTAACGGGTTGTTCACCTTATTTCGTTGGCCCGCGTTATGGTCGCCGACCCTATTATAAACTTTGAACGACTATTGTTTGAGAATGGCCAAGCGGAAAAGGTTAACGAGCCCTTGAAAACTCTTGAAACTTTACCCCTTCTAAAAGATGCCAGTGTTATAACTAAGGGTCTCCGAATGCAAATTAAAAGTGAGGGACTAAAAAAAATATAATACAAACAAAATATAAAATAAAGTTACCGGGTCGAGTGACTTGCAGGACTCCTATTATTGTGACTTATTTAATTGATTTTCTTTGCGTCTCTGTATTTTCCAATCGCTATTGGTGTTTACTTTCTTTATATTAAAAATCTTATAACAAAAATGATTTCCGCCGTTACCTTGCTGCGCACAGATATGGGTAATGCGTTTGGGTACCTATTGTTTAACCGTTTGTCGGTCCCAAGTAAACATATATAGGTAGTAGCCAGTAGGTACATAAACTTTTTTTCATAGGCGTAAACTCAACTTAACTGGTATTCATTTAGAAAAGTAAATCTTTGGTGAGTTTATTTTTCATTTCCTTGCCGATATACAACAATTTATTAATACTATATTGGTTGATGGGATAATAATAATATAAAATGCACGGCAAGACAAGCTTAAAACTTTAGTAATAAAACCTAAGATAATAGAAGTCAACATTGATTTGTTCAATGACAAATTCAATTATATTCTTTCTGCAGGAAACCTCTTAAATATCTAATGTTTGTGTCTAATGAGCTCATAACTGCATTGTGAGGTATTTAAAAATATTTTTTCCAAACATCGATTGGTAATATAAATCTATTGTTTAACAGTGTTAAATTAACACTCATAACTTTGGTATAATTTATAAGCAAAAAAAACTCGACCTTATTTTTGTGTTTTTAGAATATCTGAACGTGAATGTTATATTTTAACGTTCAGTAAGTATATTTGATTTAATTATAGAGATGGAAACCATTATATGCTTAATAATATAAATTATAATGGACTGTAAAAGGGACCATAAAATATAGTACTTAGGTGCTTTACTAATTTCATAAGATTTTTTTGAATTTTGATCGCTATATTGTAAAAAAAAAATTGTTTTTTATTAATATATTTTTAAGAGTTGTATTAAATACCGTATCAATACAAATCAGTTATCTAATTGAAAGTAAATTTTATATAAATTGTGTTAGTATAAAATGTTTATGTTTATTTTTTATGCTGGAATGGAATAGGTACTTACGTGGTTAGCGTGTTCCCTGTTGATTAGTTATAAACATCAAAATAATTTATTCTTATTGGTTATTATATTATTTTTTGAGCAAACATTTCGTCCAATATAAAATATATTCGTTTTTTACTTTTGTTTCGGAAACAAAATATCTTTGCATTTAACAAATCGTCAAAATAAATTATAGTTTTGGAAGTAAACAACTGTTTGTAAAAGTGTTTTAAATATTTTATTTGAAGTATTCGATAGTATAGGGTGAAAATAATATGTAACCACGTGCTACGGACTTTTTTTTTATCTATGTTGATATTTTGGTACAACGTTTATGGTTAAGAGTTTTGTACTAATAAAGTAGGAAATTTAACTCGCGTGTATGCCCGCAAATATATTATTTTCATTTTCTTTTAAAACGATTCATCGGTATTATTCGAGTCATTTGAAAGTTGAAACAGCGTTCATGTTTTCACGTCGTAATCATTATCTGTAAATACCTATGCATACGAATAATGTCAAGTGAGTAAAATACTGTTTTCGGTATTAAAATCTCGTGATATGCGCAGAACATTAGTTATATATAGACGCTATCAATGATAATATAATAAATATACAAACCTATAATTGTACATACAGTTTTCATTCGTTTGGAATTTCTTGTACTTTGGATTGTGATGGACCCATTCACAAACCTATGAAAAGATCATGAAATCAACAGGTTTTCATTTTTTGTACTATGTAAGCCTTAGTTCGGTTTGCAGAGTAAACATAATAACTTTGGTTTATTTACCGTGTATTTGGCTCTATAATAATATACAACTTAACACTACCTACCCATGTATGGATGTATGAGCGTATAATAAGTTACATCAAATTAAAATAATCTAAACTGCTTGATAGTGCATAATCAGACTTTTATATTATGTGTGTTGTTTGCAGTATGTGGTGCGCATAGGAAGTCGATGAAAATGACTATTATAGTCATACGAGAATAATACGAGAAACAATAAAAGTGCCCAAAAACGAGGTGGTGGTGGACTAATTTTTCATCCATATAATATTATACATTAATAATAAGTAATAATTAAACAAAGTGGTTTCAAGCTAATGTTATAATTTAATATTTATACTGTTAAGCATATGCATTAAATTACATTAAACAAGCGTCAAACTATTTTACTAAATACCTATAATATGTAAAGGTAATACGTATTAACGAAAATATGATAGAACCATATCACAAATTATTCTTATAGGTAGGTAGCTGCAATATTTATTTGACGGTATATCGTAAATGTAATGGTAACAAACTAATATTAGACACGTTTAAAGTGTTCAATTACGTGAAGGACCGCGTGCTAATATTACAATATTTCGTGTTCGTACAATATCTTTTATTCATCATAATTCATAGATGATTACCACCTATATCTAACCTAAGTCCTAAAGGCGATCCTAAAGTACGGTGACTGAAATTTGTTACATCCATTATTAACAATGAATATTTTTAGTCCGTAGAGTAGGAAGGAACGTACCTACATATTATTATCTATTTGTTATTCATTGGAGACATTTTAATGCTTATTTGTGGTAGGATAACAATATGGGTAAATGTATACTGATTGTAACAGTTATAAGTGTAATTAAATTTTTTTATAAACATTTCACTTAAAAAAATTATCTATTAGTTATTAATATTTTTTAATACCACAAAACAATATTAAATTAATAAAACAATTTTTGTTACTTGTAATTTTTTTAGAAAATCGATTAATTGATTAGTTAATTTAAGGTTTAAGAATCAAATGACAAGTAGGTGAGGTGAGATCAATTTTATATTTGATATCTTATTAAATTTTAGATGAATATTTTTAAACATCTTATCAAATAAAAAAACTCTATAAACAATTTTTACAGACTTCAATATTAATTCAAAGTAATGAAATAGGTAGTTTTTATAATGTTTAAATATGATATGTCCAATGCAAATATAATATCTACCTATGTGTATCGAATAATTATTTTATAATTCCAAAGAAGTCAATAGTACAGATGAGAAACTGATGGTAGATGTTAAAAAAAATATATTAATAGCAAATATTCACATTCTTATTTTTGGTTGAAATCAGTTCATCGAAAATAAATAACTTGTAGTCGATGTTATGAGGTATCATACAATATGTACCTATATAATTTATTTGTACAATAACTGATCAAAGAGTACGGTTTTTTATAATTATTCTATAATCCTTACTAAAATATTCTTATTTACGGCTACTGTTTTATGAACATTGAACAAGCAACATACTACACTATATATTTTAATATAACATCTTCCTTTCCTGGGTAGAAAAATCAAAAACAGCTACCTGTGCTGAAAAATGTTCTTAAATTAGCGTAAATAAGTTAGAATGTTTAACCATATTATAACCATAATATTTAGAGTATAGACAATTATATCTCTGTGGTTTAAAAATAATCATGCTACTATTTTTTTTTTAACAGAATATAGTTTTTTAATAGAAAACGATGTCCAAATTATAAAACAATAAAAAATAATATTGTTTGACATAAATTAATTTCTAATATCCTTCATATCTCTAATGCACAAAGAGATGTTAATATAATTTTAAAAGCTGAAATATTCTTTTGATTCAGTTCTTGGAAATACAACATTATATTACAAGATTCTATTTTAATATCAGATAAGTATTTTATATACTTTACTCAATATATTATTACAGTAGTATAGTACGCAATGTTTACAGATAACAGCATAACACGATCAATAGAAGACTAAAATACATGAATCTCGCAAATTTCACATTGACAGTAAAAATGTTAAGCTTTCAAATCTATCAAAAAACTAATCTAAAATATTCATTTTGAGAAAATCAAATTAAAACTGACTGTCAAAATTGGTTACCTATTCGAAAAAAATGTAATAACTAAGTAATTTTCTCGTGGCTGAACTCCAGATAATTATATTTTTTTAAAATACAAGTGGTGACTGCAGGGAGTGTAAAACTTTTTGATGTGGAACAATAATTTTACTACTGTACAGTAAGCTAAATAGATTACAATATCTTTCAAATGTTATATATTTGTTTGCCTAGCCTTAATGCGTAATGATCATCGAAGTTTTTACATTCTAAATAATTGATTTTCATACCAACTATTAGAGTACAAATTAAGTTGATAGGTATCTTTTTTCTAGATTCTGAGCAGTGATGGAGTCTTACATTTCATAATAATACTTTTTAGGACTTAAAATTAAATTAAAACATTTTTTGCTGCATATTATAATAAAATAGATTAAAAAATGTTTACCAATAGAAACTTATCGATGATACATTCTTAGTAAATAATAGTTATATCTTGAATGGGCGTATAGAAATAAAATAGTAAAAAGTAAAATCAAGTACATGTTGTGTTTAGGACTTTTAGGTATTCCGGTTAGTCGTGTTGGCTTATAGAAGTCAATATAATGTTCGTTAACTTTTTTCATATTTCAATAAAATATCAGAAAACTCATAAAATTATTGTATACCTACAAAAATAGTACATATTTCTATAGATATTGTTAATACAAATTTCCTGGAATATATAGTAATAAATAATAATGGTATTAGACGAAAATACTCTCACCAAATCATGCCAATTTTAAGCTGTTATGTATGCAAAATGTACACCATGTAAGTGTTTCGATTCGGTAAACATAAATTATTTATCTACCTATATGCAATAATATACGTTAAAAATAATATACATTTTTATTATTTAGCAGATTAATTATTTAAAAAATGTGATTACGAGCGAGAATAGAGTTTAGTCAGTATCCAGAAAAGACTATTTTGGAATTATTATGTTGTATATTATATAATAAAATCTACATTATTAACTTTTTTATTATTATTAATTGTATTTACAATCTGTTTGTATATAATATAATCAGTGGCGGCTCGTGCTATAGGGCACACGGGCACGTGCCCCACCTAAAAAATTGAGAAGAAAGAAGAAAAATTTATATTAAATTATTAATATTAAAATTGAATAGGTATTTCTTCCATCAAGATATAAGTTGGTACTTGGTAGTTGCCAGTTGGTATATTATCGAATATTATCGAAAAAAATGTTTTATCAAATACGGGTGCTCCTAGATACGATACGTGTATACTATTTATACGCATTGGGCGGCGGGCACAACGAAGTTGTGCCCCGATGACCCGATCAACAGTACTAGATTTCCCCATTTATCGACATGAATTAATACGGCATTGCCGGGCACAATCGGATTGTGCCCGAATTCTATTTTTATTACGATTTACAAGATTTTGTCGGTCTTATCGCCTTCGTATTGTTATTATCGTCCGTGGAACAAAATTTAAATATTGAAAACATGATAATAATTAATTATATTGTATTACATATTATAACGGCATAATAATTATATTTAATATTTATTTTTAAAGTAAGTTCAAAGTTATCATAGTGGAAAAAGAAGGAAATATTTGTGCCCCACCTTCAATGAACCCCACGAGCCGCCACTGAATATAATAAACAAATTAGATAAAAAAAAATTTAAAAAAATACAAGAATGAGTAGGACAGGATAGGGGAAGACGCCCACATCTGTTGTATTACCTATTAACTTAAAGCTTAAAGTATGTGTCTGAATATTTTAAATGTTTATAATATAATATTATTTTATATTGAGAGTTTGTATATTTTGTATTAACATTTAACACTAGTTTCGGTGTACATTTTTGATACCTTGAATTTATATTTCTTCGTAAACAATTAAATTGGAAACCATACAACACGTGTCATCATATATGTATATCTGAACGACAGCTATTTGAGTGGAGTACAATATTAATGGAGCATACGGTCTATTATAGCTGTTAACTGCGTGATGATGCAGTTCAGAAATATTTCACCGGCCCCTCTGTGTCAAATTGCGAATTCCGTTAAAAAAAAATAAGGGTGTCCTATTCGGGTTTAGTAGGTACCCAGGCTGCAGGCGTATACATACGCGTCTAATTAATAGCATAGCAGTAATGGCGGGGTGTTCGACGAAATTGCCGGTATCCATTTGGAATTTTCAACATTTTTATACTTATACGCCTCCGTCGTAATTTTTAAACTCATTATATGTATGTAACACACCAAGTGTATATTTTGTAGGCAGGAACACGCGGTCGGTTACGCTGTAAATTAATAGATCGTTTTTGGTGGGTGCAATTGGAACGTCGTGCTAAACACAATGCAGCCGTCGCCGCCCTACCATCGAGGTAGACTGATGCTGGAATCATTTGGGCTTGGGTCTCGTAATTATCTTATTTTTAATCTAAAAATAAATTATAGCCCCCATGCGCGCATCAACAAGTAGGTAGACAGACAGGTATATAAAGATAGTCTGATAATGTTTGGTGGTTCTATAGGTGCGAGGAGGGGGAGGAAAGAGCAAGGAGGAGAAGAGAACACGGCTGCAGGCTGCATATTACCTGGACACATGCCTATGTCTGGTCGAAGATGAAAAAAAAAACTGGAACTATAATATATAGTATGGGTATGTGTTTACTATGATATGTATGTATTATTATATTATATATTATACCTACCTACCAGACAAAAAATATCCCCACATTTTGTTTTTATGTAACAATTGTTATTATTATTTATTACAAGGTATCGCAGTTGTTTTATAATACTTTTAATGAAGTTTTAGACCTAGAATTATGGTATACACAATGCACTTTGACTACCTAATTTATAATGAAAAAATGTCACAATTTAACAACAATTGTTTTAGAAATTGTATCTATACAAATTAAAAAGCTGTCATAAATTATAATAGGTATGTCTAATGAACAAATAATGTAATCCCATAAATTATAAAAATCATAAAATCGTTCCTTAAAGAACATATTAGAGTTTATTAAAATGTAATTAAGCAAAAAGTAAATTTAGCTTGTACTATCCTAATTCCTAATCTAATGTAGTGTGTTATAAAATCATAGGTAGGTACATAATAACGTAGGTATCTACACGGGTGCCCAATAAGTGATTAAATCTGAAAATAATGTATTATATTAAATGTTAACTTTCGTGTCTTATTTATTATGGTAGAAATAACATACTACAAATTAATATGAGTTTTATTATTTGAAATTTGAATTGATTTTATTACTGTAGAAAAAATTTAAAATAACATTTATATCATATCAAATGATTATATAATACTATATCATAATCTAATATACTATTCATTAATTTGTAAATATTCATTTCTTTTATGATTTGATTATTTGAGTTTAATTTAATAGAATAGACTTTTAGTACCCCGATGAATGATTCAAACATAAATAAATCAAAAAAATGAAACAAAATGGATTAGGTATGTAATATTTTTGTTCAACTGATTTGTATTTAAATTTATTTTTATAGTTATGGGTTGATCCCAATGTTGTGACACAGAAACCATATCTTCTTGTAGTTATCCATAACTTATATTGTGAACTATTTTACAACGCGTATATTATTATATATTTGGTGACATTTTTTTATGACAAAATAAACAATGAACCCACCATGATTGTGTTGTTTATCACCCACGTTACTAAATGTTATATTCCAAAATCTTAAAGTTCACTTGAACTGGTCAAATATAAAACATATATTTATTTAAGCATACTTCATTTTATTTTCTCAGTAATTTATTATTAATATTAAGTAGTATGTATGTAATAGTTGATTCATGATGACAATTTTGACATACAAGGTAGGTAGGTAAACAAAAATGTACCTAGCTAATAAGTATTCAATAAATATTTCTTCGAATTTACATTTTTCAATTACAAAAAAAAATTAAATTATTATTTAACTTTAATGTTCAATTTTATTTGAAAACCACTTCATCACCCATTTAAATGCATCTCTTTTTATAGTTACCATCTGCAGAACTCAAAGCATTTTATAAATAATTAAATTAAAATGAACACAGATATAATTTTACTACGGTATGTGTATTTACTAAGGTGGTTAAATGTCAAAGCCATATTCGTACGTTTTTAATATATGTTTAAATATTTCGTTGAATAAATTAAATTGTTAAATTGTGTGATATAAATTACATAATTAATTTAACTAAACTGTACAATTATACGTATACAATGTGTAATCAATAAAATCATATTCACGTCTGAACAATTTGTCAGCAATAATATTTCACAGTTTTTAGTTAAGTACTTATATTAATTCATAAAAATCAAAAGTTGTGAGGAAAAAAATAGAATTCCTTGCATTTTTTACTATAAAAACACGAGACTTTCTAATAATCAAATTAAAAATCTTACGGTAGAACACGATGTGATTTTATTGTACTTAATCACTATTTTCATTAAACGTTTAGAATGTATAACGATGTAAGGTTTAATGAAACCCAACTGTCGTACATCCCTTATTCTGTGTTATTCAGAATGCCCTGCCTCAGTTGCACCCTGCAGTAACCCCTGAAGTATGTTTTGCAGTCCTTTAAGTAATATATTATCGTTTCGTTTCGTATCCAGTTAGTTGTTCGGGTATGCTGACACAGCGCGTACCTACATTCTTTGTTAAATTGCACACAATTAAACATATTTATGAGTTGTAGAAAAATCTAGGTATTGGGTATAGTATTTCGAAGTCTATGTATGTAATTATCAATTCAATGTATACATTTAAAAAAAAAAAAAGGTAATATTTAAAATCGAAAAATGTGGTTGGACTTAAATATTTGAAGTTAGATACCTACGTATTGTAAAATCCATTGTTCAATTCACCAAATTTTGCAACCCAAGTATTATTTTGGTAGGCATAATATAATATAATATGCTATGTGCTACTGTCTTTGGTTAAAAAATGTTTCATTACAATTCTTGGTAAGTAGGTAAATGGAGAATAATTCAGTTTTAAGTTGTAAATGATAATATAATTATTAAATCAGTGATTTTTATAAAATACTACAATTACAAATAAAACCGTACACATCATTTCACGTTAATGAATACCTAATTGAGGTAAAAATAATACTAACATAAAATGTTGATAACTATGTGATTCAATAGTTATTATTTGTTATTGTTTAGTAACATTGAGTGCAGTTATTTAGGAGTTACATATTAAATTAATTTCGATAAATAGTTTTGATGTTTTAAGAATTATGTGTTGCAGAATATGTCTGAACTTATCCCTGCAAGACGGAATACATGCGTGTACAACTATACAACTATAAAGTTAACATCCAAATTATTCAAAACCTCAACGATTCGCTACAAAATATTTTATATTCAATTCGTTCGCATCTAACGCGTAAGGTACCTACCAATATTTTGTGAATACTCGCAACACAATACTACCTACATGACACGGTGAGTTTTAAACAACCCCTTAAGAAAATTTAACAGTAACCTCCCTGAAATAGTAAAATGGGTTATAAATGTGCAGTCTCTGGCCTCTGTCGTGGTATTCGCAAGTATTCTATGAACAACATAGGTAGGTAGGTACCAAAAAATTAAACATTTGCAGGTGCTGTTTTACACAACGATTAGAATTTTATCATTGTCGATCATAAAATATATGTTACGCCTATATTTAACAAGTACTGAGTTGTAGTTAATTATTGGTATATTTGTATATTGTAATTCAATTTTACTATCAATAATAATCTCAGATGTGTTATTTTCTTCCATAGTTAACTATATATGATTTATGATTATAATATATTATGTTAGTAAATCAATGAGTGATTTGTCTGAAACAGTAAAATGAAAAATTATCGCATTAAAATGTAAACACCGCGGTATGTGATCAAAGACAAAGGCACCTATATGTGCTCATTATCGAATTAGTAGGAACATATTTATGGTTAAAGTATTTCTCGAACAAATAAGTTAGATAACTTACAAGTGTATACTAACTTGACAAACATTTCTAATAATATAAGCTCAGTTGTTCAATAACTGAAGCTGAACATAAATTAAGAAATTTATATCCATATAATATACCAGATGTCTTTATATAATATGAATAATAATACATAAATTATATACTATAGTAAATGTTGAACATAAGTTAGAATATCAGTCAATATTATCCAACTAATTTACCCAAAATTATTTAAGTTACCTGAATAAGCATGCTAAGAAAATTAAAAAAAAATTAGGACTACAACTTTTTCACCCCACGCGGGGATTAAAATATTCAATGTGTATCGAATATCGTATAATATCGCACCCTATAATATTTACATTTATTTTTTCATAAAGTATTAATAAAACCAATAGAATAAATTTTCAAAACACATTTAATCACTTCTTTGTGTGTTTTTTCAATTAATCAAATATATTATACGTTCTATTTTTAATGTTACAATATTTTATTTTAAAAACGGTGAAGAAACAATAGCACATTACAAAATTCTATAGAAATAAGTTTTCGATTCATAAGTGAAATAATATTTGTAACGCTAACATAGTTGAATAGGCATGTATATTATGTCCAATAAGTGTTACTTTATTCACTCTCCTGACACTAATACTATGCACAGAATGTGAGTAGGTAACGTTTTAAGTCAGTTATTCGCTGTGAACTGCGTAACACAATTTTATTATTATTTTAATCTTATTGACAGTGATTGTAGCCTTGTGTAAAACTTAATCATTATTATTTCTCCTCGACGATACGATTTAACATTTTTCTGGTTGTTAGCCACATCGAAAAAGTAATTTGTCTTCATTGATAAAGTCATGAGAAAATATACGACGAGAAAAGAGGAAAGCCGTTCAATAATAGGGCTTGATGGATAACAGTGAAAAGGAAAAAGTACCTAATCCATTCTTTCACGTATCGGGTTTGCGTATTTTTCGTATCTTTCACCAACCTCTCATTCTTCGTGTTCCTAAATAGAAGTTCCTAATTATTTATTGAAAATAGTAACAAGAGTAAATGAGCGTAGTATATAATACTAAATAAACTATTATTTACAATTATATAGGTATGATTTAAAAACAACCAATACTGATTTAGAAACTCAACTTGACTAATATTCGCTTAGAGGCGAACGTGCAAAACTGCCATTAAATATTATTCCAGTAAGACATAATATAATATACCTATACTACAATGAAGTATGTACTGACTAATAACGTAAGTCAAATTAATATATAAATGTCTTCTAATATATATAGGTAACAAAATATTACAGATGATACAATATAGGTGAGTATAAACAAAAATTTATTGGCGCTTATATATATATACCCTTGACACTATAGGTACCTAGGTTATACCTATTGTTGTCCTAAATTCTCTTTACGTGTGTACCTATTTACCTATTAATTCATTTTATACAAAATCAACTTGGTTATTTATACTACATCATATGCGGAACACAAATTCTATACATTTTAAATTATACTTATATATTGTAGCGATATCATTACGATCCACAATATCATCATTAACTGGAAGTGACCGAAAATAATCGTGATGCCAAACGGTGGATAAGTGAGAATAATGGTACAAATTTAGAATTGACTGCAATTTAAATTTCAGTTTCGTGTATAATTATTGTCATTGGCCAATTCAACGGGAGTGGATATTAATGTTTGTACTTAGTGACTGTTTTCATTTCTATACGGATAAATGACTACTGAAAAATACGTAGGGCGTAGGTATATGATGTTATATTAGGTGGGTAGGTATACTATACAATATACATTTTGAATAAACTGAATCATGTATTTTTCTGAATCAATTTAAACTCAACGTGCCTGTGGTGGCAATTACTATAATGGTCCAGGGCTCCAAAATCTATGGTTTTCACATTTGTGGGAGATGGTTTTTAATCTTCTCCCCTTGTTAAAGGAGATCACTGAGGAGTCTTCCCCGGGCGTCTCAATAACACAAACAATTCGAGTTACTGCGAGGACGATGCTTTTGTTTGTTATAGAGACTAGTCAAAGAGTAAAATTACTGCAATATACATTAACATTTATTTGTGTATGGATAAATAAACATGCAGACAAACAGGCAAACACATATAATATGTATATACAAACACACACCCACACACACATATCTATGCTATACGGATGGGAATACAAGTCTATCTCAATATACCATATTATTATTATTTAAAATTCACCACGTAATTTAATCGGTATAAGATGTTTGCTAACGTTTTTAACATGATTGAAATTAAAACACTGCAAGTGTACCACTTCACCAGATATACAGGATGATATTTTAAACATGCTCAGTGCTCACCCCCATTTTTTCCTTTAATAATTAATTTTTTCAAATTCTTGAATTTTTTTTTAACTACTTGTATTACAAGGAGTGTCCTGTGGCGATACAAACTTCTGTTTTTCAAATGTGAACTCCCCTTTTTTACTATAAATTATTTAGTAGATAATTTTTTTGAAAATTTTGATGTACGTACTAAGTACTTAGTTAAAAATTCAAATGAGTAGTTTCTTAGTTATTAGTATGTTTGTACTAAGAATATTAGGCCTTAAACTTCGTTTTACAAAAATATAAAATATACGTACTATTGGAACTGATATTTATTATATTTGGTGCATTTTTAAAAATGATTAACGTTGATCGGTTAATATTAATGACTAATATTTTCATATCCACCATAGACCCCATATCTTATAAACCAAAACCAGGACCTTTTATCCTTAGAACACATTGTTAAAAACTCAAATATTGAGAGGAGTATCTATAATTATTTATTTTAAAATAGTCAAAATTACATAATATTGTTATATAATAACAAATTAACTTTCCTTATTAGTGAATTTTATTTTTTTCATTATGTTGATATACCTTCTATGAAATTATTGTAATTGATAATAAATTGGCACATGGCACGCATAATATAAAAGATGCACCATGAATTATTTATCTTGTGAAGATGGTTTTTTTTATCAATTGATTCATCTATTATTAGAATTATAGGTCTTAAATTATGTAAATAACTATAGTTATTCGTACAGTTAAATGTTTAAATTCATAATACTTTTTGACGAATTTTTGTAACCTATTTTTGAATTAATTAAATGAAAAAAAATGTAAAAGAATGTTATCTATTTAGGTACTATATAATTTAACTATGCTATGATTGCGCAGTTAATATCAAATTGGTTCAATATAAATTATATTTCTTATAACTTCTATAGACTTGTTTAAGTTAACTTATTGGTTTTGTAATATAAGTACTAAAATTACTTAGGTTTTTTTATGTATTTATCATACATAATGCCATGTAACTAACACACTTATGAGCTTATAGCTATCATTTATATCTTGCTTTTAACAAAAGTGTACTAGCTGATATATTAAAATAAATTATTTATATACCTAACTTTTAGTAATAATAGTGCAGTAAGTAGAATCTCATTTTATCAAATATAACAGTGAAATAAAATGTTAGCGAAAAAGTATGAATGCAACAAAATAGTAATAATAATAAATTAACAATAAATAACAATTAAATATACCTACATATTTCATAAATTTGATGTAATAATAGTATCTATATAATTCAAATACCAACTAAGTTAAATGCTAAATACTAACTTCAATAATAAAAGAAACCATGTATATTTTTTATTTTTATTAATTATTCTTTATTTTAAAATTTTGAACAAATATTACATAATGTTGTGTTTAGTACACATTTTATCATGCAAGCATTTAATGTTAGGAGTATTATTTGTTTGAATAAATTATTTAATAGGTGAATAAATTATCGTATTTGTTTTTCAAGTGGAGTTGATTTATATTAATTCAGATTGGTCTTTGTCTTTTTTCGTTATAGAATTTGTCTTGTTAATTTTATTTCTAATTATTCTAAAGCTTATAATATATATATAGGTACACAATAAACACTTATAAAATAACTTTATACTTTTTAAATTTTAATTTAATTCGCGTTTTAATTTTTTTTTGTCGTGGTGGAAGATGTAGGTATTTGGCGTAATAAAAATATTTAGGATATTGAATCAATAGCAGTTTACAATCTAGATCAAAGTCAGCAAACAAAATAAAATCAGAAACCCCTCTAATACCCGTTGTTGGCTGTATTGTGGATGTGTAACAAGTGCCGAATGCAGAATTTTACCTTCTGGCATTTTTGGATTTGAATATCACTTTGTCTTTGGAAATAATAATAATAAGAAACAAGTACAAAGCCAAGTTTCTTTCGGTGGTGCAACAGTAAAACCCTAAAATCTATTGATTCAACTACTTTAGTCAAAAGGAAACCGAGTTCTACTGAATACCCTACCTTCTTGCTTAAAACGTTATTGATTTTGTAAGTATTATCAACCTAGTCGATATATAGGTGCATATAATAAAGTCTTTGCGTGATTTATGTTTAGTCAAAACGAATGAAATCGAGGTGCCCTCCCAGTTCTGAGGAAAAATCGAATATTGAACTAACGTGACTTTTGATATTTGACTTTGGTGTTTCGTCCAAAACTAAATAAATAATGACAAATTCGCTGAACTGAAAAAAAGAGGGTGATGCTTTTCAACAATTCCTCATTTGCCCAAGGCGAAAAAACATCGTCTTTCCAAATTAAATATACAACTAGGTGCAGGTTTCTTTTGCAGTTTACCCCCTTGTGTTTATGGAATTGAATCTGCTATCTAAGCTTCCTATACATATATTATCATTTTGTCATCTCAAAAATGTTTGAACCGTGAACAGCAGCTGGTGTGATATTTTTTCTTTTTTGCAAACTAACGAAAAAAAATATGAAAGGGTACGAAGAGGCAGAAAAAAATACTACTTTTCATAAACATCGTGTCAGACAGAAATTATTTAAATTCATGTTTCAGCAAGTTACTGCGTAGGAGTGCACTATAATATTATTAAACTACTATATATTGGACAAAATCTCTAGAGAGACCTGATGCTTTTACTGTTAGATTTTCAAAAATTACAGTTTCTCAATCATTAAGTTTTTGAATTATGACAGTTATTGATGTGCTAATGTCAAACCAATAAAATGTTGGTAGAAATCTCAATTACATTCCGAAATAATTTTTTTTTACTTAAAAGTAATTTAGACTTAATCTGCAGAAGAAATAAACCTAGTAATTATCACAATATTATTTGATTTTTATTTGTTTAGTAAATAGCAATTTGTTTCATCTGTAGGTATTTAATTTGTATTTATCCCACATTAATATACTATATTATTATATATTTTATTATTCATGTATAACATATTATGTTATGATACATAAGTATATGCCTTATAATCTTATAAGTTATAGGTATGTACCTACCTAGTACAATTATATGAGCTTCGAGTAATAAACACGCAATTTATTAATTTATCAGGTCTTTTTATAAAGGCCTTTCCTTACTCCAAGTGGAATATAATTGATTTGAAGTAATTCATTTTGCATATAGAAGTAACCTTATTAGTTCTCAAAACGTGTGTGCCACCTATTCAATTAATTTTTTTCGTGTGTTTAGTGTATATTTACTTTGATATTTCTTGTTCATTTTATTTAAATTTTGTTTGTAATTAAAAAAAAACAAACACGCCGTTCGTGTCAACGCATTTTAGTTTTGACTGTTAGCACGCAAATGGCGTTTTATTTTTTTCACCTACAATTTTACTCGGTACAATGAAGTTTATTATATAGGTATAAACTGATAGTGTACACGCACATGTACCAGCCAAATAAATATATTTATTTTCATTCAGTTGTCCGACACGTTGATCAAGTATAGAAAGTTTAAAATCGAGTTCCAAACAGAAGCGGCATGAGTTTCGTGTGATATTCCCGAGAATGTAAAGCAACAGAATCATTATTACATTTTTATACCGAACGTCTACAGTGGTTGTGGACGGTGGCACCTATAGTAACTTCAGGTATCCTTCGAATAACTCACTTAAACACACGTGGGGCAATCACCGCGTCGGAGTTCATTACATTAAATTCCAACAACAGTCTATTATAGGCCTTGTTCGGTGAATCTTCACGCATGTTTTATCATTATACTATACCGGTCCCGTACTGTATAATTATACTCGTCCAACGTTATTATTATTACTTTTTTTTTTTTTTTTTTTTGAATGAGTTTCCAAGAACTAATGTAGTAACGCCCAAATCGGACGGTAGCATCGGATAACAATATAACAAAACACATCGAGTAACATTAATTCTTAACGACGTCTCGCGTGTATTATAATATATATAATATATTAACTATATCCATTATCCAATATAGGTATATGAAATAAGTTAAATAACGTAAAAGAAACCCTCCATTGTCCTGTTTTATAACAAAATTAAAATAAATGATTAATATCCATTTAAAATGTATATTGTACCTATACCTGTATACTGCATAGTAAACATACCTAAATTATATTATAAATATAAATATACAGGGTGTTCCAAATTTCATGTGACAGCAGATTTCAGCATGATCTACTTAAATTAGAAAAAAATGACCTATGTGAAAACCTCTTTGAATCATATACTCTTAACTAATTTGATATTAATTTTTTTTTTTTTTAATTAAAAAGGGTAGATTTTAGGGGTAACTTTTAAAATTCAAATGGGAACCTATATTTTTGAAATATGATTCATATAGGATTTTTTTTTTAACGAATTTTGACGTATCGTTCATAATTATGGGTTGATAATTAAAGAAGTTATTTACATTCCAATTTTGTATTTAATTTGTAAAAATGCCATCAATGAATAATAATAATAATATACTTAGTGCTTCTGTTATACGCCGATTCATTGATTTACCTACAACCTTAATAATCTGTACGCTATCTAACTACCAATTTACTAGTAATAAAACGTGTATTTGGTATCTTAATTTCATTTTATATTACAAAGGTCAAATCACATTATTCTATTGATAATAAAAAAAAAAAACAACGCATTAGATAATAATATACCGTACCATAGTGTATACATATTATGTATATTGGATATTGTATTATTTATAAATTTATAATCAATGCTATGGAACGGGTTTTGTCTCCTCAATAATCTTACATAACATTTACTATTTATAATATAAAATTGAAATAAATATCATTCAGTTGACAAATAGGCAATAGCTTATTACCTACACAAAATTGTTGTATAAATGTTATCATACAGCATACAATTGTTTAAAATGTATACAAATAGGTTAGGTAGCTATCTGTATTTTTGACTAATGTAGGTGCCTGTTCATAATTTTAAATTTATATGTACTACTGTATAATAAATAATAACCAAGGCTAGGAACTTCAAAATATGGTGAAAATTTGGAAAATATGCAAAAATATGCAATTCATTAATAAAATACTTTTACATACAAAATTTAAAAATTTAAATTAGGTAAAAAAAAAAAAAAAAATTAACACTGTACACGTATGTACACGTATTACCTAAGATTATACAATTTATTTATATCATGGTACAAAATATTAATCCAATGGTAAATCTGAAGAAAAATAAATACCAACCGGTCAGCGGTCACTATTACAAGTTCTCAGTACTATAGAGATTATAATATTATTTTTGGGAGCAATAGTAATAGCTGTTGATGAATTCATTTATTTTGTCAAACTATATGTATAAAAGTATAAATTTCTAAAAAAAAAAATTTTTACGTTAAATCTATGATATTATATGCATATAATTTATGTTCTTAAACCTAAAATATGCGAATTTGTACAAAAATCACCAAATATTCAAAATTATGCAATAAACATTTTTGTATTTGTAATATACGTACTATGAATCAAATTTGTATCGAATCAGATTTTCAATATGCACTTTCTAAACAAATATGCTAAAAGTTCCGAGCCTTGGTAATAACTAATAACATACTTACATACCTATTACCTATACTTTCATATTTTGTTTGAATCAACTTAATATTAGATATAACATATCTAAACACTGCAAAATGACAACATTCATTTCAAAAACTTGTATGATTAAACCTCGCGTTCAACATAATGCTGAATGATGCATATAAAATCAAACAGATTTTGAAAGAACATCACCTTTTCACAACATAAAGATATGATCAATCCAATATTAAATTATTATAACTAGGGCTTGGATGTTGTTACATTAATTAAAAGTTATTAAAGACTAAAGGTTATGGCTAGACTTAGAGACTTAAAAGCTTTAAACACAAACATATACGCATAAAAATATGTGCAAAAATGTATGCACTAGAAAAAGACAATTTTGAATGAATTTATTAAAAATGTATTTAATTATTATTAATGTATTATCGAGTTTTCCTTTTTTAAATAATTGTACCTATTGCTCTAATGCTTATTAGCAAAAAAAAAAACAATAGGCCGATATGAGTGGTAAACATATGTCATGGAGCGCATGTCATCATCACATGGAAGCGACATGGAAGTCACACAATATTTACACAACAATGGTAAAATACATCACATTTGTGTAAGTAATTTAATTTTTAAACTAAATTTTATGAAGTTTTTTGTGCTCTAATAAGTAAAAACCTTATAACCTTATTAATAAATTATAACAACATCCAAGTCCCAATCATGACATCAAACATTATCATCAAGTATTTTAAATATGTCAATTGCATCAGTAAAAAATTATTGTAATATATTCTGAGTGGCGAATAAGGTTAGGTTCTAGACCAGGATTGAATATTTTTTAGAAGCATTTTACATCTGGATTTAGGGCAATTTTAAAACTTTTAATTTAATATTAAACAATGTATAGATTTGAAATGTGTACAATTTTGATAAGAAAGGATCAACATTCACATTTCACATATAAAGACAAATAATTGTTGAACCATTTAGTAAATTTTAGTATATTAAAATTAGCAAGGAATCAAGATATGCATGATAAAATGAATTTTAAAGCAAATTAATTATTTCCGAAAGACTATCCATTTTAAAACTTAATTTAGTATCAATAAATGTAAATATATTTGAAATGTGTACAATTTTGATATGTAATGATCAATATTTACTAATAAAATGTTACATTATTGTTTTTAGTAAATTTTATTATAATAAAATGATTGAGCTATCAAGCTATGTATGGTAAACTAAATTTAAAAGCAAACTCATTATTCGTTAATATCTAATATAGGTAGCTATCTAAAGAAATGCAGTTTAATAAATGCCTAATGAAAACATACTTCACAATTTAAACTTAGTGAACATTATTCGTACAAGAGTTTCAATTGATTTGTCCAAATAACCTTGTAAAATATAACTACAATCTATACAGAAGTCTTTAAAAAGTTATATCAATATGACAATATAGGTACCAACTAATTGTTTAAAACCCTCGCAATACTTTTATTTGCAATAAGTTATATACTCTCAATACAATATGATTATGATTGCCATTTTAAACTTGCAGAATTTTAGTCCATGACAGAGGTTTAAATTAGGTAAATCGTCTTCTAAATTGTATTGGTTTCTATATTTAATACACTATTAAATGCGACCAATGTTTAAACAAATTAGTAGAAAATAATTATAAGACATTCATAAGCACTCAAAATGGTTGCTTTTGTATGAATAACCTTGTAAAATATTACTGCATTAAAGTTTAAGTCAAAAAGTTATAAATTCTACAGTTTTATTAACACAAACCAACAAAAAACCATACATGCAAATATTTATTAAGTAAATTATTGCTCATGAGTCATGAGTCAGGAATTAAAGTAAAATAATATTAAATATATTAGCAAATCTAGATATTTAGGTGCTGAAATATGCTGAATTGTTCCACTTTATAGTAAAAATACATATATCATCAGACATCACAATGACACAATAATATGAATAATATGGAGAATATAATTTCATAAAAAAAATGATCTCACGTTTGAATTCTTAGGAATAATGACTTTTAGAAAAATTAAACATTGCTTTTTCATAATAATTTACCATACATAACATTAAACTTTTTAAAGAAAATTAATAATATCCAATAAAATGTTTAGTTTAAATTTATGGGCCAAATAAAAATGAAATAAACAAAGAATACACATACATGGTCATGAATGAAAGAAATTTATCACTCAGAGAAAAAACAAAAATACAATAATAGGTACATACTATCAAATCTTCGATATGTATCTTGCATTAGTATATTGTTATAATATCATAATTAAATATGACATTGAAGGTATTAACAAATTGATAATTAATTAAACTATAGGTAGGTGAATAACATTCTCAAATTTTAAACAATGATGGTAATGAATAAAAATATAATTTTAACAAGAAAAATAAAGTACCTTTTAAGTGTAAATAGATAAATATACCAAATTATCGAAATTACATATTCTGATGTCAGTTTAAAACGAATGCAAACATTTCCAAACAATAACAAGTAGTTAACAAAAATTCAAACGCACTAACTACCATGACTTATAAAAACAGCTAGATTGAAATAATGAATTAATTCATAATATCTATTTTAATTTAATTTAATTTAACTTTTAAGTTTAAGCATTTGTCGAGGTTTTAACTGTCATATAAAAATTATAAAGTAAGAAGTGACAAGCGTTATCAATTATAATAGAGGTAGCACAAGTTGGTTTATAGACCTAACCTTTGATTTTTGGTAAACATTAAATAATTTTAAGGTTATAAAATATAATATCTTATATCATTGATAAAATTATTTGATAGTACAAAACACTATTATCATGGTCTTGATTATACACTCAACGGTTCTCAGATTAAGAAATGCAATTACGGCATCATAAATAAAAATAATCTGTAACCGGTTATAATATCAAACGGTATACAGATATACGTTTTGAACCGACTACTGTATACTGTAATAAATTGATAATTCGATACCCGGATTATTAAGGTCGTACAACGGAAGCACTTTTAGTATTATTCACTGTTGACATTTTATAAATTTACACAAATATTCAGATGTCCATAGCTCCTTCAATTATTAACACATTAATGTAAACTACCCGTCAAAATTCATAGAAAATTAAACTGCACAAAAATCATATTTCAAAAATATAGGTTCCCATTTGAATTTTAAAAGTTGACCCTCGAACCCCCCTACCCAAATTAATAAAAAAATTATTTAATATTAAATTAATTTAGATTATATGATTCAAAAAGGTTTTCACATAGGTCATTTTCCCCTAATTTAAATATATCATGGTGAAATCTGCTGTCACATGAAATTTGGAACACCCTGTATATATGTGAAATACATCTATACATACATACAAATAATAAAATATATACATCGGATAAACCACTCGCAGGGCGGCTGTAACGGCGCTACATAACATTGAATTATTTTCCGTTTTAATTGTTACATCGTCTGACGGAATTCCGATCTGGCGACGGCACACGTCATAATATTGTAATAAATAATAATACAACGTCATGAAACGCTGTATATTTACCACATACGTACATGTACAATATTATTACCTAGTTGTTATTACGTATATACCTGCATAGTTGTTGCTGCTGCAGTTGTGTAAAAAATTTGCGAAAATATCTCTGCGTGGAAATTTCGTTATTTCAACGTGAATTAAACGTCGGACGGAAAATATATATTTAATGGGTTTACACCGCAGTGTGTGCGGTGTAATACCATAATCATGGTATCATAATATAATAATAATATGGATTTCACGTGAACCTACAGTGTAAATAAGCTATATACACGCGAATGATATGATATTTGGTTGTATTCCGAATAATAATATATAGACGATTCCATTATTTTACCCGTGTTTGCTCTCGCACTCCAATGGAACAATGCCACACGGTAGCGTATTGAAGTAATTATTAGCGTGAATCGTTATTGTTTTCATCATAAATCAATGTTGGGAAAATTAGGTTTGGGCCTGTGTGTGTCAAACGGGATAAAGACTACACAGCGCAACCCTTTTAATTACAGTTGCGACGGTGCCGCTTGGTCTAGGTAAATATATTATTACAGCGCGTCCACATCGCGGGTGAGGAAAAATGGGGATTTCGGGACAGTGCTGTGTACAACTAATTTACGATCAAGTCGATGCGCTCCATCATTATAGGACTTTTTTGCCAATCTCGACGATATTGAGTATATTATAGGTAACATATAAAAATCACCATGTCACAATATAGTATATTTTGTTTACAGCCATCGGTGGTGGTTGTAGTAGTGGTGGTGATATTGCAAAGGCAAACTGAAATACGATTAACATAAAATATGTACCATCCATTAAAAGTAAAAAAAAGTGAATTTGAGAATATTATATTTTTTAGAGAAACCTGCTGCTTTCTCTATAGTAATTATATATATAACGTAAATAATATGACTTACGGTCTTATCAAAGTGCGCTACCGCGTTTCGGCGTATATATATGCGGGGGTGAGTAATGAGTATATTATACTCGTCAAGTTATTTACGACGAAGCCGATGTTGATACGAACGTTTCTACCGACGCCTATGATATTAGTAAAAGGGTTCGTCCCGGTCGACGTTGACTGATATTCCCTTGCAATGCTAAATGGCAGACCGGTGCGGGGGAGGGGGGGGTAGTGTATATAATACATATAGTAGCAGAGCACATAATAGGCAGTTGGTATTTTTGTTGTTTGCCGGCCTCTCAGCGTTAACGATTTTTTTACCCCCTCCCCCTCCACAACCGATAGCCCCCAAGAGGAGCTTGCAATTTGTGTTGTTATTGCATCCGAAGTTTCGAACAAAAATCTCTGGTCGTGCATTTCTGCAGTCGTTGCTAAATCCGTTTTCGTCGAATCACGCGGGTGGCGTTCGGGTATAATACATAGGCAGGTACACAACAGCCGCAGATCTTATACCTCGGTACCGGTACACGGACATCACAAGTGGTATAACGCGTTACCAGTAACAGCACAAGTCGAGTGTCTTGTACAGTATATTATTACGTATAATGTAACTACGCGTACACATGGGTACTCATGTCCTATACATATCTACAAGTTTGTTCGAACAATATCCGTTTGTGCGGTGGTTATAAACTCCAAGTTCCGCCATAGACCCTTGCGAAGAAGCCCTTTCCGTGTTTAACGTCCCGAGTTGTGTTGTACACGTATATACAATTATTTTACCTACAGCGCGCGTGTGTCGGATTTCGATCGGGAAATCCGTCAACGTTTGTCGCGTTTTCCTTTCTTAACGACGGGACGTGTTTTTTACTTTTCAGTTTTCACACTATGGTGGGCTGTGTACTGTGTGCCAATAAGATCGATATAGAGCGGTTTTCACTTTCGTTTCAAAAATAAAAAGTAGAAAGAATGTAGGAAAAAATTCCCCCTATATATACGATTTAATATTTACTCTGTCGTTATAAAACAATTTGGATACATTCGTGAAATAATATTTATTTTGTTTACTCTTTGAATTGGGGTGTCGCGGTTATTTTCGGAATACGTGACACGACAATTTGCCGTTTTCCCGTCGCACACAGTGTTGAATAAAACTTACTATAATATTATATTAATGTACATATACATATACCTACAACGCATACACGTATATACGCATGCGAAACGAATTTCAAATACAATGTTTAAAAATAATATCAACGGCTGCGGGCTGTGTGCTTGGAGTACAAACATATGTCTCAAATCTCAATATATCATATAATATTATTATGTGTAAAAGCATACTTTGTAAAATCAAAATAAATTCGAATCTTATTAGTTTCTTTTTTCTCGAGTGCTTTGACTGCGGCAATAGCGGTATATATAATATTATAAGATCGTATTATTTTGAACATATTATGTTAAGTACTCGTAAGCTGCTCCGCCTACACCCGACGAGTGCGCTCGAACATTGTCAACTTTATAGTGGTTATCGGTCACGCTCACAAATTTTCGACATTAAATTTTGCCTTTTTGTCGTGTTAATAATAATAATTACAATATGACGTAACGGTGGTGCTGAGGCTGGTGATGGATCACTATGGATCTCCATCTTTGGAAAGGCAACAGATTGTTATTTAAAACATCAGAATGTAGTTGAATAGCCAGTATTAACTTTATTTTAATTTTAGTTTAATTTCAATTTATTTTAATCCGGGAAAACTCAATTGATTCAATTGTTATAAAACGATTTCCGTTGCCACCAACTCGTAGCATGCAGGTGTCGGTCTCGAACCATCATTCACGAGCCACAACAGCACGGCTTTGGTGACTGAAAACGAGATCGGATTATTAATAATTGGACGGAATTACATGACGTATTTATACGTTCTGGCACTCGATTGGAATTTAAGAAAAACTCCGTAACTCGGAAACTCGGAAACAGGCCGGAAGAAAGAAAAAGAGATATTATTATTTAGACTCCGAATAAAAAATAACGAAGGGATGCCGCAATAACGAACAGTGGAACAAAAGGGGTGGTCGGGTGTGGTGGAGATTAAATATTTAAATCGGTATCAAATGGAAACTTGAGATTATATCTATAAACAGCCCAGAGGTTCAAACGCTTCAAATATTATTATAAATATCAATACGATTAAGGTGTACCGCGTGAAGCGATGTTGAATTGACAAATTATGTAAATATGGTTTGCGAAATGCTGTAACTGCTATCAACACTCAGAGGTCCAGAGAAAACTGTGTGGTAACCGGGATGGTTTCTAACAAAGACTTGTTAATTGTTTAACTAATTTAAATGCTATTAATAGTATTTTACTATCGGCAATACATTTAATTTACAGATTGAATAATAAAGTGACTACTAGTCAGTAGTCGTACAATATTTTTTTTAACCTTAGCTTATATAACGACTATTTTCAAAAATACCCCATTTAATTATCCCATTATTTTAATAACTTTCTTTTGATACAGGTAACTCCATAAATATTTTACATTGATTATTGTTAAATTCCATTGCACCATGTATACAGTAACTTCTAGTTTCGGTTAACGTTCTCCCGACCTACAATTTTATCATTAAATAGGTACGTTTTTTAAAATACTTAAAATACTTAAATGCGGGTACGTTCTGAGTATTAAATTTATTATCGTACCAAAAATATTCATCCGAATGAGTTATGATTTCTCTATCACTTTCTCTCTCTTCCACATATACACGCACAATCATATTTGTAATTCACCTACTCTTAGAATTATCACAAGACGACTGGGTTTTTAAACTTTGCCTTCTATAGCATACATTTGGCGCACGACATTATAGTTAATAACGTTCGTTAGGCAAACGAGAGGCAATCAGGCGACCCAGAATAATATTTTCCAACAACTACAATATAATAATAATAATTATTATAATTTCAGACAAACTTCTACTGGAGCTTTGCATTACTTGTTTTTCAGGGCTCACACTAATTAACGTCCGAGAATTTCCCTTACCATTAAATTTTTACCTTAATTATCATTGTGCTGCCAAAGCTAACAAATTTCTTAAATAATTAAAACTCTCCGAGGAATATTATTTTCTTTTAGGTATTCACTCGCCCAAATGTCTTAATACCCCTACAGTCAAATTAAAAATGTTTAAATAGGTTGTGTAAAAAAATAAAATAAGAAAACAAATCAAAGGAAAAATTATTTACTCAGTGGAATATTATTGTTGTTTGAAAAAAAAAATGTCAATAGCAAAGCTCTTGGATATTACTATATGATAATTATTTCACGCAAATTGCAATTCTTTGATTGAATGTGCGTATTTATATGTATTTATTGAAATGTTTATGGTATTAAAAATTATATTACACTGAATAGAGAACGGTTTTTAATCAACATTGAAATTAAATCGATGTTAGTCTTATTTTTTTCAAATCAAATTAAATCAATTGATGATTGGTGACTTTCGGACTTCATTTTTATATGCATTGAGTTATGTTTTGTCGTGAAAGTATACGAAGTACAGTGATTTCATCTTTTCGCTTACGAGTTTAAGGGCTTAGTGAATTTCAATATGAAATACTTTAAATTTGAAGTCTTACAAGTAAACAATCATATTTCTATAAGTATATACAATATAATATATATAGGTAAGAATATTATAGGTATTGTGAGAGAGAATTGGCTTTCATATCCGCACTGCTATCTAAAATCAATAACCGTGGACTTTACCCTCCGTCTGTTTGAATGTTACTTCACAATAATGAGACACTTCAATTATTTTTTGGATGTTGTTATGGAGTAAAAAAAATAATAATCATACGCCCATAACAATTTGATATTTTTGCTCTCCCCTTCACTGTTTTAATATAAGTTTTATTTGATTACGTAGAACGACGTATCCGAAGAAAAGAGATAGAAAATAAAACACATGAGTACTATTCTATATTACTATTTTATATTGCTTTTCCGTAATTTAAAAATAATGAAAATGGGGAAAATTTAATCACCAGTCGCTACCATCGAGTCACCCCTTATCGATACTGTCTCCATTTTTTGAAATCGTATCCCCCCACAGCATAATATGCAACCATTAAGATCAGATATGTATACGACTTACTTAATTTTCTGTGTGCAGTTTTTTTCGGAGTTTATTCAATACATACAATTACCTACTCGAATTTAATTTGTGCGCACGTAAGTGTTTTTAAAAAAAAAAACTACCTCGTTAATTTTTCTTGATAAATAAAATCGACCTGCAGTAGTTATTGTTGACGTAAAAAATATATGCGTGTATAAAAAAAATTGTTTTCAATGTAAATTGTATACAAAATAAGGATCGAAGTTAACGATAGCTGGGCACAGCATGTAGTGGTGTAGTTACACAATTGCATGTGTATGTGTATACAAAGGAAAATTTTGCAAGTCGCAGGTGTCAGTGACGTACGAAAACGAACTTAAAACTTTCAAAAGATGGTATACTTTTACTTGTGCCTGCACTACACACGGCCAACACTATTACTACTGTTATATTGCAAATACAGTATATAGTCCTATACATAGTTTGTACAGTTATAAGTACTGTATACACTATACACATACCTTTTGTTATACTGGGCGCCGATATAGAGGTACTCCAGTCTCCAATATCATGTGGTGGTGGTTAACGAATACGGTCGGGAAATGACGAATCTCTCTGCAGCGGCAAAATAATAATATATTATGTGTCCTTTATTTAAAAACTTATACATTCCAACCATATCCACTCGCGAATATAATATATATGTATATATTATATTATATAACCGAACGCCATACATATAACAATATTATACTATACTCTTGTAGTTATGGCCGCCACATAAATCCCGATTTCCCGTCGTGCACGTACACTCGCACACTCGCGAACACTATACACTTACGGGTAAATGCGTTTTAGACGTCGCGCCGCCGTTCACGCGTATACCGCAGCATCCATATATAATAATATAATATAACGTATACCGTGTGGGTATGTATATATATATATATATACATATATATATTATACTTACTATATATATGTGAGTTTACGGGTGCGGCGGGTATATTATAATATATTATATATACGATATACATCAGAGTGTCACAAATCAATCGGCATGAGACGGGGGTGTCAAATCGCGCGAAGTGTGCAAATTGACATAGCAACGCGTACAATAATAATATAATCCGCATAAATTAACCGGCGGTGGCGCTGTCAGCTCTCCGCCGAGTTGGTGGGTGGTCGAGTCGTCAAACGTCGCTGCAGGAGAGGGAGCGACGGACCGACGGACGGACGGATGGACGCGTATATGCGCCACACTCCTCCCCGCGTACCTACACGTGCCCCACTTTCCGTTTTCCGCTGCCGGATGTCCCTGTGCTTCCCCCTTCTTCCACCGTCCCAAAACGTACCTGCACCACTCGTACCACCCGGATTAAAATGAAGGACTGGTTCATCTTGACGATAAGCGCCGGCGAGTTTAACGACTATATTATACACACTATACATAATATAATATATTATAATGCCTGCGCGTTTACGCAAATATAATATGACGTATAAACGTACCCTTCACCTTTTTCGAGTACGATTGCGCAGTATACACATTATAATATTATTATACTACATGAGCCCCGCCGACGGCACTATGTCATTAAACTAAATTCGAAAAGGACGGTTAGTGAGAGGTGTCTAGTGATGAAGCTGGCGGGAGGGAGGATGACGAGACAATGATGGCCGTGCGGTATTCGTGCGGCTGTGATGGTAATGGTGGATGGTAGATCGCAACGAGGTTATATGTGTGGACGGGGGTTGAGCGACCAACAACTTCCGGGAACGCCGGACAATTGACAGGAATAATGCATGTGCATTTGGTGTGCGCATATATATATATATATATATATATATAAAGAGAGTGAGGTGACGACCACTACAGTGGTAGTGGTAACGACGAAGGCTGCGGTGGCGCGGCGGTGGTGATGGGTATATGAGCCCGTCAGGCATACATTTAATGGGCAAAAATCAACGGACGTGAGCTTTTGTGTTAATGGTACACGAAAACCGCATTTGCAGCAGACAGCACGTGACCAAATTTCGTATTAAGATTATTATTGAGAAATTGACGACGCATATTATTGTCCGTTCTATATGGGATATTTTTTAACGACATAATATGCCACTCACCTATAATAATATTATATTTTCCGGTCTATCGTATTATTATTATTATTATTATTAGGTAATAGTATTACTATACGCAGGGCATCAGTGCTGTGAGTCGCTTTATATAGTTTAATGTTTATATTATTATGAGATATAGGTATAGGAGTTAGCCTGACAGCGTAACGATTTATAAGTCAACACATAAATATTATACAGTTTGTAAATTATTAGGAAAGTCAGTAGCAGCAGTATTATTTTTATAGCTGCTGACTCTCCAATTAATTTACATACTGTATAGTGCGCGGACTTAGTCATTGGCCGATGTGCATTTTTTTTTTTTCATTTTGTTTTTAACGGACAAAAAATCAGTCTGTTTTTATTCATTTTCATTAGATTATATTAATATACTATACGATTCCTGTTGTTCAAACAATCGCGTATAGTAGTTATAAAGACTAGAATGTAATTTACATAGCCATTTTTATTTTTTATTTGATAATACATTATGCTCTAGTATGTAATGATATATTAATTTGAATTTTGACTTTTGAGACATTTATTCGTCCGTGAATGTATAATATAATATATGTGATACATCCCGACATTCCGCGTACTGCCGTATTCTAGTGGAACATTAAACTTTTATTGTATTTGTTTTTTTTTTTGGTTATGAAACATAAAAAAAAATTAATAACAGCATGAACATGACCCATTAGCACGTTTGATGTCTAACAGTGTTGAAAAGGAGTGTCAGTGTCTTGTTAAGTTGTTTAGGGGTTTCCCGCATTATCGTAGTAAAAATAATCTCGTTTGTAATGTTAATTTTCATCCCGTGTATTATTTTAGACGGATTAGCCTGTATGATATAAAACAATTCGATAATTTAATAGTAAAACCAGTCCGAAATTCTTATTTCAGAATAAGAGCTGACGTATCACGCTATGACTACGAAATTGATTGTTTATTAACCTCATTTAGATATACGGGTTAAGTATTTAACCATGGTTTAATTATGACAGTCACGAAAACTCGTATCTATGTTTACGGGAAGAATAATACCCATTTAAATATTTTAGTATCGCTATTAAACAACTTTTATGAGGGAAAAAATAAATTTTTACCTTGTATAATTTATTAATCAAACCATATTTTTTTAATTATAGTAATAACTAACCACTTCCAAAAAAAAATTTACCTATTAGCCATTCTGCTTCATTGGCTCCGTCCTACCGATAAATTTTACAAGAAGACAGAAATTTCGATCTCAATGGTAAGAGTAATAGTGATAATAATAATATTATGTTAAAAAATTTAAATTGAATTCCACTTGTATTTCTTTTCCAAACAAAAATGTTGCGAAATGTATAAATATTTTCGAGTATTTATTTCGAAATCGCCTATATAGTTAAATGTCCGATTCGAGAAGCGTAATAACAACAATCGGATTAGAATTAGAATATATTTATTGTATCGTTAAAATGAAATCATCAGTCGATAGAATATTGTTTCGCTTTGTATAGCCTTCTGTCCGTGGTTTTCGGACGGTGGATAAAATTAAATTATGGATAATGTTGCAACAAAAAAAAAAGTAATAAAATAAAAATAAATGCATAGAATCCAAAACCCATTTTGTACAGGTTGATTACATGGTAATTAATTACCTTATAACGTACGTACGTGTGTGTGTGTGTGTAAGTACAATAGCGTAATATTATAATATGACAGAGGACCTTTTATGCGGTGGAATATTAATTGCGTCGAAGTAAATTGTATTATTACTAAACATTCGCTCCGCCGGATCATAATATACGTGATGTGCAGACTATCGATCGGCAGGTATTGATTTGACCGTATATTATGCGTTAAGTGTGAAAAGGCACTTGCAGACATCGTAACGCATAAAGACTTCAGGCCGCAGGTTCCAGCGAGTCGACCGTACACGGTTATAATATCGTTATTGCCCCGTGGTCATGACAATTTTTTACGGTGCATTTCCGGTCCGGCGACGGAAAACGACATTACATATAAAACAAAGATATTATAATCGCATAATACAATAATATAATAGCAACAACGAACCGAATACTTATTCGTACTTACACAGTCATTACCGTTCTACGATCGCAAACGAACATAATGTAATACATTGTATACGAATTCATCGTATGTATGCGGAACCACAACAGTAGATATATAAATGTACAGAGACTCAATATTGACAACGGCAGTAATAGAGAGAGAGCGCTCGCTCTCTCTCTCTCTCTCTCTCTTTCATCCACTCACCCTGTTTCACTATTTTTCTGCAGCGTACGTCTGTCGGACGACGGTAAATGCATTTTTAATAGTCTCCACGGGGAGTAAAGTGGAAAAATGTGTTTCGTCCATATTATTTATTTATCGAACTTCTGTCACGAGAAAACCCGCACCGACGGGTATTATTATAGTAGTAGTATTAGTAATAGTAGTAATAATAATAAAAATAATAGCAACAACAACGCAGTACAGTGTGTCCATATAGGCGTGGTAGTGTGCTATGTGTGTACATCAACAACGCACCATAATTTCCCGTGGCAATATCGATTTATTTACGAGGGCGAGGACGTGGTCAACGTACATCGATTGTGCGCTCTTTAGATCATTAGAATTATCTGCACAGGTACGCTGGGGGATACTCTCCGTGACAAAGGTAGGCAAGACGGCGGAGTTTAACAAAAAAAAAACACTCGGTTATTATATAAAATCACACACAAATATTATATTGTACGGCACAATAATCATATTTCAAACGTCAAAAAATCATTCACACAGTCGCACTTGTACTCAATACGTATAAAGTTGAAGTTGTGACTTTTGAAAAATAACGGGAAATATGTAAGATTAATGACAATTGGCAGCAGACTTATTATATTATATTTACACTTTTTATTGGATTCGCAGACCACGATATATCATGGAATATGTGATGGTGGTAGGTATAGGTTCCTACGTCGAATAATACGTAAATATTATATAGGTAATAGGTATGATAAATCATATTATTATTATCACTCAATCGCCGAACACCTGAAATACCCGAATAATGGAATGATACAATACTCTCGTTTTTTATGAAAAAAATAATAATAGTAACAGCTAACGGTACGGCGCGGGGCGTAATTTTTTTAATCAAAACCCCGGCCACCCACTTACGCACGACTGTGAGTGGAGGATCGCTGCAAGCTTCACATATGGCCACGGTGTGCCGTATAGCGGTTGCGGTGACCGGATAGGAGGATGGTGGTGAACACATATCTGCGCGATACTAGAGCGAATGTAATAATACAAAAAGAGAGTGAAAAAAACCGACTCGAGTAAACGTTAGTGGCGAGGAACAAAAGGACATGTACGCGCGTCTTTGTTACCCGGACGAGTAAAGTACAACAATGACGATGATAATCCCAAACTAATTCGTACGGCAAACGCACACAGAATTCGCGGTCACTGATCTCTACACATTATTTTATTATTATCATGTAGGTATAACATAGATTATATTATTATAGTATGCGTCGAGTTCACTCATATCGCGTGCGTATATAATATGATGTTTAGTGAATGAGTTACTCACATACACATACATATATAATATATATGCTTATTTTATATTATTACGTCGTAGTCTAACTCTGTGTGTGTGTGTTTAATTACTCGTATTACCCCGTCTGTTTGCACACGCCACACGCTGCGCAGTAAACTCTATATATTATAATATATTCATCGACGCTCCATGTGGATTTAGGTAAAAGGAGCTAAACCTAGCTCACACCAGACCTACCTCAATAGCTTTTGATCAACCATCCCCAAGCAGCCACCGGTAACATAATATCGAATTACCGTAGGAAAACCACGTGGGCATCACTGTTTACTACAAATTAGTTCGCTGAAATCGTTTCCATAATATTATTAATTATTGTATACCTCAGACATAAATAAACACGGTCCGCGGCACATTAGGACCAAACTAACAAAGGCCAACTATATAGTTTGTACGCCGAAGGATTGTTGTGTGCAACAACGCAGACGATGGGAAGGACACAACGGTCATTTTCCACTTTCAAACTTTTAAGTCGTCTGCGGCTTCAAGTTTTCTAACGCCCCGTGTTTCGAATAAAGTGAAAAAACCGAGCAGATTTTTAAAGCGCCTCACCTTCGGTCAACTGACCACGGTCACTGTCTCGCTGTCCGTCAATCGGTATTTTATTCGCTTATTTAGTCTATCTATATAAAATGCGCGTATAATATGATTTTGTCGTGGAGATGGTGGAGACAAGTGGACCCCAAAAACTCGTTCGCAATTCACCCGCTGCGATGTTTTGTGATTGCGCACTGCCATTATCCGTACACGAAACCATAAAGTAGCCGAAGACCGAGACCTCTCGTCGCTGCGGCAACAATACGCTTTTGATTAGTTGCTTTAATTTCGTAGTGTATTTTTTTTCTACCGTCTTCAACGACCGAAAAAATATAAATACTTATTCGTTCCGCTGCGTATAATATGAAACACGCGCGCGGTTAGCGTGAACTCGAATTCCGACAATGCGCTGTAAATCATTTAAATTTGAATAAATCTAAAAGTTTGCAGTGCGCCGGGTCGAGTGAAAACACCGCGAACCCTCCGATACCGACAGTAATTGTCGGTGTACGACCTTAATTTATAAAAATTATTTTCGTTTTAGCGAGTTTTAAAAACGATGTCGTCGTAAGACTTATTCGTCATTCTAAATCCGCGCGGATTACGTTTTAATTTGTATGTTAATAATCGAGCAATTATGAAAATGCGTTCGGACGAAATCCCACGACGTCACATTGATAATGCGCGTAATCCTTGTGTCTGAAAATATAATAATAATATAATCATATTATAACATGAACAAAAGATTGCAAACGAAAAAAAAAAGGTTTGTCAATTAGTACGTGTTCGAACGTTCATCGTGATAAAAAAATACCTATAATAACGTATACTCTTTTTTTCGTCGTTATAATATTAAAATCGCTCGTAAATCATAACCAGATGGGTCTTTTTTTTACCGATAGCAAATCCACGTTTACGACGACGTGAGGGAGACTGCATCGGGCGTGCGCCTATTTCTGTGCTAATGCGTAGGTATAATATACACCGTGGTCGGATTAACTCGTATCGACGTTATACGGTGCGCGAACCAATTTTGGACCGTATCCATTTCCCTGCAAAACCTCTCCCGTCCGAATACGTATACGTATATATTATATATCGTTTTCTGCCTAAATCGATATATAGTCATTCTGCCACCATCCAGATTTTTATACCTTTTTATATGATTTTGTGTAATTTATTATGTTACCTGATTGTCAATATCGTTTTTGCGGGATGCCGCTTTTTTTCTACAATCGATTTTCACAATTCCTACATATACATTTTGGTACAATATTTAATTTAATTAATACGCCTCTTCAATTACTATTTCGGTTAAACTGCCGCTTCACGCACCCCGGGGCGAGTCCGCGGTATCTACAGGGACTGCAAGCGAACGACGGTCATTGAACAGGTAGATCAGCAAACCATATAGTGCACGCATTGTTATAAAACGCTACCCAAATTCGTATAATAATTTACTACAAAATAAACAACGCGTCATTATTGTTTTGTTTTTGGTATTTATACTTAAATTAAAGACGAAATTCAAGGATGCGCCTCATCAAATTTGACCAAAATAATATTCAAAATTTTAATAACGGCGTAGAAGGAAACAAATTCCTCAGCTATCATAATATTATTTATAATACTGCAGTTTTGACAATATCATATAAATAGACGATAATAAAACGTTCGGCGAGTCGTTAAAAGTGTCGTCTCGTCTTTCAATCCAATCGATAATATATTTTGGTATTGTAGTAGAACATTAAAAAATATTTTATGGTTATCATGCACCGGCCTACCTAAGTGACTTTTTAACATACAAACAAACACTGCCGGTGCACAAACAATGATGCAATCCATTGCGCGCGCGATAGCATATTTTGTATCGTATTATTATTATAATAATTTGTAATATAAAATAAAATCCCAAAAATATATTATTATGCGCATGACCGACCAGCGGATATTTTAATGTTTCATATTTTAATAACAGACCATCGCCTCGCGTAGGTAGTTAATTTCAATTCAAACACTCTCTCCGCATTGGACGCGACAATATACATAAAGTATCGCAATGCGCTTACCTACGATTGTAAATAAACTACCGTTTTCCTAAATATGAAATATCCAGACACATCACCTTAACATTTTGCACCGGAACTCAAACGCTAAATTCTACCGTGCCAAGAACACATTTTTTATACATACGCACTTGTTCAATTCCAAATAGTTCGACTACAAAATCCGTGGCCGTCGGCGTGTCAGGGTGCGTGCGACTCGTTAAAGTACAATTTATTTCTTTTACGCGTGTCTAAAGTGCAGCTGGTAGTATTTCGTATATATTATTGCCAAAATACAATTTTGGGGAAAAGCATGATGTCGAGTGTTTTTTTGATATTTCCAAAAGCAAATTAATTTTCAAACTGGTACGAAAATGGATGGGGATGCTGAGAGAATATCATTTTACCTAGATATCTATTCTTGGCGTGAATCTATTATCCTTCGTGAGGGAAAAAAAGTCATCCGTGCTCCATTATATTCCGCAGCAGACGTAAAATTGTTATTATTACTGTGTATATTATTATATGTTGTTGTTGTTATTATTATTATAATACAGACGGCGGCGCAGCAGGTATAATACGCCGTAGTCGCATATAATATTTCGTTTCATTTGTCCGCTCATTACGAGGCGTTCATGCATATGCAATTTCGGTACTCGAGTGTGTACGAGCAGATAAGGACGCGGCGCGTCGCATAATACACACATACACACTCACAACCCACACACGGGGGGAATTTTGCGTGAGTGAGGGTAGATGGGGGTGGGGATAACTACTATTATAAGTCTTTCCCCCCCTCCCCACTCCGCTACCGTGTACAGCGGTGGACCATTGTGGTTTTAGGTTTCTGTGTATGGTTAGTTTGTGTTACGCGTCTATATTATAATATAATAATAATACCTAAACATAACCGTTATGTTGGCTTTTTTATTCAAACTTGTACGTTTATTTTTTGAGTGCGTTCAAAGTTGTAATACTTACTTACGTCAAGATGTAATATATACTTTATGTCATATACTCTACGTCTCTACGAGTAGCTGCCTAAGCATTTTCCCTATAATAATTAATAGTTACACGTATTTAACCCAGGTATTTCGAAAGATCCGTTACAAATATATTTTTCGGGATTTCATCTGGACGTCGATTGTACGTTATACTTACATTGAATAAAAATATGTATAGGTCATTGATATTATCAATAATAATTATCACAAATTGTATAAAATATTAATGCATTTTTTTAAAATAGCTAAGTGAAATAAATTTGTCGTGTAAAATTTACTATACGGGACAAGAATTGAGTGTGACATGACTTATGCGTTGACGAAACTATATTTTGTAACTGAGATTAAGTCAATTTTACAATCTTCTGTTTCACCACACACACACGTCCATTATTGTTGTTTATACACATTGCAGACTCCAATATACTTTTATTTATGCTTGTTTACTGTTCTGATAATGGAAATTTGTATTATACTATAGTTGGTTAATTTTCATGGCGTCCGTATAACATTGATTATTGGTTATACATATTTCATTTTAGACTCATAAATTACGTTCATATTATAGAAACGAAAAAGTTAGCATAGTCTTAAAGTTTGCTTTTCCTCTTTTCTTGTTTATTATTATTTTTATTTTTTTTCTAGTTTGCGAAACGTCTTATCCGCCACGCTACCACCACTACCACCACCCTCGACCTCGTTATAGTGTACGATGAGTATATTATTCGACCCGAAACGCTTTTATTTTATTTTAATCGAAACGGAAATGAGTATAAAATAAATACAAACGCTGTCTTTTGCACTCGGCGACTCACGAGATCGCAATTGTTTTTTCCTGGCAGTGAAAAAAAATGCACCCGAACACAAAGAGAAACCTTAAAAGTATGACAGAGTCTTTGGTTTCGCCGTCGAAAGGCTACGAAAAAAATAATAACCAGTCATGGTGTCACGAGACGATGACGACGATAATAATACGTATTGCCTTGATCAGTTTTCTCTTTTCGCACACGTCTTTTCAAAAAAAATAATATGTTTCACTTCGTCGTTTTTATTCAACTGATTAGTCCTTTTACATTGTGATATATTGAAATAACATAATAATACGATGTCAACGACGGGATTCGACCGGATCAGGTGACATTCGATCGTAATACTCACCGATTGATTGGCCACGTGCGCCACAATAATAGTAAAACTTACCACGCAACAATCACCGCAAAGGCCACCGCTAGCGGCAAAATCCGATCTTAAGCCTCTTTAGGGCAAAATGTGAAATGGTCGAGGCGGCCCGTGACTACTCAGTCGGCCCCACAAATCTCCCTGGGGGTCTTCTCAGAATACAATTTGGGATAAATCTCCTCGTGCACACATCCCCCGTGCACGTATATATATTATACAGAGGTAAATGTCGTAGGAATCATGACGACGTGCCCGGTTTCAACGATACACGGTTGATTAAAAACAAATATATATATCAGTACTATTATTATATATAAGATCGTATATATTATGTACGTACGTAGGTAGGTAACCGTCGTAAAATAATAATATTAATAATAATAATAATGTTGAGCCTAGACACAAGTATATCACATTCATTAATTCTTTGACGACCCGTCCCCGTAGTATATTATACCGTGTTAATACCGTATAATATTATAATGTTATGTAACTAATACGTGTATTTTTTTTTTACTTTCAGTGATATAGAAATGTCCATCCCAACTCCGTGTGCGTCCACAGCCGATGGCAGCAACGACGGTGAACAACCGGAAACCGACTACATAAAAATGTTTGTTGGCCAGATACCTAGGGCGATGAACGAACAGGACCTGATGGACATGTTCGGCGAGTTTGGCCGAGTGTACCAGTTGAACTTGCTCAGGGACAAGTTCTCTGGGGTCAGCAAAGGTAAGATCTTACGGATTTCTTGTACGAATTATTTTTTAGAGAGATAATCTGAATTTTGTACTTGGATTTCACGGACAGTACGATTTAACCGGGTTTTAAAAATGTACACATTTCACTGCAGTTTTCGACAGTTGTTCGTCGTGCCGAGTGATTTGTCGCGTGTTCCGACAACGCTTTAATATGTATGGCAATATATAGTCGTGAACACAAAAACGTAACTTTCAATCTGCCGTACTGTGTAGTTGCTTTGTCACTCTCTCTCTCTCTATCTCCCTCTGTCCACCTGCCCGTCTTGTAACTAGGTATATATAATTTTAAAAAAAAATGAACATTTGATGAAAAGTTTTTCGGTTTAATTGCGGCTAAAACAGCAGAAGTTTTCAAATTACACACGACGACGCGATGTGTACAAAACAGTACCAGGGACATAATTATTACGTACGACACGACATCGTCTCCGAATTCCATACCGTTCCTCTGCGCGTATATATAAGGTATTAATGGGTACCCATTATACAAATATACGGAGTGCGCTCTGCAGCCACGGCGGACGCGCATAACGATAACCCTAAATATACCTGTCAAAACAACGGTACATAATAACCGCGTCGCGAAGCACAATATTGTTGACATTTTAGCTTATAACTAGCATACTGGGGTGGCTCTGATCGTTGGTTTTATTCGATATATTTTTTTTACGGTATGCCATTTTCACTGAAATATGAGTAAGCCCGTATAGATATGGCCGCAGGGTAGTCATGTTATACAACCATGGTCCATTGTATATACGCATCCGAGACATTTTCATTGGGTATACGACGTAATATGGTGATCACGAGGTCAACATACAAAACACTATATTCAAAAATATAAATGTACAGTACGATCTAGGATTTAACGCATTTGGTCTTGTCATAACATTATATTGTAATTTAAGAGTTTTTGATCATACCCTTGACGTTATACTTTAGGTTAGCCCAATCCAACCCATTCGCTTTATCGGTTGTTGCTGTATTTCTGCCCATCGCATAGGGTTAATTTAGATGATAATCCTTGTATAATACCTATGTTTCTATACTTATTATTTATATTTTAGTTAATATTTGAGCACAAACAAATAGACTATAGGAAATGATCGGGGAAATGTTTTTTCCGTTAAATTATAAATATTAAAATCGAAAAGCATTATACCATTTTTAAATAATTATTATTTGACATTACTAGACTCTTGAGGTGCCGCCATCACGGTGAATACACATCACTGATCTTAGAGTCGTTGTGCACGCGCTTTTCGCTGGCACGAGGTTTATAAATTTTTACGATTCACTACGGTGGCGGCCGTCATCGTCATGGCGATTAATGAGTGCGCGTCGCGAGTGCTGTGTTTACGGCCAATTATATTATATATTATAAACCATCGTACGCGTTTCTCAACACCTAAATCTACGTCGTTAAACCGTCGGCCGGCCGGTCGGTATTTTAATCGTCTTTATCACCCCACGTGTGGGCGTCGTAGCCGGAATTGGAACGCAAACGACGAGGGCATATTATTATTATAATTAATGTACGTTTTATTTCTATTTTCCCCGTTTTCACATTCCATCGTTATTTCGATGCAGCCCAAGTTCTTGATTCTCGTTCGAAGTTACTATAATATTATTATTGTCGTAAGCAAAATAAAACCTGTGCAGCGATAACATGTATTTTTTTTATACAATAAACATGGTTACGAGTGTATTGCCGAATAACGATAGCGCGTGGTAAACACACTTAAACCGCGAGTGAAGTACGCGTCAGTATAGGTACGTGCGCGTTCCCGCAAAATTCTTCTGCAATTAATTTTTAAGTACAAGAAAGACGGTGACGGCGGTCTATCTCCAAAACTCTTAATTAAAATGAAAAAAACAAAACAAAAACTCTTTACGCAGCTTTTTGAGTCTCAATTGAGTCGCAAAAGATGTAAGGTGTACCTACTACTACAGTAGTAATAAGGATCAGTCTAAAAGTTTTCGTACTTCGCTGCTGCTGTTAGATTTAATGACTTCTCCAGTTCTTCAATAATACTGCATCTATACCTACGGGGATTTTCTTCGTTAATTATTACCAAAAAAGACAAATAAAACCCCGCCCGCGTTGTATAACTATACAACACAATTGTATGCAGTGACGACGATATCGTGTCTCGGCGGTGTCACGGCGGGTCATTCCTTAACTTTAATATTATATTGTATATAATTTTCGTAGGCATTTTATCGCATCGCTCGTAAATCGTATTTTTTTCCCGATACGATCACATCGCGCCGCCGCTGCGCCCTTCGTGTAATTCTTTTGTACGATCGGGGAAAAGATTACCGCTGTAGTAGTATGTATATAGATAGACGTTGGTCGCGTCGCGCGCATATACACCGGAGCCAGCGCATATATTTGTTTTGTTCGTATACAACGATAATCCCGACATCGTTGTATACATTTGTCTAGATTAAACCCCGTGCTCGTATTATTGAAATCCTCGATATATACACACGCACATAATGTTAACGTCGTGTTTATACAAAACTTTAGAGACGGGACAACGCGCGCACGTTTATAGTTATTTCACCGAAGTGTCGGTGTGGTGGAGACACCGCCGGCGCAGTATACGAACCTGTTCGACGCATAATATATTTGAATACTTGTGCATTGTGGTTAGACTGGGCGAGGGGGTAAAAAACTTTGATCGGATATACCATGCATAATATATATATACCACGGTGATTTATATCCGTCGTACTCGCGTTTCCTGCAGGCTGCGATCCGCCGGCTATAGTAATTTGTATATGTGAGCGCAGGGTATGTTCGAATACCGTTCGTATTATTGTTATAAAATATTGATGATGACCGGAATGTGACAACCGAATAACATCGTCTTCGTCGCGCATAACTCGCGGTGTTTCCACTTGTATACATTAAATGGTTTTTTTAGGAGAGGATGGGGCCGCTGCACTGATCCTCGCCAACGATGACGATGACGACGACGAGGCCTTAAAATAGCTGTTGTTGTTGTTTTCATGCGTACTATCCATTTTTCCCCGCAAGACGGTCGCGACCTGCGTGTCTGGCAAGACAACGCTAAGCCCGTGGATTACGCGTGCCGTAAAATATGGCCTATTCGGATTTTAATTTGCAAAAGTGAACTCTCCCGGACGCGTTTAAAACGCGCGTTTGCAATAATAAATTGCGCGTGCTTCCTCCTGCCTGCTCCTCAGCCCATCTACGCCTAAACTGCCACAATATCAATAACTTTGACGTCGTATAATAGTATACTGGTATTTGACGGAATAATAATAATATTATCGTCGATCACGGAGTTGTCCCACGTTCCGTCTTCGTTCATTTCTCGCGTCCACGTCATATAATAAACTTCGTGCGGCAGAGACTTCATTTTCGTATTGTATAGGTACAAGACGCATATCAATTTGTTCGATTTGGCTCACTCCGTTCTGTATGGCGTTGCGAAACAAAACGTACTGTTATAATTTAACGGTTATTCGATAACTGAAGCATATGAGAAAATAAAAGAGACGGAAAATAAAAGAGTAAGTGAGAAGATTTGGAAGAGGGAGAGGGAAAGAGATTGAGCGCGCTAGAGAGTACTTATGCTGGCTAAACAATGTATCCGACGTGAGCCAATCCTCTCACGTATAATATTTTGGATTGTCAAGAACTCAATAATATATACCTATACTTATGATTGTAATACAATTTATGAAACGTCATACTTTATAGAACATTATTGACTTCGATGTATGGAACCGTATAAATGTCACTTGATGAATTACCCGAACATTATGTTTAAGTGACAGTTATATATTCTACTACTTTCCTCCGGTTAAATATCCGTCAAGAAACTGTTACATCGGATCATTACAATCCAATAAGGTTTCATGTTAAAAGAAGTCTATAATATTTTACATTTTTTAAGAGTTTTCGTGTTACAATTTTTTCTACTAAAAGATGTTTGTTATTTTCTCATACCCTAGAATGATGAAAATATTATCATTTTTATTACGTTACAGTCGAATAATTTTGATTTGGGATTACTGTTCGATGAGGCAAAAACTAGTAATATTAAAAAATGGTTTTTTTTATATATAAATTATGAATATTGATTTTATGAACTATTATGAAAAAACCATCTATTGTAACATAATTTTAATGATAATATTGTTTAATTTAAAGCTATGAATAGTACAACTAAAATAAAAGTAACAAAAAAATGCAATGGTATTAATTATTTATAAAATCTATTCACAATGCCACTATAGAATGGTATTGTATCCATTATATTTTTATTTTTAATTAGTATACATTTTAAAACACAAAATTTAAAAATTATGTTCATGTTGTTAAAAAAATATAGTTATCAGTATTTACTATTTTTTCTTCAAAATTTAACTTTGCAAGTACAATTATTAATATTTTACAGTAGATATTTAAAACAAAATCTAACCCGTAGTATATTAGACACTAATAGTTTCACTGTCGTGCAGCATTGAAATAGTTATCTCTCTCTTGTTATTTTATAGAACAAGTATTTCACTTTGATCTAGTAACTGTGACATCTAGTGCAGATTCATTCGCAAAGCGTACAATTTGTTTACATCGAAATGAACGAGTGAGTGGTAAGGGAAGGTGGTTGATACGTAAAAATCCGTTTGAAATCCGAGTACAAAAACGACGAATGGCCCAGTCAGGTATACAGTGGTCAATGTTTTGTGAAGAGGGTTACCACGTCTAATTTCAAACGTACGCCAAACGAGGATTGATAAATATAAAAAGGTCTGGAGACGAACAAATTAGGCGGCCTGATAGGGCAGTGTGAGAGGTAGTGATAAAACGACATGTTCATAGATCAACCAATCTAATAATGAGTTGCGATGATAATAACGAACTGTTAAATCCCATGTGTAATAATAACTAATTTGACCTGCAATCACCCGGAAGATAAACCATATACATGTCGAGTGAAACACTAGCTGTGTTTTACATATATTATATTAAATATTTAATCTACATAATATTATAGTAGTTTGTAATCAATAATCAATATAGTATAAATGGTGCTTATAATCTTAAAAACTACTGAACCGATTTTGTCAAAAATTTAAAATTGTAACCTAACCAAATTTTGAACACAAATTCCTTGAAACTCGACTTGAGTGTTCATAGATTCAGATTTTCAACTCCTTTTAAAGGTTGCCTGGCTCACACGTGAATTTTGTTTCAGCTCACGAAAATCTAGTATTTTTTATTGTTTATAATATATAGAGTGTGCATTAAAAAAATATAAAAGACATTTATATAATCTACATTATTATAATATATAAAATATGAAATGAACGTACAATTGTAGTTTGTATACTCAAAACCTACTCGACCGATTTCGACAAAAATTAAAAATTGTCCTTAGAGATATTTGGAAAGTTTAGAAAGTAGTTTGAACCACGTTCAAAAATAAACTAAGTGCTATATCCAATCCGCCACAGGCGAATTGCCCATCTCGGTTGAATTAGTTCACAATGTTAGGTACTGCACAGCATCCATTTTCCCGTGATCAGAGGTATAGTTATGCACTAAAATCGAAATACACATACATGTAGCGTCGTATTTTATATTTGTTCATTTTTTCACTGGAAAAGTCTAGATATTCAGCTAGACAGTATACAAAATAAAAAGTAAGCACCACATATAGGGCACCTACATTTCTCAATATGCTTAGATGTACTACACGACCCGCCATACGCAACTATTTTTGGAAATCACGAACGTCTAAAATATATTTTAAATCACAAAAATTGAAATCTCGCATATTTATAATATTACACCTGTATAATAGAAACGCGGGGCTACGGGGATTATGGTGACTATGGCAAAATCTAGTTATGCAGCTATAGACGATAAGCAAGATACAAATAGGTAGGAACCATAATATTATATAGTGCACCCAGGTATACGCATTTGTGTGTTTACTGTTTATTGACGACTATTTTCGTTATTGTTTATATACGTCTCTCAATATGCGAACTACAAAATGTTATTTAGGCATGTGATGTAAGAACCCCTCCCCCATACGCACTACTTTTTGGGAATCGAGTACGCCGTGCAGTGGCGTTCTCAGGAATTTTCTATGGAGGGGTCCTTAAAATTTACTTGAATTTCAAAACACAATACTTAAAATACTTACAACTTTCAACTCTCAGTCCATGATCTCTATCCATTCTCTTTACCGTTTTACACAACTAACTACTTCTGTAACTAGTCAATTTATAGAATATTTATAGGATATTTTATTTTACTTTTTATTTAATTCAAATTAAAATATTGATTTTTCTCGATTTTTTGGACATAATGTCAAGAACTTTTTCTGATTCAACAGGCACATCTTTATGAATGGCCAACAATGTTAGTCCATTAAGACGGTCCTAGAAAATAGTAGAAGTAGAATCGACAGCTTTTTTTTTCGAGAAAAAATTTAAAATACTACTACTATTTCTTTTCATTTTAATAAATCATACAAGATTCATACAATCGATAGAATAGAACAGAACGTCAGAAAAAATTGTGAATTGTCACTCTTTAATTGAAAAAATACGAAAACGTTTATGATAACAAATTGTAAATAACCAGCCGAAAAATGATATCACATAATATAACGGACCACACTTAACATAATATGTTTGTAAGTTGTTATCACTGTGTTGTTATTATTATCATAATATCATAATATATCAATAATCACGATAAAGAAAAAATATCAAAAAAAAAAAATAATAATAACTAGTCACAATTCACAAACATATAATATCATAAGTAGACAAAACGTCAACGTGTATTACTAAAATGTAAGAAAATAAAGATCCTTGGGGGGGGGGGGTCTATCCCCATATCCCCCTCCCCGTGAGAACGCCCATGACGCCGTGACTAAATTAGATTATAAATCACGAAAATTGAAACCTTACATATTAATATTATGTCTGTATAATAGAAACACAGGGCTACGGAGATTGTGGCGAATATAGGATGGGAGACATAATAATATAAAAGAACTACCACTCGCGTAATTTTCACGCTTTCGCCGTTACGTTCTGCAACGGTGCGATCTTAAAGCGGAAACGCGCTTGGTCCGACATGAATAATAAACGCGCAACGACGGCGGAAACGGTCTTTTTCGACAAACGTTCGTACAATACGAATGCACAATAATAATAATAATGAAAAAAAATTCTAATTTTCTTCAAATATTTATGTTTTTTGTTTCACAAGTAAAAGTAGTTATTCGACGGGTGGCACTTTAAAGTATTATGCTGTACAAATATTCAATAATCGAACTTGTGACGTAAAGCACTTTTGCACGAAGTAAGACGATCCAACTTAATATAATGCGGATACACTTTATTATCATCTCAAATATATACTAATATAATATTAGCTGAAATTAAATTTAAAACATTTTGAACATGACATTGATAATTAAATAGATATTAATCTTTAAAATAAATATTCAATAATGATATATTGAAAAATGTAATTGAAATAAGGATATTAAACATGTTTAGTGTTTACTACATAATATTATACTGCCATGGGGTATAAATGTAATTATTTAAAAAAAATATTTCAACTCTACAGACTAATTTATCAATTCAAACTTCGAAACCATTTTTTAATTTAAAGAAAATATATTTACACAATGCGATGAAACTAAATAAAATTTGAATTCCTGTTGTAGTTATTTCTTAGATACCTACCTTATAGACAATAGTATTGATATATAATATAGTATAACTACCTACGTAAATCGATCGTGTCAGTTGACATTGTTTCCTTATATGCACACAGTAGGACAATACGTATACCACATAGGAGGGTTATATTAAAAATAATAATAATAAACGCCAATAATATATTCCATTTTCAAGAAATTTAAAACAGCAATACGCATGCATATATTTTGGCTTTCGGGTAACAGCTGTTTTTGTCGTCTATGGTAAATCGCTCGATTATTAAAATTAGGTTATACAGGTACCTTGGGAAAATTAATCATTGTTTTATTGATGTGTTAACGTTGTAATGGTAAGGTAAAATAAGGTTGAATATGGTAGAGAAAGAACATGAAAAATTCTTAGATGTGTGTGAATGTGTGTATGTGTGTTTGAGTATATGTTTGTGCGCCTTTGAGCGCAAACGTCGACACGCACGCAATCCGATTGAATGAATTCCAACAATGGCCTCTCCGCCGACGCGATCAGGTAGACAAAAATTCCTGGGGAAACATGATCGATGGAAATATCAAAAATCGGGTTTTCCCGAAGGAGAAATGGGCGGGATAAGGGTAGAAAGGCAAAGGCCCCGAGGTATCAACCCTCGATAAAACCAACAATAATGGCACGCGATGTAAAAACGAATGGCTAATGAAAGTCGAAGGTTCTTCTAATTGAATTTGCAAAATAACACATAATAACTACAAATAATTATTAGTTTAATAATATACAATATATTTTGCACTAGTCATATTTTAATTAATTTAAATAAAAAAGTCCGTAGACTTTTTCCTATTAATCCACAGACTTTTTTTTCCCAAAAAATCGGTGTCAACGGGGCAACAGATGTCACATCGAACGTCCCACATGCGTAAGCTCAACCCTGCCGGTACGCGTAATGCTGCTCCGAAATTACTATAAAAATGCAAACATGTTTTTTTTTCATGAACGTTAAAAATATATACACTTGACTCTCTCCCACAGTGTCAACAAAATAAAACATACTCGAGAAATACGCAGCATCCCTAAATTCACATAATATTGATTTATATAATGCACTTCAAAATGGCAATAAATTAGGAAAAACTCAATAGATAGTTAGGTATTTTGCATATTGTTAATCGCTCTTGTCGTCGTCGTCGTCGATTATTATTCTCATATTCTCATTCGAAGCGGTATAAATGCGTATGCCAAACCAATAGTTTCGTACCTAGTACCGTAATGTAGGAAAATTAATTCTAATTCCCCGGTGTATTTCAAGTTTATGAACATTAAAAATGATGTATTAGAAAACCATAGTCGCGTGTTCAAATTCGTAGTATTATCTATATACCCATATATATTTGTGGTTATGCCGACTAACGAATGATATTGTTGTTCTTTGCGTTCCACTTACACCCCTATTTAATTTAATACGCCTAAAATCTAATTAAACCCCATTAACGATGAACGATGGCAATAATTTTTAACGAACTACGTTACATACGTACAGAGTGACAATATCGCATTTAGTGCGAAACTATTAGTGTTGATAAGTAGCTGTTATCTATATACGTGCCGGATCCCTGAGTCAATTCGCCGTTTAAGATACCGTCTCGTATCCGTCGCCGCCGACGACGAGCCTCATTAAAAGACCACTCTGAACAAAAATTGTTTAACACTATACATACATCATATTATTATATACATACACTGACGAACCAAAACCAAACGCGGCCACTTTTATACATTTTTCTGATACGAAATTACTGTGAGATGGTGCGTATAGCTAAACAAACACCAGAATATACGAAAAACGCATTAAAAACGGAACTGGCCTTTTAACACCGGCGGAGAGGGAAAGGACGAGAATGAGGAGAAAAAAATGTAGGAAAAAAGTTAGGGCGTTACGGCGATATAAATTACGACGACAAATACGTGAAATAAGTTTATCGAGAAGACGACTTTACAGGATTTAGCACGTTGGTCTGCGGACTAGTGTCGTAAGTTTGACGTAGATGGGCGGCGACCACTTTGGGTCTCCTCGTAAAAACTCGCATTACGTTGCATTTTCATGTATATAATATATATAATAATATAGTGCTACACTTTATTTGTATAACACATTTTTTATATTTCTTCTTAGATCTTGAATTTTCTTTGATATAATGTACTGCGATCATTACCTCGTGTTCTGTAACAATTATTATATATATATATTTTATTTTTTTTAAGTCACTCAACTGTTACCATCTGTCTGATCTCTACGCTTTGACCGCGTAGGCATTCTAGTTACTAAATGTTGTGAATTAATGAACCGATAAACAGCGTTTATTTTTCCTTTGAAAACACTCTTGAACAAATTCAATTTATTTATATCATATCCGTTACGGTTAATTAAAAACTCCATTGAAAAGAGTGTATAATTTTTTTCACAATGTTCTCACTTACTTTTTTATGTCCTTTCGGAATAATATTGTTTATTTATGATTTTCATGATACACTCGACGTTTAAATTTAATATTGAGATATTCAATTAGTTTAATACCCAGACTATCATTAATTGATTTAATAACAATAAACCATTTAAGTTTTTCGAAAAAAAGTCGTGAATAGTCATTAATCTTTAACTCATTTATAACTTAATCTTTTCATCGATAAAATTCATATTTTCATTCACCAGAATACACTGCAGATGATTATTAAAACAATTGTTTACATAATAATTTAAATGTTAAAAGAAAAATTTATCTAAATATTTCATTGGTATAATATATAATATATAATATATAGTATATTAAGTATTGATATTCCACTTTAATATATAAAAAAACCTATGTATATAATATATTAAAAACTCTATTGCAATGTGCCTATAACTCAATGTTGTAACTTATATACGTCGTGAGTTTCTCCGATTGTTTATTTTCGACGATGATTAAGAAAATGAATTTATAAACATGTTTAGCCTATATAAATTGTACACATTATAAGCAACCCAAACATAATATTATATCCGTTTAAAATTACTGTTTATTTTTTAAGAACAAATTTGCAAAGACAAAAACAATTTACAGGTATTTCTTAGTAAGAGCGAACGTTTTTTTTTCAATTATTTTATTGAAATATTAGAATTTTGTATGATTTTTCGTATTATGTATTTTCGTATTTTTATCATAGATATCATGAATGTAATAATGCGATAAAATCAGTATGAACTGTCGGTATCCGATAAAAATCACAAAACGTAATATTTTCTTCTGCTATGAATTTCCATAATCTGCCAATGTTAACACGGCGTCTTGGATAGACAATTTAGCTACACCACTGTCGTTGTTTTCCGTTGGATTAGGGAATCGTGGGGCCCTTGCATTCGATTCTTTTCTCACCGTACACTCAAAACAATCTACACCCAAACCGATATGTGTCGAACCAATAATAAACCAAATTATATAATATTGTTGTAAATTGTCGTTGCGGTTTGTACTTTGTAGAGTACTCTCATCGCGTACTTTCATATAATTACATGTTACTGGGTAATATAAGTCATACTATTAAATTATTATACTTATAATACCGGGAATATAGCGTTTGAAGTGTCCGGAAAATATTTATGTAAATCATCGTCACGGTGACAATGTGTCTCAGACCATGAACCGAGAATGAACTGTAATAATTATTTCAAAGCCTGATCGAGGTCTACTGCAATACAGGCTTAAAAATATTGGGTAAAACCCTTATGACATCGCGATCGACTTTGTGCACGAAGATAAAATGGAAACCTATGCGATATTGTTATTATTATTATAACAACGTGTAAGAGTCACAAAAACTCGTTAATTCGGTATTAACAGAGATACTGCAGAGATACTGCGATGCGGAAGACGGATTACATGACACGCGTGTGGGTACTTTACGACTTTTTCGAATTATTCCGTGACACGAGGCACTTATGTGTGTAACCAGTAACCACACGAGCCGGGTGTAAGCGTCATCCGACGTACGTTAAACGGCCGCTGTGCGTATAGGTAGGTCGTCATCGTCGTCGTGTGTTGCGTTATCGAATAAACTCGCCGCCGTACGACCTCCTATTCACCACCATGCTGATCGATGGAAAAATATATATTAACATTATGTGTTATTATTTACCTATATTCTGACTACGCAACAATATCGCCGACATCGTCAAACTCGCATGTATACCTATTGTATTATAAGAACGATTTATTTTCGATATATGAATTATTTTTACCAATCGCCGCGATGATGATCGATATGTCCCGTAGCTATACAGTGGAACGTATTACATAATATTGTATATTATATTATATTTGTTTATTTTTTTTTTTTTTTTGACAAACAACAATCAATTATAGGTATCAACACAAAGTATTACAACAATAGAAGTTGTGATACAGTGATACCACTCCGTTGATTTAATTTTATGCATACCAAATATTTAGTATTATGTTTATGATTGATTCGATAAAATATTCCTGCATACACTGAAAATTCGCAGACGTCAATAATTGGTTTTTTTTACACGCGGTTGTGCACCTATTTATTTATAATATTATAAATTATAATATATCCTACTTCTCTAGAAAATAAAAATTTTTTTCTAACTAAGTATTATATTATTTTTGTCGAACAATTAAAACGGAAGCTACGGACCGCACCGTATAATTGAAATGTAGTCACGACATTATTATTTTAACTAACGTAGATAATAAACATTGAAGTTGATACATTTTACATAGGCACAATCCATTAAATACCGACTATATACGAAACCGTTGGCATAAAATATATTGGGTATACGTGGGAATATTAATTAATATATGAATAACAAGCCCAAATTTGATTTCCTGATCATTATTTTTTTGTGTTTCATGTTTAGTTGAATGTATTATTATTATTTATTTTATAGTTCAATGAATATACTGAACACTTTTAATCATTGTACTTTATTTATTGACAACGTAATGTTGACTTTTACTACTGAATCAATTTTAGTCAAATGTAATATTATTATCGTAGTTAATTGATGCACAATTTTTAATCATCTAGGTATACGTTTTGACACTTTGTTATTAATAATAAATTAAATTAAGCCACTAGTGTTATTTTAAATGAAACCTTTTTTGACCCTTCTTCATGCACTAATTTTGTAACCATTATTTGATATTTTTGGTGATTAAAGAGAAACCTTTTTATTTTTATAATGTTACTCCGTAATATTTTGTGAAATATAATTAAATGTCATTAATAAAAAATAAAACTACACAAGTAAAATGTATAATATTTGTTCAGGGTATTTTAATTTTAAAAGATAGTTTACATTTATAGGATTGGCGAAAATCTTAAAAACGCAAAGTTTTTCATTAAGTTTTACATTAACCCACATTTACGGATAATTATTTAAATTTATTAACGTTTGAGAAACATAATATATTATACCTTTTCTGCTGCCAAGGGTAACTGTAAATAAAAAAATAATTTACCTTAGGCTAAGGCTTATTGCTATAGGCAAACGTTTTAGGAATTCAAAACAACTACTACAGTATTAACAAAACTATAAGTCCTTCTAAAGCGTTTCAAGTATCTGTTATGCAGTGCCTTGAACTAATTTGAAAATTAATATTTTTAAACAACAAATTATTGCGATAATTTTGCCGTTTTTAAACGTCTTGGGGTTTTCAGTAATCATTTCGGTCATTATTTAGCGCTGTGTGAAATTTTGTACTACAAATTACAATGGTCATTTTGTATTTGGTTATCGCTTCGTTAATAAATTTTTATTTTTCCCAATTGTTGTTATACCATTAAAATTTCAATTTTTTTTACGTAATATTGTTACAATATTGTGTGACGATAATAATACGGTAATACACGTAATTGGGTAGGATTTCTCGCCGGAACCACATGGCGCATAATTGCGACGAACTATCGTCGGACGAGTGTGGTACGTTTCTTTTATCGAGTCGACGAAAGGGTAGGTATATAATATAATGTCAAGTCGTGAACATTATTATATTCTCGCTTAAAATACTGTACACACCGCGACGCGTGCTGTACACACATCGTTTTACACACATTCCGAAGTAAGCACTACCTTACACTTAGTAATTCCGTATGTCGTCAACCCGAATAAAAATATTATTTTGTTGAACTAAAGCACATATTATGTATCATCGCCCACTAGTCCTCGCCTCCACCACAGTTTTATCTTCTTAGTTCTTATCGAAATAAACCTCCCGGTAACGACCAAAATTCGTCTGACGAGCTGGATCGTATCGTATCATTTGATTTATCTAAAAGCGCATAATATAGTACTTGGACGTTCCCCCCCCCCATTCCTTTCCACCCACATGGATTTTAGCAGTACTGAACGTTTCTCCTGGACTGAGACATTTCCCCCCTGAATCGAAATATATATATTTTTACACATAATAATAGATTGGAAAATAAGTTATTTTATTTTACCCAAAAATATACACGATCATCATAATATCGGCATAATATATCGACTATCATAATTCATGTTATGGATTTATTAGTTATTACCCAATTAGTTATGTGAATATACTGTTGAAATATATTTATCTATTAATTTAACGATTATTTAATAAAAAAATCTCTTAAACGGTATATTTATTTATTTGCATTTGTAATTTATATATTATTTTAATATATATATTAAAATATTTATATTTTTATATAAGTGAAGTTTGTATTGGCAATAGTGTTATTATGACGTATTATTGAATTATATTTATATATTAATTAGGGTATTAATAAGTCCAATGAATGGGTAGAATGCACGGAGGAAACGTCCTAGAATCGTATAATATATGCATACTAAATTAACGTCAATAATGCGAATGTTTTGTCATCGACTGCTGTCTCAGTATCGGTCTGATTAAAGTATTTATCTATTAACCATCACAAATATTTAGTATCCAATATTTTATTTCTCTACGAGTTTTGTTACGGTTTTATGTTTAAAATGTTTTCATTACAAGGTTATTTTTGGTTATTTACATCCACGTTGTAATAAAATTACTCGTCATAAATTATTGGTTAAAACGAATAATAATGACAAAATTATTGTTCTTGAAAACGCATAGTTTCTCCGTTAAAACTTTCGACAAAATAAGCAAATAATTAAAACTATTGTTTTGTTTTTAGCCCATAAATCAAATAACATTTTGAGAGATCCTTTCTTTTTCAAAACCCTTTTTAACGTTTTTTCGAGCAACGTAAAAATGTCCGTAGCATAATAATATCGAACAGTTATCTTGCGTACCTTAATAATTTTGTTTCAAACAATTGTATTTTATAATATTATAGTACACCACAACGTAATATTACGAATTTTTACTTGAATTGCTCACATGTTAAATGCACATTATAATTTATAACCACTGCTAAACGTTCCTACGCAGTACTCACATATAACAAAAAAACAAGCATAACAATCGTAAAATATAAATTGAAAACTATATAAACGCACTAAAGTTAAATTTGTTTGTTTAAAAAGAAACAAACGCATATAAAAATTCGTCTTAATCTTCGTATATAGTTTCTTTTAAAAATCAAAAGCATGCATTTGTTTTGAATGGATTTTAACCCCCGTCCCTATCCCACCGCCACCAACGCACTCACCAAGATACTATTTTACTCCGAACATATTACTATTTACCATTGGGTTTATAACTCATTTCGATTCGTACAACATCACCGCACTATCGTCATAATTATATTATCTAGTCGACTTTTATATTATATTTTTTCCTGTTTTTGTCTACTTGACAAATCGCGTAAAACACTTTGTATTTGGTAGTAAACACACGCGCAATTATATATTACCGTACACACAGCTATCGCACAGTGCGCCGTAGCACAATACTCGTATAACACTCATAATATATAATATATGTACACATGGCCCGTGGGCGGGAGGAGAAGAATAGCGATTTCAAAAGTATGGCTTTGAGATTTATGTGTGTAATGCACGCGCGTGTTAGCTGTAGCGTTAAGATTTGTTGTCGGCGAATGTACTGACAACGCCACACAATAATAATTTATTCCACTGCCAGATAAATATACATCTATGTATGTACATGTGTGTGTGTGTGTAAGTGTATCGACATTATTCAACCACCACGAAGTATTTACATTGTGTAGAAACGATTTTGGAAAGGAGAAAAAAAAATAATAATAATAAGTGGAAGAAGTAACCGTTCACCCAATCACCCGACACCACCACAATCGATTTGTTCATCGTCGCCGTCGTCATCGTTCGTATCCGCCTGCCGTCGGTCGGGACGGGGCGAGTGCAGTAGTCTTGGAACCGCCGTCGAAAGGGATGCCGGGAACGATAGGGAGTATGCTGCAACACGTCATGTCACGTATTCCGCGTTTATCCCCCCCCCCCCGGCCAAGTAGTTTTAGGCGATTGTTTTCACGCAGAATTTTCCAAAACACACAATTCTCACAAATTCCACTTGATCCCCGCGCTTTTCTCCGGGGTTCATGTTTCGCGTGCAGTGCCTACCAAAAGATTGTAAGTGTAATGTATTTATATATATAGAGTATAGACGGTGACGGCTGTACCAGCGGCATAGCTGCTAATACGATAGTGTGATATATATATATATATTGTTATACATGTATGTGTGTGTGTGTGTGTGTGTGAGTGAAATTTCCGTCCATACTGATCCCATGTAGAAACTGTATTTTTTATATATATATATGTTTTATTAAAATCCTCTAAAGACGCGCTAGCGTGGCGGAAATTGTCTTATTTTATTATTATTTTACGCTTGTGCGATGGCTCTTGGTCAATTATGCGAAGCCAAAGGCTCGCGTGAAAATCGAAACGTATATAATAATAACCATCACCGGTGCACAGTTCTAATACAACCCCGCAGCAGAGTTTCGCGTCCGATCATTAGGAAATGTAGCAGCGGCCAGTCGTCGTCCCTTCCGGTCGACCGAGCCAAACAGCAGCATCCACCTCCACCCTACTCCGCCATCGTGACATGCGATGTTCCAGATTAATAAATCGATGAGGTCACCACCGTCGCCGTCGCGTACGATCACCCAGCAGAGAATTGACCTCCAACCCGCGCGCGTCAGCTTGCAGTCTTATTGGAGTCGGTCCAACGCTAATGAGACATTAGATCGGCTCGTAGATTAAAATTTAAAACGCCGCGGCCGACGTGAGCGCCATTTCAATATTTATATCATTATCGTCTGCCATCACGGCCACCACCACCGCCAGTGAGGCAAACATTTTTTTAATTTTTATTACTTATTAATATTATAACAATATAATTATGTATATATAACGACGTTTTCACGTCAGCCGACCAAAGTTGCAGTTCTAATTTTCGCGCACGAATTTTATGAAAATTGTGCTTTTGTCTTGATAATAATAATATGATATATACGAGTATACGACCGAATCATTCTTTATCATCCACTCTAATGCGTGATTTCTACCACCGGAGCTAATTTGTCCGGCCAGCGTTCGTCCACGCTCGTATTTCATAACAACAGATATAAATATACAACATCCGGTAAAATGTTTTAGTAAAAATATTGCCATACATTTGTATAGACTTGGAAGCTGGAGCACTGCAACTCACATGTTCGCTAACAACTTTAATAATATTATACGTAACGAATAACTATAGGCTATAACAGTAAGTTAGTAACTGCTATAATAACCAATAACACCAATGGTCGTGGAGACTTACTTTTTTTTACTCTTTGAACCTATATCAAATATACACAAAAACCAATTGAACCACATTGAACTCGGTTCGTATGAAAACGATCTTTGTAAAATCACGTTAGGTTTGGATGATAAGTTACAAAAAATCTAATCAAAAAACTGCAAACCGTTCGGAACAATTTATTATTGTTTTAATATTATTATAATTATTTGGAAAACTAGATTTTCTCAAACCAGTAAATAACCTTTTTTAACAATTTTTTTTTTAAATAACCCTTGTTAACTGGTGGCATTATTATTTGTTACGTAGTGTTTAAGGATACAGTATAGTATAACACAAACGCCTAATTACATTATTATAATAAGTTATGAAGTAATTTAAAAAAAAAACTATAAAATACGTCCTAGTATCTAGATCAGTGAATATCAAAGTAAACTATATATATTAAATTATACCTACCCATACAATATACACTGTTATCTAAAGATTAAAACGCGCTATACTCGGTATGCACTTGTCTTTCGACACATCAAATATTCACACCCTAACACAATAAACCATTTTAAACACAACAATTTAGTATCGTTGAAGATCTATTATGTACGTGATATATATTCTATACAACATTATTCAAAATTATGATGATGCTTAATAATGGTTGTAGGTTACAATGCATATAATGTAGCCTCTTGAAAACAATCTGTTTATATAACCTATTGGTATAAAATAGTTCATAATATGACTAATACGATAGGTTTTATTTTACACAAGAATATCTTAACAATGCTTATTACAATGCTTGTATACTGACTTAGTAAAGTATAAACGACACAATATAGATATACTATTTTACGTAATATGTTTTTGTGCAATACGAATTTTGAAATCGCAATTTTTTTCGATAACTCATATCAATTTAAACAATAAAATATGTAATAAAAATATATTTTTATGTTGACTACGAAGTTATTAGATTGGCATGTAGAAATGTGGAATTGATCATTGGACATTATATATTTTGTCTGTACGAACTATTGTAGAAAAACTGTTTGTTAGCAACACAATGCATTTTCGAAATCGAAACACACGTACTGTACAAATTTAAAATTTTTTAAGATGCAATTATATAGAAACATTTTTCCCGCATACTTGTATAAGCACAGAAGGTAATAATAAAATATAATTAAAGAGAAGAAAAAAATCACACCAAGTAGCTAAATAACCCTAATAACCTAACGTGTCGAGTAATTATTTTACAATATTTATTTTTCATGGTTTTTAAAAATATTTACAATATAATAATATGTAGCTACTCACATTATATATAAATTCAATAAATTCTAAATAATGTTTGGTATAGAGGTTTATGAAAATATGTCACTATCCATACAAGGAACGGAGCAATTGTAATAACATTGTTGACTAAATTCTATAATGATGTGTGTACATCCTACCTTACGAATCACGAGAACCGGACGACGTGTTTCTTCGAACCGTAGGTGATAACAATATGGAGGCTTGTTGAAAACTCGTCTTGCCGAAATCTCGTCACACTGCTTAAAATTATAATAATATATTGTACGTACTTTCAGACGGTTACTCGAAAACCATATGCTTATACGAACTAAATATATACTAATAGATGAGTATAAGGTCTATAGCAAAAACGGAAAATCGAAACGATTTAGACGGCGACGACAAGAAAACTGGGTAAACTAAATTTATCCGTTGTCCGCCATTTTGCAAAACTGATGACCAATAGAAAATATCGCTGTAACACGGTCGCAGCGAATATACCGCGGTATACTGCAATACAGACGACGGTCGCCTTTGTCAAGCTTACCGTGGTTTATATCAATAACCACAAGAGGGGTTCACACTACATCGAGCAAATTCTATAGCGGAAAACGATTACATTCGAAACGTTGAAAAGGTTGTAAAAAGTCTTAAGCACTTGGTGCATTATGTAAATTTACCGTGGTATAAGTCATAAATAATTATACCATTGATAGTCCATGATGTAAGTCCGTGATAACACAGATTATGATATATATAATATCACAGAATATGTGAAACATACATATGTTTCATATTATTATACCTAGGTATAATATCTCTGGTTATCGAAATTGAACAGACAAAACCTTGGGGTCATGGCGTTCGCAATGTTCGCAAACGTTTATTTCATTGTTTAGCAAACAGACAGTCCAATTTTTCTGTTATCAATGGTTTCCAACGTTTACCGCTACAGAATTTGCTCATCGTGTCGTGTAGTGTCGTGTAAAACAATTTTCTCTGATTGGATGAACCGCGTGGTTCATTTAAAGTATACCATATGGTACGATATCACGCGATACTACATAATTGAATAATTTGATAATACAAACTAGATAGAGCCATGAGTATATCATGCGTGGTCTACTGTTCTGCGCATGAAGCCGATTTGGTCGGCCAGTTCGGCCCCGATGAATTGCTTCGGAAATAAAAAAGATAACGCGGGACGGGATAACATAATAATTTCAGTAGTGTTTTACGCATGTGCTCAGTGGTGACATCGGGGCCGAACAAATAGGCTTCAAGATTTTAAATCATAGCTCTATCCAGTATATATTATCTAATGTTGAATATATTCAACTATTGGCGGTGTGGTTATAGATATGTGCAGAAAAATTTTAACTAAAAAAAAATTATAAAATGTTTCATCAGGTATAATATCCATATCATCGTTATTGCATTTTCGTCTTAGATCATGTACCGTGGATTGAGCCAAATAAAATGTGGCCGATACCAGCGTCGAGTCACCGAATTAGTTAGGTGTTCGATATGCGAATGCGCGAAGCAACTTCTCGCATAATATATTCACTGATAATTTGTTATTAAATCACCATATTATGTTTTGACTTTTTGAGTATAATATTATATTGAAAAAAATAGTTTATTAGAAACAGGGCATAGACACTGACATACTGTAGGTATTGGCAAAATCGGGTGATTTTAGCCTTGAACACGTCTCCGGGGAGCGTGATATTCGTTATCAATTAAATATTTCATATAAACATTATAAATAATTTCAAACATTTCAAAAATTTCAAATAACAATGTTAATAGTTTTTAATTCGATGCAAAATGTTTACAACACTGAAACTAACAATATCATACACAAAAAATTTTAAATAAATTAAAACGGGCATCATCCGCGGTCAATGGATTGTTTCCGTTTTTACAATTTCGTAAAAAATACCAACATCTTATAAGAGTACTGATACGGTACCAATTTTACAGTCCAATACTTTATATTGTAGGAATACAGGGGCCCGATGAACTACTGATCGAGTGTCGCTTCCATATTGTTCCGTGGTAAGAGGTACCTACTATAGATTATAATTATATAACAATTACTAATAATATAAGTAATAACCACGAACTAAGATTCGGAGACTCGTCGCTAATAACGGCCATAAAATAATACGGTATGGCTACAATATCCATGGTACATATACGATCTAAGATTTTCGTCCACAGATAACAAAACGCACGGCACGAAGGCACACGATCATTAAAAACACCACATTACACGACACGATGTAAGTGTGAACACCTCCGTTTACATTGGAATTCGTGAACGGACAAGTTCGGAAAGTGGTCACCAAAACATTTAGCACCGTAATCCGGGGATATTCTAAACCCATGCGTGTCACGAACGTGGTTCGGCAAGGGCAAGGCAACCGCCGACCATATAATATATTAACGCGGTATACTCGCTGCGAGCGGATGGTAACCACGGTATTAATTTCCGTCGGTCAGTCTTATAAAACGGTCGCTGTGGTTTTCGCATTGTTTTTATTTTGTTTCGTTTTTCTCTTCCGCGAGTGCGTGTGTACAGAGTTGTGCAATGCGACGAAATTCCGGGCTCGTATCTCGATCTATAATTCACCGTTGCGTAAAAATTAATGTTTAATAATATTGCACTGTTGGGCGCAGTGGCGAAACGCTAAAAGTCGACCACCTCCGGCCCGACGAAACATACAAGATTTCCAAGAAGAAAAATTCGATATGTATCGATAAGGAATAGTTACGTACCGATACGATACGTCCGATACTGCAGCAGGTTGGTACGTATCGCTATTGTCTACTACACGTGTAACTTTTTCAACGGTCAAAATCGATCCGCAACGTATCGATACACTCCAATAATTACTTCAGTGAAAATCTGGATAATAATATGACAACCGTTTCCCGAGGATTACGCGTCGAGCGTCAAAGTAAAAAGACAATATAATGCGTATTTTATTCACTGCGGGTCCTGTACGAGAGTGTAGATATTGTTGTGTACCTACAACTGATGTTTATAAAACATTAGAATTCATCTCGCAATACCTACGTGAATTATCTCTTCGTTCGACTTACGATCCGGCGACACGCGAGGTAACATTTATATTATTATTATTATTATTATTATTATGAGTGTATTTCGGTAAAAGCTGTAATATGTGCCAGCGTGTTTAATGTTACTGTATTATGTGGTTCACGGCGCAACCGATCCGAACCTTGTCAGTTTTAATTTTGACGAAATCCCCAACTGTGTGTTTGGGTATTTTTTTTGCATCCGCCTCACACTGGCACGCGGGTTTTCCGAATAATCCCACAACGCACTACGTCGAATAATTAATGATTGATCAATAATTAATAAAACAAATATTTGGATTCATTAAACTATGTGTGAGTATTGGGTTGTGCATTGCATACTTTTATGCATTTACTATGGTAAACGTACACACTTTACATACAACCGCACCGGCTGGCTAATATCAATTATTATTAATATTAAATATAATATGGCTACGCAATACACATAACACATACCTACATCATAATATGACATATTAATATATTATTTATTTTTAACCACTAACGAATAATATAATAATTCGGAATCATAAATTCATAAAGTGCATGAATGCATGATGAAGATAAAATATTTCCAAAACCATTACAATAAAATGTTGATATTGGCATAGTTCAAATTATTATAATTATATTGTTGTACTCATGAGTTTTTATAATGATAGAAATGTAAAGTAATATTATTTCATTGAAATGGATCCGAAAAAGTAGTACATTTTTTTGTTTAGTCAAAACCGGGTTCTACTTTTTTAAATATTGGTGAATCGAAAATGCATTTCTCAAATTCAAGGTATACTACATATTATTGTATTTCATACATCGCCAGTGATCACATATTGTGACTGTATAGAAACTTTATCATACGATTTCGACAACTAAAATTAATTTCGGCGTGCCCAATATTATACTATTAACGTTTGATAGCTATTTCTCTTCCGATGTCTCTTGATATGGTGGCAGTGACTCAAATGAGGGTACGATATCCTCTCGTCAGTATAGAATCACCATGGCAAAAATTGAGTCAATATTGAGACCATCCCGAGGGTAGTTACTCTGTTTATTATCGATCATTAGCTTCTCCCAGACGCTTTTTACTGAACGCCAACGTCACACCAGGATCGGAGGAGCTGGTTGGAAGCAAAAATGTCATCATCTGGGAATGATGGAAATACTATCGCGCTTTGGATAACGGAGTAAACGAGCTACCTTCGTATTTAATAACAACAGTGCAATATTTTATGCAAACGGAGATTATATCGAAGGGTTACAAATTTATAATATTATTATTATTATTATTATTACTATTATTGTGTAAACAGCGGTTGCCGCCGGTGCATGTGTCGACAAAACAGCGAGGGCTCCATCGCGCGTGACGTGTTGCAGTCTCCCCACGAAAAACATACAGAAATGGACTCTGCACCATCGACCACTCTATGGTGTAATGATGTGTTTGTCCGAATCTTTTTTCCCTGCTCATGTTTTAAATAAACCAACTCATCTCGCATGTATGTCGAACTAAAGCACACCACGCCGGTTATTGTTTGGAAAAATTAATTTTTGACGTGCGTGTAAATGACGCCATTAGTTTTTTACCGTTGAAAATTTTAATTAACACGTCAAATTATATTATACTTGTTTCGAGAAAACCGTGTGTGCGCTGGTGTAATAATTACAACGAAACATAATATCTGCAGCGTTCAGCGTACAATATATTCGTTTCGATGTATACTAATTTACGACAATGACCATCGATAAACTGAAGCCAATAGCTACGCGCATAATGTATGATATGATATTGTGACAATTCTGTTAAACTCCAGATTCAGGAATTAACACGGTTGATATACCGTTGTATGAAATCTGAGTTTAAATTTTTTATACAGCTGTACCTATTTTCCACGTATTTACAGAAAATATTTTCTTTACTAGTTTCGACAGAGAATAAAAAAAAAACGGTACAATTTTTTTACTAATGACAATTATCGATCATTAGATACAATATGTTTACAATATAATTATGTAAAAACTAAAAGGCTTATATATTTCCTTTTATCTATGCTTAAGTTGGAGATAGACAAATAGAGAATTACGGACAATAAATACATATTATAGTATATTATATTCAATAAAAGATTGAATATTTATATAATATATACAATTCAAAATTAAATACTAATTATATAAAATACAATACTAGACTAGTACCTTGGAAAAAAAAAATAAATATTATTTTTAGTTAGTTGTGTAAATAAATATGATTGTGTACATAATTTAAATATTATATAAAATTCACGAGAAAACGTGTATATGTATAGTAATTATAATAATGATAATAATGGGTTGTACTTCATCAAACAGATGGATATAAACAATTTTACTGCCATTAATCATCATTGTTGTATAATAGTACCTATACTCTATAGGTTATAGATATATTCTTTGAATTAAAATATGTATAACCTAAATATTCAATTAATATTTGGACAATAGTTTACTTTATTTAACTCACTGTAATAATATAATAAGCACCATTATAACGCTTTGAAGATTAGAAGTAAAATCAAAATTTTTTGATAACATTTTTAACACAAACATAATTATTTTGTGTAGAGTAAGTTTAAAAGCAGTACTTAAATTTCTCTGAGACATTTCCCATTTCTTAATTAATAAATATAACCACCCCTCAGTATTAAATTGTGATTGTTTTATAATAGATAACAATAATTGACTAAAATCATTGAAAATAACATTTATTTTATGTTAAGTTTAAAAAAAAAATATATAATTTATAATATAGTGGTTAAAACATGGAAAACAGTTCATGAAATAAATTAAATGTCCTCTGAACTTTCAAAACCTCTGAACACTTAAATATTTATAATACAAGATTAAGATTATTATTTCGTATCATCCCCAAACGTACACAGGGCGTAAACAAATTACGAAAACGTTTTTTAGTAATGAACACTAGTAATGACGATTTTCACACTTTTCACAACTGTCCTTAACTCTGGCATTATGTCCAAATATTTTTCTGTTGGTTAGTATATGCCATATCCACCAGTAATTTTCTACCACTATCTAATTTCAATCGCAAAGCAACCAAAATATTATCAAATAATATTTAATGAAAATAATTTTTTTTAAATTGTTTCATGGTACATGATAATATAATAAGCTTGGGACACCAGATAACAAAAGCTTATAATATTTCAGCGGTAAATACAATTAATTTGTGCTCTTTTGTGTGTTAAAAAAAAAAACAAAAATGAAGAGACAGAAAATGAAAATAGAGAAAAGGTTTGTGAAAGTTGTATACATATTATACTGCCCTATATTGTTGTGTTCGTTAATTTTTTCTCCTCTTTACATTTTCTTATGCATATACATATATATTATATATGCGAACGCGTGCCGAGGTTTCGACGCAGCACGATATATAGTGCCTTTTGTTCGCTACGAAAACATTTTTATTTTTTAACAAATAAACGAATAAAGCACATTTAGGTGTAATATATTATATATTAATAATAGGTACGTGGTTTTATATTAATTTTTCTAGCTACTTGTATTTAATTTATTTTTTGTTATTTCAAAGGCAAGCCGGTAGAACGTTTAAACATTTTAAAAAATAAAACCGTATTTATATTTTATTTAGTCTAGCTGCAACGAGTAGCATCTTGATTTTTATGTAACTCGATTCGTATTCAATATGAACCTTGTGAAATTTTTGACTTCCAAAGAAAATTATATAATTTGATTTGTGATCCGAAGAAAAGTTTGTGAGTGAAATCTATATTAGTCGGCTTTATACTTGATATTAATTTTATTCAGAAAAATTTTTTTTATACGGATTCTAATTTGTGTTGGCTTAGGTTATGAATACAGTATTACAGTATACTTATATTATAATATATAATAAATACTTATTAAAATATAGGCTCGTCTATATTTAGTATAATTCCTATTCAATTCAAGGCAAATTTTTTTTCCATAGTTAATATGATATATTTCATTGAATAGGTGCACGTATATAACACGTTAGATAATTTGGTTTACCAGTTTAATAATATAAAAGTACAAAAGACAAGTGCTGTATTAGTAAAGTGCAGTCTTTAAATCAATTAGTACGAATGCATGTTAAGTATAATATACAATACGTCAATGTACACTACCTGTAGTGGTAGCCTATTACTGCAATGAATATTGTTTTTTATTATTATAATTTGTCACATGGAAATGTTCAACGTCGATTTTCTTAATAAATTCCCCCAACTATACGTTGTATGACGTAAGTAATACTAATTCACGGTCGTTTAATTAAAAAACACCAACTAAAGGTGGTTTTTAAATAAATTATTTCTTACTAAACGTTATTATATAATTCAAATGTTATTTCAGTTTTTATATAGCCCTATTTTTATTAAATACAAATTATATTAAAAATTACAAGTAGTATTATACTAAGTACCCATAGGCAGTATAGCTAAGTATACTTAGTATACCTTGCATAAGAAACTATGCAAAATTAAATTTTAACATGAGGCCCACGATACTACCTATGTAATCGGATTTTTACACTGAATAATATTTGGATGTATGTTGTCCTTAGAATATTATATACCTACGACAACACATACACACCAAGGGTAAAATAAATTAATAAAACCGTTTTCTCATTATTTACGTACCTACTGTTTACAAATTTCATTAAGTTTCTCGGCCCACCGCACGAGTTCTAATAATAATATTATTATTTATTATGATAATATTATACAATGCTCTCAGTCCACAGCTCTCTTATCTATTGAATAGTTTGGTCCACCATTATCGTAGAAAACTTGTATACCAAAATAGTGAAAATGCCATCCATATCATCAAATAAAACAACTTTTCATAATTATTAATTATTATTAAACGACATGATGTTAGCGCCAATTCCGTTTAAATGAGCATATACGGATAATAACATTGTTACCCATGAAAATTCACGGTACATATAACATACATACAAACGCTCGGCAATTGATGGATGTGTGTAATGCACAAGCACACTCAGATTGATATTCGCCTGTGACATGTATTATAAAAAATTATTAAATGGGTCGATGCCGTACCACTGTATACTTATGTGTGTGTATATAGTATATATAATATGTATATTGTAGTCTACTTGGAGATTATAATTCAAAATTGAATTTAAGGAGCTTAAGCAAATCATTATATACTACCAATCCCGCAATGGACTCGTCAAATTGCAAATGCGCATTAATCGTAGTAACTATATACCTTCGCGTTTAGGTGGGGGAGATAGTGAATAATTTTCTTATTGATTTTATTTTTATACTAGAACAAATCTCTCTTGATAACAATAATTTATTGTATTAATATCCGGTAAATTAGATTTTTACAAACAATAAAAATAACAAAACTAATTTGCAGATCGATATAAATAATTTATCTATTTTATTTATATTATATAAAGGTATACTCGTTTACATAAGATGCTGTATTAAATATTTTTGTTCCAACTACTCCAACCACCATAAATGTTTAATCTTAACGATTCTAAAATATTTACTTTGCTATTTTTATGACAAAGCTAGTCAGTAGTCACGCATTTTGTTCGTAGGTACACTTAATCCGAGTAATACGCATCTGCAGTGTCAGTGAAAAATCAAAGGATTTGGTCGACGAACGTGTTTGGTCGTCAAAACTTATAACCTTACCACGATTGTCTTTTCGTATTCTCTACACCGAACGTATATTATGATTATTAGTGCAATTTTTTTTGTATCCATTTTATAATGTTTTTCGTTTTAGCGTAATCGGATCATGTTGCAGCTCCTCTCTCACGTGAACAGGGCAAAACCCCAGATTAAAGTGAAGTTCAAAGCAGCTTGGAAACTTTTATATCTCGCTGTTTGCCGTTAGCTTCTTTTCTTTTCTCCTTTTCTCCTTTCCGTGTCGTTTCTCGTTTCTGATTTATTTATGGGCTCCACCATGTTCTCCGTATACACTCTTTAGTAAATAAAACACCTTTAAACGCAAGTGTTTCCGGTTGATCGACTTTTCCTTGTGTGTATCGGCCGAGGACCCACCGACCGACTACACGCCGAATAATTTTAAATGCACCTACAATACAACCCTGGTCCACCATTCTGATGGAGCGCGCTGGAATTCTATCCGACGATGTTAACGTCGTACGGCAATCGTTATTTCCTCTTTAAATTCGAAATTTGGTTTTTGTTTCTAGATAATGAAATCGAACGCTGCCCCAGTAACTGTCGACTGTATATACAATAGGGTCTGTGCCATTTACCAGCAACACAAATAACAGTTGTACCTACTTTCACGTTACCAACACATAAATACATAATACATATATAATTTTAATATAAATAGATGAGACCTCCATCAGCTGACTACCCACGTTACTTACCAAAATCTAATAAAGAAAGAATAGCCACCCTCAAGCATTTTATCATGCTGTTGTGTATGTCTCACATAGATAAACACATTATCGGAAACCCATCTTATCAACCAAACGTAACGAAAATACGTAATTCAACACAATACAAAAACTTTATATCGTATTTACGTATGATGTATTTTAATTTTACCTTATTTTTTCTTCTACTTTATCTATTCTCTTCTTATTTTCAATCAAAGTTACTATTATCAACTATGTAATCTATCAATAAATACAGATAATATCTTATTCACACTGTATAATATCAATAACGTTACGTCCAATGGCGACAGATATGCCACGGACTGATTAAAATAAAAGTTATATAGGTGCATTATAATACGTAATATATAGTATGGTATATTATGACAACTTAACCTACGGGCTTAATGTTTATATATATAAACATAATATATTATTTGTATATATATATATATAAGCCCAAAACAAATAATACGATACAAACCATATATAATATTAGTATACCTACCTGCAAATCATTATAATATGTATTATGTGGGACGTGGGTTATGTTACGGGAATATTTAATTGACTTATCTTCCAAATAACGTTTAAATCTGTCTGCACTAGTATGACTTCGGTTAGCATTTGGATATACGTAATCGAATTCCAAACTCGTATGATATGCAACGATGTGCGGAGCCCCCGGCTTAACCGGAGAGCTTTATCGTCGCGCGTTCCTCCTCCGTCCGAACATGAGATAACCCACTGCGTAGTTGTATATAATAATATTATATTATATATAGCGTCAATACCACCACCATCACCACCACCACCACCACCACCACCACACTACCACCATTCCACTACTGCACAATATTTTGGTGTTCACTAACCTGAGCGAAATGCTCTCTCTGTTCGACCGTTAGTCCTACGGGACTATAGTGCTATTCCATTAAAGACCGGACATTTCTAATGAAGTATGTAGGTACCTCTACCAATATCTTTCGGCTATTTGATTCGCAATTCACGGCATTCACCTCAATATACAATATATAATATCTAAAAATACGCATGTGGCATTCACATGAAAATAATATCTGACGTTTGGGAGAAGGGACTTCCCGTACATGTATAACCCCATCGGAATGTTCTTTTTAAGTCCACCAACCACCCTCACAGTTGCCTGATGCAGTGTAATCCGACGTCCATTCGAAAACGGATGACGAATCACACGCCGATGGCGGCGGCACGGATTAGGTTATGTGGTCGGAATGGAATTTCGATGAGACCGTATATATTATTATGTATGTGTACGATGAACGTTGTACGTATATACCATATTATATTATACATATAGTAACCGGAAAATTAAAGGAAGGCCTGTCATCTTATTGACGGTGCGCAATAAAAACGATTCCGGAAACCGGAGCAAATCGTTCCGGTGGACTTAAGCCGATTGTTGTGTATGTGCGTGTGTGCGAGACATTTCGTTTTTGATGGCTGGCAGGTTCAATTTTTCATCGCTTAAGGGTGTCTTTTAAGGACCACCGGAGAGATCCGTTTCCCTGTTCCTGCCCATACACTTTCTGCTACTCCTCCTTCTCGTCCCCTTACTCCCTCCACCCGATCATAGACTATGATACCCTAGTAGCCGACCACCCTCTCCAACCACCCAATACGATGAAACTCATTAACGACGCAACATCCCCATCATACGGTATAAACCCTGTACCATCGATACACGTCACGTGATTTGAAAATTACACGAACAAAGTGACTGACAGATGAACTAAACACAATAACACGCGATAAAATAAATTAACTTTATCCTAAGTGCCGACTGTTTTTATTTTTTAACATGACACTTCTGTCACGTCCGAAAAAACTATATTACGGAACGCCGTCTACACTTATTATAAACACAAACTCAAGTATACCTATAACTGCTACTATACATGTTATATGGCACATTCGTGTGTTTTACATTACAGTCACCATCAACCAAGTTTAATACAAACTGCTATTTATTCTAAACTGATTTACGTAGCTACTTGCCTATTTTGCATATCTGAAAAGGTTTTTGACAGGTGACATAATATTTTTGAAGCACGTATGTACCTAACTGTAGCAAGTATAATTACATTTTATGTCTAACGTCGTGTGTTCAATCGGTCGGCATACGTGTTATTAACGTTTACCTATGTAATTGTAACAGAGTAATTTACCCAAAAACATGTTTCCAAAATAATTTAATTCTCAAACGAGTGTTAAAGTACATACTTTTCAAACGAACTATGTAGGTAACACTTAACGAGCAAAATGAGTTCGTAGTGACGTCTGCAAGCTATCGTGTAATATATACTAATTGGATTATGTTTTTTTGAAAATAAGCAAAGAGCTCCCTCCTGTAGTGAAAAAAACGAAAATTTAGTTAATACTATAAACACTTTTAAGACTTCAAGAATATTTTCTGAATTAAATATTTCATAAATATCTATACCCAAACTTACGCAATATACTGATAGCGTGGGGTAGGTACTATTAAAGATACTATGTATGGTTAATATAAATTATCATTGCAGTATTTTTCGTGAAATACACCAAATTTAGATTAATAATAATAGATTTTACGGTTATGTAATAAAAATTAATGTTTTAGTATTTATCCAGTTTTGAAAAAAAATATGTACTCGACGGTAGATCGAAGCATAATCATAAAATGTAAATCGTGTCTTAAAATCAATGTACCAAACAAGGCTAAACGATATAACTAGAACATCCGACTGCAGTACATCATAATTTAATATGTTAATTCGTTAAGCACGTGACGGTGGTACGACATGTACATATATAAGATCGTCCCTAGTTTTCTCCCCAACTCGAGTAACGCGAGCGCACAGTACCACTATGAAATTCAATTAAACATTAATTATTACAGTCATCGCGTGTTTAATAACGTAAAAAATGTTATGTGTTCTTTTTTTTTTATCGTCGAGGACCCTAAAACTTTGAAAACAATGGTGCACTGGTGTTTCAAGTTGAGGCATAATGTTTCTTCTTTTTTTGTATTCTCCCTTGTGAAATAACGATATTATACGCGACAGGGAGCTTCCGATTACCGCAATAGCTGCAAAGTTTTTTAGGAAAAAGAGAAACGCACGAGGGAAAAAGTAAAAAAAAAATACGACTTTCATTAGCGTCTGGGATATATTCTCTAATATAATAAATCGTTCTTGTGGTAGCCTTTCAGTAATACAACTCTCAACAATACAGCTTTGCTCTTCAGGAGTAGAAAAATAGAAATGAGGTAAAATATTATGTTCTTCACTTCTTTGTTCGAACCAATACGTCCTTAAGAAAAAAAAATGAAAATACATTTCAAATGGGCGGAGTGGTGCCTCTGGTATTAACCTAGCAATATCGCTCAATATTATTAAACCATGTTTTTTTTTATATAATATATATGAAATAATAAAGTATATTGGATTTGTACGCGCAGGTATTTTAATCCAGCATCGTTACGATTAAATCCCACTATTAACATAAAATATTTAGTAATATATATTTATATTTAATTTATGTGGTTATAAAAAAATGTCTAAGCATTTTGTTTTTTACGAGTTATTAAATTCCTTGAGTTAAAAATGTGATGTTGTTTATGTTCAGGGTAATTGTGTAACTTACTCGCTTTTTAAATTGATAAACATATAAATATTCTTGTTAAAAATGATATACATTACTATACATTTATATACGTATAGGTACTTAATATTTAATACATATTAAAATGTTATTCATGTATAAAATATATTACTTATGATTCGTCTGGTTATTCTTATATATAGTAACTAAGTATATAAAACAATAGGTAATTAAATTGTATAAGCAACATTATGATCTTTATATTTTTAATGTATTTTATGAATTTTATTTCATAATTTAATTCTTTATTTTATATCACTTGAAATATAACATAAAGAATTTATTAAAATTAAATGTCACAGACCAAAATAAACGACGTGTACCCGATTTGTTGAATACACTTGAAGGAACAAATAATACACGAAAACTATAACAGAAAATAACATTTCCAATTAGTTGAACTTTATATTTGAGGTGGTTGAAATAGCCACCAACGCATGTAGGCGTAGATTATCCGAACTAATAACGTAAAGTCCGTAATAAAGTCCGAGGTAAAATAATCAGATCAGAAGGATTATTATGTATAGGTAGTGAAAGAAAAAAAAAAAATTTCATTACATCGGCTCGTGGTAGTAGGGTGGTGGTATACTGAGGCGATGGGTTGTTATCTTGTTTCCTCGGAGGTACAAACAAATTAAATATGAAACTACCAATACATTTGATTCGGTGTTACAGCCATCAAATTTCCGTTTATACGGCAGACGTGATTTTCCAGCGTGATTGTTAAAATCTGATTGGTCACGTTCGCCGAAGTCAAGTTTTCAAGTTGTTGTGTTACATCTATTTACCCGCTAATATAATAATATTATATTATTATGTTCTTCAACGAACTTCTCACAGACTTCGGTCCCGCAATGAAATCAAAACGGCGTTTTCGGGAGTCGTGGATATTATATCGTATATTGTCGTCGTAATATTTAATGTCAGACGAATATCATGCATTACACCTCCGCGGACAATAAACGTCAACGTCGGGAGAACGTACGAATTCGATTCAAAACTTCCGACGGCCGTCGTCGTGCGCGCTCGCGTCCTTATCGACGAAAGCGCACTGTATTATAATATTGTTATTATTGTGTGTAACATTATCGTGATTCACCAACCGAACGTCGTCCTGTTCAGTTTATAATAATATAAACCGCGTTATCGTCGTTGTTCTATTATATTAAAGCGGTGGTGGCTGCGGTGGTAGCGGTGATGTGACAGATTCTAGTGTTTTCGGTATTGGATGGGACAGGGTATATGACGTTGCAGAGTGTATCAGAAGGCCGCCAAGGGGAAGAAAGTGAGGGACGGCTCGTTGATGTTGGAAGGAAAGGGTTTATATATGTATGTGATTAATATACACGTGGGGTGGTGGACTATATAGGAGAGGACGATAGGGTGGTGGTGGCGGTAGTACGCGCTGTTTATTGGCGCTGGGGGGCTCATTTCGACGGAAACTTTCATTGTCCAACTTCGACGAACATTTGTCTCGTTACACGGTTTTAGTTTAAGTACAATAATCTTTGGCGTCTCTATACCTATATATACATACATTGTATATGTATACACGCGCACCGGTTCGAGAGAGGTGTATAATATAGCTTTTATGGTCTGTCAGTCTTCGGCAAGTCTCTTAATCGCGTCACGTAAGATCCAATTACGTTTCGCCTAAATCCACGCCGCTCTCTGGACGGTACCTAGTCAGAGAACAGAGAGAGAGAGAGAGAGACTGAGAGAGAGAGAGAGAGAGAGAGAGACGATATAATAAGAATAATAATAATTATAATTCGCGTTACAGAAAAAAGCACATATTCTGTGAGTACGCTGTAAGAGGGAATCCCTTCGACCCATGCAGGTCATCTGCACCGTCGCCCGACGATCACCTCCTTTACGCCTTTACCATCCACCGCACTATCAGCGTTATCGTACATGGTATGTGCTGACCTTGTATTGTGTTATACTGTTATATAATATTATTGGCCGGTCGCTGTATACCAACATTTGACATCGATTGTCGAGGTTATTCGTCCTACGCGACGACCGAACCGCACTGAAACAAATAATGTATTATAACAAAAACGTTGGCATTTCTTCCATTTCCGGCGGTACAGGAGACGAACATAATAATAATAATAATAATAATAATAACGACGATAAAATTAAATCTAAGATTTAATCCATCTCTCTTTCCAGTCGCGTAAATCTTTTTTTCGAATGTTATGGGTGATGAATTGGGGAAACGGCCGTGCTAGCGTTGCAGTGGGATGTTAAAAGAAGACCGAAATTCCTTTTTGAATTATCAGACATAATCTCTATGTCCCCATTTGAATGAGGACCGGGTACTCGAAAAACAATTTAATACAATAATAATAATATTCTCTATGCGTTTCGTTTAAAAAGCACCAACAAAATAATCTCGGCGTAATCCGAAGATTTATTCTCTGTGAGTTTTAAATCACTGATAACAATTTTAAATCATTACAAAACGCGTATATATATATGTGTATAGTCGAATCTGCAGTTGAACGATTTTTCGAGATGAAATAATGAAATCGGATTTGTCAAACGATAAACAAAATTAAGCGCTTATGGTTCTACATTGCAGAATAATAAATTAAGCACCTATATTATACCTATATGGACATATGGTATTGATACTGTGTGGTATTTTATTGATTGCGTCCATAGAAACTATGGATCACATACGTTCGAACTACTGTATAAACGACAAACTATTGTCGTACATTATCTGATATGAATTTTTTCTAGATTTATTTTACTTTCGGCGGGTATACCTATATACGTTTAATAAAGGCATAATACGGTAAGAAGAAAATTTATAAGAACCGACTACCGACTAATGTCAAATTTATCGCGAGCTTTAACGGAATCGGAAGCGTATAACGACGTGTGTATACGTCCTCCTCCCAATCCTTTTACCTCACGGCAGAACGTAATTCCATCGGAATGTGCGCGAGTTGATTAATTCAAAGACTTTCGACGGTATTTTACCACGAAACACGTATATACTATAATATATATATAATATAATAATAATAATAATAATAATAATATGGAAATGCGCTGAATTCTTTTTGCTCCCCCTCCACACACAATTTGATTATCCTTATTCCTTGCCCTTGCCGACCCTTTCCCCTCCACCGATTCACCGTCACCGTCTTATTCTGGCCATAGCGTCTCTTTTCCCGTCACTACTACCTCCGCCACCATGCGTGTAAAACAACCATGTGTATCCGGCAAATACTGTCGAACCTTGACTCCATAAATCACCGTACCGGTTGCCCAGGCAACTGCAGCCGCGTGTTTCGTCTGGAACGTATATATACTATATAGGGTACGTAAACGTAGTTGTATAATGTATAGTGTAGGTGTATGTGTGTGTGTGTGGTGTGAGGGGGGAAATACGATTTTTCAAAAGGTTTCTTTTTTTCTTTTGGTACCTAATAACAGAATAATTCAGAAGATTCGATTTAACTTTGTCACGTGTGTTGCCCCATCAATCTTAACACCTTTGAACCCGTCTGTGATATCAAAATAGACCACCGCCGTCGAAAAACACACGTCGCGCACAGTGTATATACGGTTTGACCTGGACGTATCGTAGAATTTCCGAATCAATTTTCACTGGAGCGCGACAGGGGAATAATGTTTTAAAGGAAAAATCCTGCTTCAGATAAACCGTAGCAAATCTGAAATGTCAAAGGAAAAATACAATAATTAGATGTATGATAATATAATATAATATAATATTATTATACGCAAACTATTAATTAGGCTATTAATTTCTTCGGTTAAAACAAATCAATTCTCGTTTCTAACTGATGATATTACCTACGATGCTAATTTGTTTAGTACAATTATTATTCACAAAATTGTTTTCATTTGATATTCACGTTTACAAAACAATATTAAATCAATTTTTATCGACTGAAAAATTGAAGTTCTCATCCAGTACATTTAGGTTTATTTTGTTTCAAACAGAAATACTCACTCGAAATAATATTTGAGGATAATTATTATATAGCTTGGTGACAATAGCACAGGCGATGACAGAACAATGTATCAGTGCATACAAATATTAACGGTACCTATATAATATGTTTTTTATTTATATAAAGACTACTTTTTATGCTACTCTTTTTTTTAATGCTACCATCATACCTGTTTAAAATGATATATTTCCCCAGAGACTAGTCTGATATATTTTATATTATAAAGTAAATATGTATCATATTATTATTAATATTATAATGATTTGAAAATAAATCCCGACAAAAAACATGGCACATACTTGGAGTGTGAACTGTGAAGTACCCTCGCGTAGTCAAAGAAAGCAACCAACTTTTCAATCAAATTTTCGTTTAATCGTTTTTGTCAGCTATACACATAATATACGTGTATACTATCTGCATCGTATGAAAAACGTTCGTTTCTATTTACAGGTATAATTTGTACTATTTATACGTAAAAAAAACATACCTATATACCTACGTCATTCAATAACCATAAATTGGTTTTATTTTATTTTTATATTATTCAAAAATTATATTGGGGGAGGTGAATACCAATACTAATGTATTACGTTTTGTAGGTTGTAAGTTAACACGCATCTGGTTAAAAAAAAAACGGATCAGTGGACGGTGAGTAGACATACATATACGAACACACATCCATTTTTTCTCTGAAGTAATATAAAACAAGGCAAAATAGCTTTGACGATAATTCATTCTGATTTATTCCTTACGGATTTCGCCGTGGACAAAAGTAATAATAATAATAAGAAAAGTCAGCTGACCACGTAAAGGAAACGACACAGTTCGCTGATTTGCAGTTAAAGAGGGTACCGTACGTGAAGGAGCCAAACGAAGCGGAACGGGGGGGAAATAAATGCATTCAGCGCACAGTATATATGTATAAATTATTATAGTACCTATATAGTATGTGGTATATATAGTATAGAAGAGAAAGAAATTTGAAAGAAGTTTGTCCTGATGGAACGGGGGACGGTTTAGAAAACGATTCAAAGATTTATAATATATATATATATAGCGAATATAATATAAAGAAACTCGCACAAAATCGTTCGTCCTTATAAAATGCGATTTTTACAATCGTTTCTCGAATGTAAACAAATTTAATATCTTATTATATATACTGAGATTTAGCCATTACTGTATTTACTGGAAATTATATGCTCGTTTTAACCAACCGTTCGAGTCGTTTGACAATTTAACTGGAATCTAAATTTTAACATACTCTGCTTTTTCTCCCCGCAGTGGAGCTAACTACCTAAAAATAAAATCAATACAAAAACCGTGACATTTCACGTTTTGATCATTTATATTTCGCCTACATTAAAGTGGTGTAGTCATGCGTTATTTGATATGGTGATATATTTTTTTAATTGATTTTATGCTCAGTACTCGCTATGTCTCTATATGTATTATACAATTCAATTTAATGTCAACACCGTGTTAGAACGATAATAATAATAACAACATTTCACCATTAGATGTAATGTGGAGAATTAAATTAGGTATATAGTTTTTATATATTATACATAATATTATATAGGTACCAATAATGTACCATACACCGATTGGTCGACTTATGGTACCGCTGTAAGATTAACGTCCTTCCCTAGAATCTCTTTCAAAATAAATCCGCTCGCGATTTGTTAACAATTAACTAATTGTATCGTTTTGTTTGTTCGCAGGATGTTGTTTCGTAACGTATTATACGAGAAAAGCCGCTCTCGACGCTCAAAATGCTTTACACAATATCAAGACACTGCCAGGGGTAAGAATCACTCTCTCTCTCTAAATATATATATATATATATATATAATTTTATTTATTTATTTTTAATTCACTTGTTTGTATGACATTAGTACACTATACATTGTGTCCCTATACATAGTATCACTGTACGTATATAATTATACTCCATTATTTCTCCAAAAAGGTCTCTTCCTCCTCCTCCTTCTCACTCTCTTCCAACTCCTATTCTTCTTCCTCCTGGATCCTCCTCATCCACCATAACATTATTTGCTCATTCAATGATTCTCCGTAGGTTTTTTCGCCTCGTTATATCATTACATAGGTAGCAACACTGTCACGATAGACGGTCAAAAACGCTTTAACTATACGTATCTAAAATAATATCGCTTCCACAGCTAATTCCGTTTTAAATCAATTAGAGCAAGATTAATCGCCACACCGCCGGCAGGACGTTTCGATAGCGCCGCCCCCGCAAAATCGGTGACATTGTTTTTACAAAGCTGGTACAAGGCGTCCCGTGGAAACCGGCGGACCGAAACACACAAAAACCGTCGTCGAAACGGGGAAAAAGGGACAAGATAAAAAAAAAATCGCTCTCAACACAAAGGAATTTTTCACCGCAGAGCATTTTATAATGATCTCTCCTCACACACCCTCACTGCACCCCGCGCGATTCCCTGTACACCCGTCCACCTATATCATGCCACTGCGGACTTTTGCGCACACCTAAACGCGAGAGTAAATCGTTCAGAAAGGGGAAAAATTTAATTTGCATATCATCGCATTATCACGCGGCATATACCTATAATGTAGTCAAGAACTTTTGGAAATATAAAAATTTAATCATAAATACATAATATTATACTCCAATTATACTCGTGTATAATATTATAAGGTACCTATACGTATTTAATATAGGATTTAACAATAATAATTGTCCACTGATATTACATTTAAATACGATCATGTCGTATAATCCAGGTACACTCTGTAGACGTATATGCCATTTAATGATCATCGGTCTATGATATTATTGTCTCAATATCATATCCAAAATTATCACATCATGAAAACTGTAGGTACTGCAATAATAATTACACGTACATCAATATATATTGGTATTAAATCGAAATTACAGCTTTTGATTTGCCTGTCCAACGGGGGTTGTATCTGTATGACGGCAACTCACTCATCAAATTTACCGTAAAATATTATGCGTTTATCAAATGCTCGAAGTAACAACGAGATTTATTACGAAATAAAACCCTAATAGTTTAGCGAATCAAATAAAATAAAAATATTCGAAACGTACGACTATGAAAATATTGGACACGTAGACGTCATGCCATAGTAAAATATGAAATTGTACGTGTAAATTAATATATTGTTTTTATTATTATTATTTTTTATAATATAATCCGATAACTACGTGCCTATTATATAATATTATAAAACATTATAATCGGGTACGTATTATTATTATACTTTTCGACTGTGAATTCGGATAATATTTTATTAAATTGGACGAATAATAAAACGTAAACATACATTTAAACTTTAAATTGCCAATTAAAAAGTACATTATAGTATTATAATATAATAGGAATAATTATTATTACCTCGAATGAAAAAGTTGTTTAATTTATCATATATTTAACGTAATGCATATTATTATTTATTTTCGTTTGATGTTATATGGCAATACTCGATAAGCACATGAATTTGAATTCAATGTGTTCCATGTCCTTTGAGTAATAAAAAAATAAAAAAAAGTCATTAGTCTTCCTCCCACACGACTACAGATGTATGTAGCGAGAAGAATGATCACTAGGGTTCCTAGGGAGAGTTCACGCCTTAAAAGCACGAGGGCTGACATATTATATAGTGCCATTGAAATCTGAATAAGCTAATGTATGAGTATAAAAACACGAAGATATCACCTATGTTTGATTCGGTGAAATGGCTTACGATTTGCGTTCAATAACGAATCGGTTCCAACGAGAAAATGTCTAATGCATATCTTGTATAGGCACTGTTTTTATTTTTTATATCAGTAATATAATATGTACAACGATAATAAATTGTTTGAAATTTAAAAATAAAACCCTCATATGATAAACTTTTTTTATTCGCCTGAAGTCCTTTAGGGCAGTTAATCAATAAGCTACAACGTAAATTATGTATACATATTATATTATTATTATATGTATTTGAGTTTTGTGTGTGTAAGTGTGACTACTCCATGTTATATCTATAGTCTATACGTTCTAGACGGTTTCCTTCTTTGTACAATAGCGAATTATACTTTTATAATCTATTTTATACTTCATTAAATAAATGTCAATCAAGCTGTAAATTACGCACGTAAATGTCTAAATGAACAGCTTAATGTGATTAAAGCGCTTTCTGAATTTATATGTATATTATAGCCGTATAGGTAAACGAATCTAAAGAGCTTAGCTCAATTTATGGAGACAAGCTCTATATAACGGCCAAATAAATTAATATTATTATTGTTATTATTATTATTTCTAGTGAAACATATTAATGTATGCATATTTACCGTTATGTCTTTTGTGTTCTATGTTATAATTATTCATTTTAATTCAAAGCCCCCGGGGTATGTTTTGTATAAACACGGAAAACTGAAAATCCTTTGATAGGACTCGTTAAAGGGAATTACTATGATTATTATTAAATATTATTTAAGAGTCTATAGATTTAATACCGCAGAGGAAAAAGATTAATTAAATTTGTATTTAATTGGTTTAGGCAAACGATTCCAAGATAAATCGCTTATTAATTATTATATTTTATTATAATAATATATTGTTGTTATTATTATTATTAACGTTATAATTGCATTTTATTTATGTCTCAGACGTATATCATGTTGTCCCTGGTCATAAAAGTGCGTACTGTGGAAAATTTGTTTTCAGTAGCAGCTCTCGTCTAGCTTAGTCCTACTACCTAGACATTAAACTTATTTACAACAAATTTAAAATGCTCATAACTCCCCTTAAAATTAAAATATCGAAAAAACACTTCCTGTAAACCATGCACAGACAATGTTGTTTCATTTAAGCTTAACAATAGGTAAATACAAGCTGGGTTTCCAATTTACCATGTCTAAGTGTCTAATATATTCAACTTATAGGTAACGTGTTACCGACCTTTTGTTGCCTACATATTAAATATAAACAAAATATACGTAACACTACACGCTGTAGAGACCCCGAGGCTTCACTGTAATATTAAAATTAACGAAGCTAAATTAGAACTATTTGCCATGTTACGAACTTGTAAGACAGTGACAATACGTGAGGGTGTGTTGTAGTACTCTTAATTATTATTATTTGTTTGTTAGGATGTAGCAATGCGATCGCATTTCTAAAATGTATGTAGGTATAATAATAATTATACAATATACAGTAAAAACAAAATTAAATGACATTCTATTTTCGAAAACTTTTTAACCTTTCGAAAATGTTCGGGAATAAATAATATTTATTTTTAATATATTTAATACTTCGTGTTTGGTGAAATACAGCATTAGTATGTAAATTACTTTGGTTAACGGCATGTACTCGACGTCGTGACTTAACATTCCACTTTAAATAAGCAATCCTGAACCGTATAAATGTATAACAATATATAAATAAAATAATTATTTATTTAAAAAATCTCTCAGTCAAGTTCCGAATTCGTTTCGCCGAGCCCATGTCATAATATCCAATCTCCATCTAAATTCTATCCAGAAACGTTCAACGGCATTATTACAATTCTCGTCGTTCTAAAACTTTTTAACTACGAAATTACTCAAGTATATATATGTATGTAGGTACTATATAGGTACAGTTGTGTGTGTGTGTGTGTGTGTGTGTGTGTGTGTATAGTATTTATGTATGTAAATAAACATTCGGTCTTGGATAACCTTCAGTTTTTTTTATTCCTGCATAATAAGTAGCAGAATCCAAACTGAAAGTTTAGCCACAAATTTCATCTTCTATCCTTTTTTTTTTATTTTATTATTATTTCTTTATCCGTTTTCTTGCGTTCTTATTATCCTGTCGCAATTCAATTATTATACCGTCAGTTAGAGGTTCTTCCTTTCTTTTTCCATACATTTTTCGTCCGCGTGTGTATACACATTGTATTCCCCCGAGAATCTCAGTTCTCTAGTCCAAGCGCACATGTTACCTAGGTGAATTTTTTTCCACGTAAAAGAAGAACATATCAGTTCCCCGGAGAAATGTCTAGTGGTATTTTTTTTCTTTTCTAAAACGGATACCATAAGTAGATTGCGAAAAAGTTTAACCATAATAAAATAAATATTTTAATTTATGCTCCCTTTTGTATAATAATATTATATTATTGGTTTATACCGACATAGGTGCCGATATATGTATGAATGCATGTATTGTTGTTTGATAACTTGCAATATATAGGCCAAATGTCTTAACTCATTATAAATGATAACATTTCATCTACAAGTACATCGAGTATTGATTTTTTATAGAACAGGCGATGTTTGTTCTATATTTATGAAAAAGATTTAATGACATGGTTTTTATTTTTTTATCCTTGGCCATTTCGTTCAACCGAAATGCATAAAGTGAGTAGCGACTAATGTAAAACGTTCGATAAAATCTATACTATAGAGATTATGGGTAATTAATTCGACGTTGATTAGTTTAAAAACAAATCTGAAGTGAATAAACACTCAACAATATTTTACACAATGTACCTACATTAATATTATTCTATCTGTAAAAAGTACAAACAAACTTATGCTTAAATCATTTGCACTCACAGTTTCAAATGTATAATATTATCGGCAATAGATAATTAATAAAAATCTAAAGCATACATAACGAGCTACTTATTATCATACTTACCATATTTTTTAATCACAAATTAAAATATTACGACTTACTTAAACTTCATTTTTTAAGACAATATATAATTCAATATTATGTTACGTTGTAACAGCATAATGTTTTTTCTAAAACTATTAACCAATAGTATGTAGATACTCGTAATATGTTTAAATGTTTCTTTTAAAGAAACTCAGTTTCATAATTATTTTTACCTTAAAACATAAAAACATAATAATATATAATCCCTTGTGAGTTGTGGATAACTCCGAACTTATTATAAGAGCTGCTGTATATTATATAATTTTTAAAGCTAAATTTTTTTTTACCCAAGCGCAAAAACAATATATTATTCCAAGTAAAAGCGGATCTGATAAAAGTGAAGCGTTTGTATAGTGTAGTACATTTCATAATAGCTTTAGTAAGTTTAAAAACCTTAAATTATACGGATTTGTATGAACGTTGAAAACACAAATTGTTAATTAACTGTAATAATATTTGAATAGCATTTTATCATGTAGTAAAGGATAAGTTAAGCATGAAATATACAATGTAGTATGTAGTTACCTATACTATAATAAACCTAGTACTGCACAAACATCGTCCTAGATTTTATAAGCATTCAAAAAAGTTATAATATTACATATGTTAAAACGTTAAATTGTATTTCTATTTTCTATAACCTTAGAAATTGTATATTATTATAGTGGTTGGATAACTTTTATACATTTATCAATTGCAATATATAGTGATATACTGCTATTAAATGAAATCGTTTATACTTTGAAATCATGTGCCTACTTATATAAGTAGTAAATACTGACGTACTATCCGATTTTGAATGGAGGCTTTTCATTAAATATTGAATATTTCCATACGGGCGTTTGTAATGTAAATAATAAATTAATTCTCTATGTCAACATAATAGACACTTTAAATTTAATGTGTTTATACTTCATTAGTGCAATCTTGCTCAAATCGTACCACTAATAACCTCTAATGTATATTTTACAATTTATTGTTCTAAAAGCAATACGCTATATCCCCGGTTATGATATTGTGACATATAATATTATATTACGATAATTCGTAAACGAATTTTCAACACTCGAATAGATTCAATGCCGTAGTATTAAAATTATGAAACAGTTTATCAAATCATTCATGCGTATAACTTTAACACAAGCTAAGATCGATATATTTAACATAAAACACAATTTAAATACAAAACCGCAATCGTGAGTTATACTGCAAGTTTAAGGCGTTAGAGAGTGAGAAGAAGAGAATCGAATTAAATGTTGTTGTTCTTCATTCAAAAATATTTTACTCGTCAATCAAAATATCCGAAGCCCTCCCAAACCAATATAATATAATACATAACTTAGATTAACGGATTTCACACACGAGAGGCGTTTTTTTAATCCTGGGCGTCAATAAACAGAAATACAATGGTGATATAGGGAGTTTATCCATTCAAATATTAGTCTACAACAAAAAAATTAATTAAGAAATCATTCAATTTATACATAAATAAAAAGATAATTTATACATATTACATACTGTTATATAAAGAGGTCTTTATCTATATATATAAAATAAATGTATATAATATATAATATATACAGTAGAATCCACGTATAAGACTCATATTGGCACAAAGTGAGGCTTGTTGTAAAACTTGTAATCGATTGAATCTTATATATGAACTGGTTAAAAAAAAACAAAAATTTGAAATGAATCACTCATTATTTAGTTTACTACTTCCACATATTATTAAATGAATACAATAGGTACGTCATGTACAATAATAATTGAGATCAATTTGAAATGCAATAAAACTTGTACATATTAATTATTATATAGTATACTATATATATATGGCATGATTAGAAACCAGTAATAAGTAATAACTAACACAAAAGTTTATTTTCTATGATGTTTCTTACGAAATTTGAGTCTTATAACCGAATTTTTCTTATGTATTTGGTTACGTCCGGACCAGTTTCAGGTGATTTTGAGTCTAATAAATAATAAGCGACTGAACCTTGTATCCGTAACGAGTCTTATAAGCGGTGTCTACTGTAACAAATATATCTATAGAGAGAGAGATATCACTAAAGGCGTTCGCAGCATGTGTACCAACTACCAATGGTGGTCGATCTGACAATCCATCGGCGAGTAATTATCCACGAATCATGTGCACGCGTTCTTTATTTTGATAATTTTATCCCATAGTCCCATAGCCGTGATGGATCCGGCATTACACTATTACGGTCACAGAATTGATGAAATTAATTTATTTTGAGGTAAAGTCATCCTTGGGTGCGATCAATATCGCCCACATAACTAATAGTCTATAAACTTAACCCCAACAATAAAATGATAATATTATTTTATGATATATATTATAATACCAATGTATAGGCCTTTTTGTTCACTTTTAGCAATATTCGTGCGATCATAGATAGTTGATAGTAGTTACTTCAATACCATGGTAAGTATATGATTCGCCGATCAAACACACACGCATAAGGTATTATATCATACCCTTTGTAATTTCGTTAAAGCAATGTGAAAACAATTCGATCGAGGTCATCGGGGAACTACAAGAAAAAAATAGGCCCTTTGTCCACCTCGTGTATCCACGCAACGTATACGTTTGGTTGCCTATAGTCTATACTTCTATACCTATGCATAGTTGAGAGTATCGATTTTATTTTATTACTATTATTAATAATAGGTATAGTAAGTACGTCCCTTGTCGTCTGTTTTCGCCGTCCCATGACGGTCTGAATGTTATATAATTTATTCACTTTCATCATTTTTTAAGGTACAAATCCTCTGATAGGATTCGACAGCTAAAAGTAATGGTTATGTACAAAACAATCGATCGACGATTTATGCCATTAGATTATTATCGATATGACGGTGTACCTTTAACCTATAAAATATATTGTATACAACACATTATACATTGTAGTATTGCACATACTATTATGCGATGATAATGCCTAGGTACTTAAAAAACCCGACCGAATAATATGCAGCACGTGGGGATCGTAAATGCATTATAAAAATAAAGGCTCTGCTCTCACGGAGAGTTAATAGCCGTAAATTATATTATAATACTATATCATACACTTTACCAACGCCATCCCTACGATACATGTATACGTACCTATGTTTCATAAAAATATAAAATATAGGTACATAATAGTCTAATAGTATTAGCTGTTGCCAAAACCGACTTCTGTTCATCCTTTCTACCGAAAAACTAAATGTTGTCAAGTAGTTTCATGCGCGTATATTATACATTTTGTACGTACGTAAAGCTTTATTTAAATCTTGTCAAGTATCAATGTCACTGGCTCAAATTTTTTTTGTTTGTTGAATTTAGATGTTTGACATTAAATGTAAAAGTTAACAATTTATAAAAATTTTGTTTTTTTTTTGTTTTATTTTTATAGATGCACCACCCAATACAAATGAAGCCCGCTGACAGTGAAAATCGAAGTGGTAAGTACCTTTGTGTACATTGTAAATCGTTTAAAACATATCCCATGTGAAAGGGGAGGGGGTACGCCATTGGTGTAACAGTAGGTACATTACACATTACATTAAATTATTTGTCGATTTTTTTTTGCCCTTGTCGTCTTCTCCGTCAAGTTTTTGAACTCAACATCTGTAATACCGTCCTTCATCACTTCGTATACACGGTCGCGAATTCAATCACTGAATCAGCGGACAAGTTTCCGATCACAAAAATACACTCAATTAACATGTTTATAATTCGCCCTACCATCATCGTGCATAGAAAACCAACGATATTTACGATGTGTAGCGGTATTGTAGGTATTTCATTATATAATAAATTGATACGGCGATCGAAAGTTTCCACACTTCTCCATCCCCCGCTGCAGTGTGAGTCGGCGCAAATATAACTGCAGCATGGTGGTGGTTCGCAAACGGTATTAAACCCGAAACGCAAATACTAGCAGTAAAATAACAACTGCAAAGACCGTCATGACTGTTATTTACATATACAGCGTGTGACTGCCGTGTCAGTATTATAGAACACGGCAGGAGTTATAATAAAAATAATAAATGAATACATGGGATGCCGGGTGCCGCGGTCGGGGAGAGTATAAAAACACACGATGGACTCCAGAAATAATGATTTCAACGCGGTTTTAAAATCGAAATTACTTTATGGTCCGTCGTCCTCTTGCTCTTAGACGCGTATAATATATTTTCCCGCGGTCGCGAAAATGGCTTTATTCCGAAAGATAATTATTAATGTATCGCGCCATGAACCCACGAGGCCGTTGCCGTCTCATCGGAGTCCGTTTCCGAAAATTTATGTTGTATCCGTTTTGATAACGCATACTTACCGCTACCAGTATCATGGCCGTCCGCAATAATGACGCATCGACTGTTGAAGCGTTCAGACGGGATATTGGAGGTGCGTTCATTCCCTTTCGCAAGAAAATAGTCAATTTCAAAAAAGAAAATCTGCTTCCAATTGCACACAGACTATATCCCACACGATTTTTCATAAATCATTGTTGGCACTAAGTGTCGATTTTAATAATATAATCCTTGCAATTATTGATTGGACGGGTAGTATTAAAAATATCAAAAGCAACACCACTTGTGTGATGTAGATATGATATTATGCAAATGTGACAAATTGATGATTCCCCCTTCAAATAAATCAATGAGACATACATATTTTGACTTTTAAGTTTTAAGATATTAATTAATGCCGCTTACACGCCTTTATGTAGTGTATAATATAATTTGCCAATTTCAGTAAATTATAAATAATGAAAAAAATGTCCTCGCTCTCCTACTCCTCACTAAAACCGCCTATAGTCACTATGTACAATACAAAATATTATGCTAATTCGTATATTTCTGTAGCAGTGTCTTTTATGAGCAAAATGAAAATATTAACTATAGATGTGACCATCGACATGGATGTTATGGGGCGGGGGGCTTCAGCACCATCGTAGTCGCGCCATTGTCGTTGACGTTACCCAGATAGTTGAGCGCTTAATAATCAAATTACTATAGGCAACATATACGGCCAAATTTTTTGAAACTATTGTGGTGTGTTATTTATTTTTACCTTATATGTAATTACGACATTATACCGATCAGGTCAAACTTCGTTGTACTACTCTACTGTACTGAATATTGAATGGTAGTGAATAGTGAATACCTATACTATTGGGTACCACATATAAAACGTATATTACTATATTATATAGTATATATCAACTAGTAACTACTAAGGCTGTGTAAATTACGTCTTGAATAGTTTCGTAACGTATATTAGATTGGTATATACTATATACTTAATATTATTTACCCATTTTTTTTTCAAACATAATTAGTAGTTATTCGATATTAGATATTATTTACGATTAGAGTGATATTTAAACAAACAATTATGAAAGTTTTGTTTTTTCCTAAATTTTAAGAAATCGATTTCTAAAGTTCAAGAGCTACATTTATCGACAAGTTTAAAAACTAACTACTACTACTGCGTAAACGTAACATTGCTTATTAATATTCATTTTTACTAATTTATAATATTTATATATTTTACCATGATACTTTTCGTTAAAAAGTAGGTATTAAATAGAGTAGATATGTTAGCGGCCGGTAGGATAAGGAACTCATGCCAAAGGAATATTTATTCGACATATATTTTCTAATGCAGTTATGTTTATAGTATAGCATTATCCGACTATCTATAACAAAAAATAATACTTCATCCAATTAAAAAAAAAACATATTTCCAAAAAGCATACCTAATTATTTACAATCTTCGTAGTATATATAAAAATATTAATACATTTTTCAATCATTAATACGGTTTAAAGTTAAAATCATCGAATAATATTTTATTTACCCTTTTATGACCTGGCCTTTATAATATATCTACAGCGCAACAAAATATATCAAATTACACCAACTTATGTAAATATATATAATTCACAATAACTCATGTTCAGGTGTCCCTGCAGTGTGCTCCTTTTTCATTAATTTTCACGTCATATGTCACAAGTATTAGTGTCTTCAAATTTACTTATTAATTATATTAGGTAGGTATACAGTATACTCGTAGTTTGTAAAGAACAATATTTTAACACTTAGGCTACCAGACCTCTTTTCAAGAAACTAATTTTATATACCATGAGAGACGTGGATGTCTCACGCGTGGTATTTTTTAGTCGATATGTTATAAGAATAGTGGTTATACGAATTGTTTTTAAAAAAAAGTACCACCCTTCATGCAAAAGTAAGTTTTCTCACTTTTAATATTTTTAAAAAATTGTATATTTTAATTTGTATTGGCATTTTAAACAGTTCCTTTTTTTTCTCAAATTTCGATCATTCAACAATAAGTTATGCTCTAATGCTCTAGTAATAAAAATATAAAAATACTATATTGCGTATTTTGTATATTTTGTACATTTCCTGTATTGGTTTTGCCTATATAATGAGCCAAACGATTTTTAAATAATATATGGACAATTTAAGTAATTTACTAAAATAGGCTCGAAAATAGGTATTAATGTTTTCAATGTCTGTCCGCACGAAAAAAAATCGTATTTGACTAAAATGTTTACACGAATTGATTGATTTAACACATGACAATCATTATAAATGAAGCGTTGAAAAGCGTTTAATCGATAAATCGATCACTCCGTATAGTTGTTAAGCTTTGGACATATTGTAATACAAACGAAAATGGCGTGTAATTTATATTTCTGAATATCTGATTACGATATTATTGATATTATTATCTTTGCCTTTATTTTAATTATTAAATATTAATAATGAATATTAAATATCACAAACATCAAACGACACTTTTAATTAATATTCACATTGACTTGTGTAGTTTTAATAATAAGACAATTTACTCAGATTTCAATTCTGTTGAATTAATTATTTATTGTCATTATTATCATTATTATTATTATTATTATTATTGATAATGTTTGTATATTTTCCACTTTTCTCTAAAAGCATAATACATTATACCCAACACGAGCGGACGCAACAACTATAATATATACCACTGTACAAGATGGGAAAATATACAATATACATAATAATTATTATAATACCTACTTTCAAACTTCAATATTTACAAAAAAAAAAACTGAAATACTAAACCTGATATAAATATTGATATTATACTATGTTGAGTATGATACCTAACTGAGTTTTGTAAATAATTTTAATACTCCCGAATATTACATCGGATTTGGACACCATTTTATTAAAAATACTATTTTTTATGCAATATAACGGGTCTCACATTTAACCAGTATATAATAAGCTATTTCAACCCATAATATTACGTGACATATTGCAGTTTTGCAACTTAACACATTATGTATAAATACAAACCCAATATCTAGATTCTAGGGGTTGATAAAAAACCCTTAAGTGAAACGGTACTTTTATCATGTATAATATTATAATATATTAATTTTTTAATGAGAACATTTTATAGGGCGTTTTAAGTACTTACCTATGTAATGTGACATGCAAAAACATTTTAAATGTCACCTGTAATACAAATTACAATATAATAGGTATGTTAAAAAACATAATTGGTGTTAAATGTTCACGGGTTTTATTAGAAGACAAATAATATTGCAAGTGGGATAATGGTGGAATCATAGTCATGATTTTTATTTTACGCTTTTATGGTTCATTTCAATGTTAATAAGACGTCATAACTCGCACACTGTCAAAAGTCCATTTTATTCGATATTACAGCTTTCTTTTACTCAATTTCACAATCTCAAATCTCAATATTATTGTTTTTCAGTAAAGCCCAGCGGGTGGCTATAAAAGGTCTATATTTGATAAACATCCATTCTTGTATATTTAATAAAATCTCGTAATCCTTCAAGTTTTCAAAAAGAAAAAAAAAAGAAATATTTGTTTATTTTTCCGGAAAGTTTTTGATTCCCCTACTTGTTTAATTTGTTCGCAATTTGATTAGATGTTTTATTTTACTCGCCATCGTTTGGCTTCTCATTCGATTAAAAGTGTATCGTGAACAAATAATTCTTGGAAGCACCTAAAATCAACATTTTTAAATTAGCTATTACCGACAACCGGACAACCCAAGTAAATTTGTATCATGTACCCAAGTAAATTTATAAATTACATTTTATTAGTTTTTTTCAATAATTAATGGTGACAAATATTTTACAATAAAAGGCCAAATGATTAATATACAACTGAATATAATTTCGTAGGTATTTTAGTGATGTACAACAAAATTAATGTTTTCTATTGATTATTTTATACTGGTATTGGAAAATAAACAATAATATAAATTCAAATCGAATTATTCTCAATCAACTTGGACGATACAGCATAATATTTAATCGTGTGTTAATAATCACGGGAGTATTATTGCATTATTCTATCAATAGAATAAAATATTTTAATTCATGATTCAACTTAATACTAATTAAAAATCCTCTATTAAAATGTGAACCTGCATAATGATACCTATACAATAATAGTGATTTCCAAACAAATTATTTTTGGCCAACAATAGTATTCATTTAAATTAATTATTATAAATAAATATCGGATAAATCTACCGTTTCGAATAGACCGTTATAAAACTGTACAGTATACAATAAATTAACAAAAACGTACTATGCAAACACTTGAAAAGAATTAAAAATAGTGAGTAATGACATATTATCCTGTATTCCGGTGTATATTATAATTATATCGTCATCGATCATAATAATAATTGTTAATAATATTTTGTACGATGATAATGATTATAATAATAACGACGTATGTTTTTTTTTCACGCATAAAATGTCCTGAAAATGGTTGTTTGTGACTTCCGAAAGGTCGTTACACGGTCCGTTTGAACGTTATCGGATCCAATAATATTATAATGTATGTATAATAATATAAGACTGCCGTACCATTATACTCCGTATGTATGTCCCTGGAATTATGGATCATAATATCCGAAGCTAAATTTAATTCTCTTGGTAATGGGGTTCTAAACTGTGGAAAAACGGAGCCAGCCCTACGGGACACACGCGCCCGCCGTGAATTTATTATCCGAGTATTATGGTTATAATGGTTTCGTATATTATTATACAAATATATGCGCTTGCGTACACACTCGCAAGTAGACGCGATCACCACAGTTTAATATAACGTAACATAATATACATACTAGGTAGTATAGGTACCTACATAGTGTGTGATGATGATGATGATGATGATGATGATAATGTACCACGAATCGCGATATGTTTATGAGCCAATATGAGGGATTAGACAAAGAGCTCATTTTTCCAACACGCAATAATAATAATAATAATAATAATATTATGTTACGATCAATTATAAATTATTATCATCGCAACACGTCCCGCGTCACATGACGTCAGTGGCCAACTAACGGGGTAGGAGATAACCCACGCCCCCTATCAGACAATTTTCGAAAGAATTTATTTTTTATTAGATGTATTTTTTTGGTCAATATTAACCACCAATAACCCCCCCCCCCCCCATAATTCAGTTCTAAGTACAACTCTGCTTGACGTTTCCGTCGTCCGAATTAAATATTATCCTCGAGCCGGAGTGGAGACACAACACAAAACTACAAAAGATAATATTATACGTGTTCACATTCGCATTCGAGGCGAAACTTCCCTCGATGGCTCTCAAACGTATGTTTATAATACCGGCTCAGTCCTCTCTTTGATCCCCATCCCCGCCGTGTCACGGCAATAAGTGTATAGTTTTGTTTGGCCGTATCCCTATGACATTAGTAATATTTCCGTTTTCTGTTGTTGTAGTCATTTAATCTACCAGAGCAAAGGTTACGTCTCTTTTCCTTTTAAAAGCGCACGCATGTATGTATGTGCGTATTATAAGTAGGAAATGTGTTTTTCCATTACTATTATTATTATTTTTATTATTATTATTATTATCATTTAGAAGTAGTATACTGTTGTAGCTGTAGTAGTGGTAGTAATAGTGGTATATTTTGTAGTTTTAGGAGAGACAAAACCTTTGAAGATAGTCATATTTCTTTTTTGTCTAAGAACGATTCGAACGAAAAGCAAAAACGCATTACTTACCCTCCTCTCCGCCAACGAAGTCGGGTCCGTTGACTTTTTCTCTATGATAAATGACGTACGATTTCATTATTATTCCTTATACCTACATTTATTTTACTTTCCCTTATCGCGATACTAAAGACTCGGAATTTGCATTTATACAAGTATACAATATAGATTACAAAATTATATATTATATACGGCACACGAAAAAAAACATTTTATTTTTATTGACAATTGACATTGCTCATTTATCTTTCCTGTCATCCTAAAAAATTAATGGTATTAAATTATTCTCTACACACATAATATTTGTATTATTTGTTGCAATGTCGGATTTAGGGACTCTTACTACTCTTTTGTACGATACTCAAAAATCTTCTGACTATTATGCATTGATTAAAACATTTAAATTAATTTTTTTGCAATTTGCAATTTGTTGCAACTTTATACACTTAGCAGTATGCACTAATTCATTAATAATTGGTTAAACATCAATAATTGTAATTAGTAAGTAAACTGTAATTGTAGATTTTTTTTTATTAGAATAATATTAGTTCAATTATAATATATTTATGATTCATGATGAATTTGTTTATTTCTGTATTCTGACGAACTGCGCACACGAATAAATTGCGCCTCGTCTGATTGGTCGTTAAAATATATATTATTGTATCTATATATCTATAAATAGTCGCTTTTCTATTATTATTTAATATTATATTAGTTATGAAATCTCTACAGGCCGATGCAAAGCTACCATGGATGTATAATGTATATTGAATACATTTTATCATACCATGATATTTATGTGGTTATCTGTAGCACACATTCCTCATTACTATCATAGTGATCATAGTTAATATTAAAAAAAAAAATGAATATATCGAAAAATAATGTTTGCAGACTTAGCATGAAAATTATTTCATTCGAATGTGACGTGAAATATGAATTGTATATTAAATATTATATTAATTTGGTATTATCATAACTACTATTGATTATTATTACGGTATCACGTTCGTCGTTCTTGATTATAAAAAATCATTCGTTGTAACTTCACATATATATACCTATACTACATTACTACATAATATACTACGTCTCGTGTCTCTACGGTATTCTTACGGTCAGTTTTAAAATGATATAAATTCGAAAGCACTCTAGTACCTTCTTTAGTTCTTAAAGTTGATTCGAGTAAATATGTCAGCCATACAATATATATTATAAAATATATATGCGTATTGAGTATTGTATTATTGTATATTGTATTATTGTGTATACTATTATAACATATTGTGCACGTTGTATCAACGTTGAAATGCTGGGTTCGAACAAAAAAAAAAGTTGTGTGGTTGACTTAAAATGTGTACTTATTAGGTAGCTTAAGGTTCAAAACAAAAATATATTCATTACATAATATATTACCGTTGGTTATAAAAACTATAGATTGCTCACTGGTACCACGAAAAATGTGCACGTACATTTCACCAGCCCCCCCCCCCCAAGTTACAAAATCGTTGTTTTTTTTCACCATTAATTAGTGTGGAATTTTTGTGAATTTGTGCGATAAAGAATTTAGGACAAATTCAAAAAAACTTTGAGGGAGCTGGTAAAATGTTCCCTGGTTTCCCCTAAGTGTAATTAGTCGATTTTTATGGATTTTCATTTTGCCAAAAATTAGTGCGTGATTAGTGTGAATTAGTGTGACCAAAATGGAAATTTTTCGTGCTACCCTTAACCCCCGAAATAACGTTCAATTGTTTCGGCTATTTCCCCAGCCCCCCCCCCCCCCTTGGAGGGTGTAAAATGTATTCCCGATAGATGGAGAGGTGACGTGCGTCCTAGCGAATACAACGTTACCCGACAGGTAACTGTAGGTGTTGGCTTGTGGGAGTGAATATTTCGTGCCACCGAAAAACTGGTCAATGAGCAATCCATAGTGTTTATAATCAATGATACTGATTGACTAAATGATTTTAAAAATGCCATCGGCTGAACTAGATGAAACGTACACGATTTGAACGGTTAAGTAATAAGTATACAAAAGGATAACGATATTAATATTGATATTAATAATATAAATAACATATTGATATTAATTATACATATTGATGTAACAACAGCTGAACAGCCGTAGTGATCTCTCACCAACGTTTATAAAATCATGAGTTATCTATTATACGTGTGGTGTGATCAGAACTTACGTAAGAGAGGTAGGCGTAGCTCAATGAAGACACAAGTATTTTTAGAATATTATATAATAATTTTTTTTGAATAGTGTTAAAAGTTTGTGGACTGAGCGAATAAAGTCTTTGCCCGAAAATTTGCTACGCCACACAATATTGGATGTGGACAACTACTACATGTATAAGCCCTAAAAGATACTGTGAATGAGCTTAGAGGGGCATCGATGTTAGCGTACGGCCAAACGACCAAATTAAGTTCTACAGATGTGGGATAGTAGATTACTGATTAATATTCTAATGGTTAGGTTAGGTTAAGTGGAAAGAGTCCCGTATTTATGGGAGATGGTAAACTGCGGCAAAATTTACCTTTTTCTAAAAGTCGATATGTAAACTGCGGCAAAAAAAAATTAAGATTATACAATCTGCGACAAAACCGATAAGATACATCATACAAACTGCGGCAATCTATTTTATGTACTTTCTATATATACTATATATACCGATGTACGTATATCGTTAATAATCAAAAAAATAAATAAATAAATATTAATAATACAATAGGTATTTTTTACAATAGGTTAATTAAAATTTTGTCGTTTATTCTTAAAACATACTTTTTTCAAAAATTCATATCTTGAAATTTGTCCATCTTCTTTCATTTGTCGCTGTATATCAATAAATTTGTATTTTTGCGTTGTCGCTTTATTTCTTATTTGTACTACCCCTTCTTCTACACTTCTAATTTTTATATATGTGTCAACTTGAATATCCTGTAGAGCATCTATAAATTTATATAGTGATGGATGATGATGATAAAAATACGCATTAAATTTCGAATGGAAAGATTCGCATACATTATTTGTTATAACCTCTGATTTTGATGCCCACAAAGAAGGAGGGAATATGCCTTGCATATAATTTTCGGTTAAGTAATCGCAAAATTGTATTGTATGTTCATAAGTCGATGTACGTTTATTAGGAAGCAATGCATATACCAGAGACGTATAAATACCATTTTGAAAGCCATGCAGTACAAAAAACTGATAAAAAAATTTAGTACAGAACTGAAATGTTCCGTCCATAAAAACTTTTTCCATAGAACATAAGTATTTTAAATTTGTGAGACATGTAAATACAATTATATTTGTTTCCTTATCATTAATTAGTAAAAGGTTTTCATTTTTGTTAGTCATAATATTCATATTTATTAGAACTTCATGTACTTCATTAATATCTTTGGGAAGTGGTGGGTGATATTTGGTTTTTTTATTATATAAATTTCTACGAATATATGAAATATCATTAGTTAGTAATTGGTTATCGTTTTCTAAACTACGAAGTTCTTTTCTTATTATTTTAGATGGCATTTCATTTATATTGCTTTCAGATATTTTGCGTTTGATACTATTACTTACTATTTGACGTTCAATTGTAGAATCTGATTCATGACTGTGATCCAAAACTGATTTTTCTTGCAGTAGAGTGTTTTCCTTATTGAAGACTAATTTGGCTTTGCATGTTTTTTTAGTGCATTCCCAAGTTTTATTACCATTTATTTTTGATTCATATTTAAATTTGAATTTAAAATCGTTTAACACTGTTAATACTTTGCCATTCTGGCTAAACATTGTTGAAAATTCCATGAAGTTGAATAAAATATACAAAACTTTTAACTACTTTTATTAAGTAACATCTAACACTTGTAAGTAGGTACTAACTAGTATTATCAAAAGTAAAGGAATCGATAATACCGATATGTTTCGTTAAAACTTAAAAATACATTTGGATTTACCTTACCAATTTGTGCTCAAGACGAAACATCACATAATTAATTTAACGATATACGTACATCGGTATATATAGTATATATAGAAAGTATATAAAATAAACTGCCGCAGTTTGTATGATGTATCTTATCGGTTTTGTCGCAGATTGTATAATCTTAATTTTTTTTTGTCGCAGTTTACATATCGACTTTTAGAAAAAGGTAAATTTTGCCGCAGTTTACATACAGCCGTATTTATATAGAATTTCTCTTAGCTTTTGGATACACGGTAAATACTTGGAGGTAGATCAAAGGTGCCGACACAGGTGTTTTTGCTGTAATATCGTCATTGTTCATATTCGTAGGTAAGTGTTGATTTAACAAACTGCTGAACAAAAGAACGATATAAAGTGATGTTTTCCATATTGGCGTTAATGCGATATGATATTATACAAGCGCGTCTGCATGATAAAATCTCGCCCAGTGCAAGATATAAAAATTACTTACAATTTAATAATAGTGATAGTGATATAAAATACATGCAGTTAAAAATTCCCAGGGGGGGAGGGGCAATGGCCAATACCCCCAGCGGGTGCCCTTGATATTATATCGTTTTTTAATTAAAATTTACCCATCTCGATTCTCGGAATCAGTGAAAGATTGTCATAAGAATATTTGATACATCAGGTAATATTATGATTCATAGGTAGAGTATTAAACATGTACTATGATAGTTATAGTTGTTACAGTATCATACACATTTTTCCATCTCAAATCTCAGAATCTGTGCCGATTGAGAGCCGTAGAATATTTGGTACATTACGGATAATACTATCATAGGTAGAACAGTCGGTTTACTGCGCAACGCAGTGAACTTCACCCCGGATCATTATCGTTTGAATATTTCCCTATATTATTATTATTATTCGCTTGAGATCCTACAGACACCTGTCTTTCTCGATGATGTTTTGAAGTCTGATATTTGATTTTGAATATGTGTATATTTTAACTATAATGTAGTATCGCCCATCATTCAATGGAAAACCGTATAGCGTTCAATGCTAAATGACTTCCGGTGTTTACCAATACATTTTTTCCATCATTTACTGAAGACACGTGTATCAATTGAAAATTCTACAGCTGATATAATCTCGGGTAAGATATATAACAGTATAATGTAAACTAGGAGGTTAAACTAAACTTCCAAAACATTAATAATAACAAGAAAAATCAGATAATAACATTTGAACTCAATGTGCGCACATTCCAATACTACACATAAATGATTTTAAATACGTATCTCAAACGGTATAAATTATAAATAATCAAAAAATGTGTTGAATTTCCCACGTGTGCGTGTTAATTTTTCATTCAATTGTGCTTATAAGATGGTATCTATAAAATTCAACATTGAAAAAGGAATAAATAAATGTATAATTTAGCTTTCTTTATAAATCTCGGATCTCGGAGGGGGGAGGTGAAATATATAAACTAGAACCCTCTACCTCTACCGACCACCACGTGACTTAATACGTTCTTTTTTTTTATGTTTATGCTTATACGCATATGTATACATCATGCTGAACGGAAAGCATAATATTTTATATTGACTTTCGTTAGGTTTCAACAATTCTTGTTTTGTTGAGAATATCTGACTTCTGTGGATCCCGTGGAACTCATGGAAGTATGTAGGTGATAAGTTAGTGAAGTCAATCATACAAAAACGTTAGCTTGTATGGACTGTTGTTAATTATAAGAACACGAAATCACTGATTATAATACATCATAAACATTTAAAATACATGCAAAGGAACTTAAGTAAATATTCGTGTGTAGGTAGACGACGTTTTCATTTTACTTAATATAGGTTATGACAAATAATTTTTGGTACATTTTTAAAAAAATCGTTTTTGTTCAAATAGCTGTTTAGGTAATGTTTTAATAGATCGGAATATTGTGATAATTTGATTCAGATAAAAATTGTTTTCGCGTTAATAATATTGTTTTAAAAAAATACGTACATCATTAAGTATATCTGTTAGGTATTAACAGTCTCGGTGACTTTTTTAAAGCGTTTAAAGTAATAATTAATCTTTATATTGTTATAAAGATTAATTATTGGTATAAAAGTTAATATCGACAATACTCGACGTGTTCAATTATTATCTGGTAATGTTTGCTGTATGCGTGTATTGTATCTATACGCTGTCGTTGCATAATTATTGCGTAACATGTTAATTATTGTGGTTCTCGATGTGGTCTTTATGACTTTATATCGAGAGTTAAGATGCATATGTTTATTGTTTGTATATGTGTGCAAACTGTGAGTGGTTATTGCCGAATGCGCTCATGTATTTTAATAATAATAGTTTCTTTGTGTCGTTTGCTATAGTTGAATCCAGTGGTCATTTTTATAATTTGTTGCCTTGTCGGTCTGTTTAGTAAACTACTGTTCCATTTGTTTTTCCATACAATTTGAATAAACTTTCTTTTTTTAAATTTTTCAACTCAAATCGTGGTAACTCGGCAATTATATTTGTAATGCTGTTGAAATTAGTTCTAAAAATAAAAACAACCGAGATAAAAATGACATGATAAATAATGAAAATTACTTAAATTAAAATATGTGTAAAAGTTAGTTTTCAGTAAAACTTATTTAATTTATAATCACTGAAGTAAAAAAAAAAATCTGTATATATAAAAAGACTTGTCCTGGGTGATTCATCATCGCCTAGCCGGAACCACTGGACGGATCTGGCTGAAATTTGGCATACAGATAGCTATTATGACGTAAGCGTCCGCTAAGAAAGGATTTTTGGGAATTCACCCCTAAAGGAGGAAATAAGGGGTTGTAAGAATACAATAGTGGCGCCATCTATCAAGCTTTATCTAATTTAAATATACTACATTGGTTTAAGTACCTACAAAACATACAAACTTGATGTTTGGAATAGTGGTTCTTCTAATTATCTAGATGTGCAATAAGAAAAGATTTTCTGATATTCGCATTTCAAAGAAGTGGTCAATCATGGATCTTAAGATTCGAGGTGGAAATTGAAACTTTTTTTGTTTATTAATGGTTGCCTTTGGTTGCAGGTTATAATAGTGATAGCAGAAATTAGCATTATTATTATTATTATTATAACTTGCGGTTGCTCATCAGCTATATACGTTGAATTATTTCACAAAGTTAGCCGTTAGGTACAAGAACGCTGATTTATCCGAAAAAATAAAAAAATAAAATAACCCTCAAAATATATTAATATAGAAATACTATAAAAATCCGGGATAATCAATTATGACTTCAATACTATTTTAGGTACACCGTAATACCGTATAAATATATTTTTCAACTACAAATCTATACTAATGTAGATTGTATTTGATCACCCTCCTCGCTGTGTCCGCAATCTACTGCAAGTAGATGGCCTACCTGATAATATATTGTTTGCATAACCATAAGCATGTCTCACGGGAAACGCCATGCGGGATGACTAAAAATTGAAACATAATATGATTTTGCTTCCACATTAAATTACAACTAAAAGGAGTTAATTAATCACAATTTTTTTCCCGGGCATCGCCGGGTTATTCAGCTAGTATTTAATATTTTAACAGAAACAAATGTTTATTATTAGAAATAAAATATCATAAAATAATATACATTTTGTTTAAAATATTGTAAAATTATAATATATTTTTATATGATAATAATTATAAATTAATCACCAATAGCGTTGGGGAAGTTGTTACGTTCCACTTGCGCTTCAGATTATTTGTTTTCAATAGTTTTCCAATGATAGCTATCTAAATAAAGTACCATACTATATTACTTACTCATAAATATTATTTCATAGAGACGAAATGGGAAATAACCGATGAAACTCAATACTTCTACAATTTATCAAACACTCAAACATAATAATATTGTAGACTTTAAATTGAAAAATATGAAACAACGTTGTTAATGTAATAAGCAAAAGAAAACTAATAGAAACATACATATCGCACAAAAAAAGGCTTTATAAATTTATAATACAAGTTATCTACTTTATTTTATTTTCGTTTTTAGATATAGCCCGGTGAAATATTTTGAAAATCCCAGACTTCAATAACATCTTTTCGTTGTCACAATAGTGAATAGACATTTTTCGACAACTCTTTTTTTCCAATACACTGCATCACAATAACTACACATCGTATACACCTTTGTCATCTTTTACTACAAATTCTCTTTCGAGACTTTTATATTTGTAATATTTTACTCTTTTCGATATATTTATCGTGTTATCCGTAGTCCGTACTACAATGTCTGAATTCGATTGTTATTCACTCGCACGTCGCTCCGACCGATGGTTTCGGCTTACAATGGTTTATAAATAGAAACTAATACTTTAAATTAAATTCGTTTTCATTACATTTTCAACCACCGTCCACTACTATATAGTATAATATACATAATAATATGAACAAATCAAAAATACTCAGTATTCTAATTAAAAATGATATTATAATGGTTGTTATAATATTATGGTTTACAAACTTTAAGAGGTCGTATGGGAATAGGTAACATATTGTACTGTAGTTTTACGCTGTACCTATATACTATATTACTATAGTCCGACCGCTTACATGGTAAAATATCGTCGCGATGATGAGCACCCGGTGGCCGGTATATTATACACCTAAAATGTCTGCAACAGACTTTAGAAATTTATTTTTAAAATAAACGTCAAACTTGTTTATACTTCCGTCCTACATTATATACCTACGTAAATAGGGGAAGTGTATTTTTTTTCAGTAAGTGAAATACGTGTACAATGATGTGAGGGAGGGCGGTGCTCGGTGCAATAAATCGCATCCCAGACCCCCCACATCGGTCGGGTGGCCCGTGTTTATGTACTGCACTGTTCCTCGAATCTCGTCTTGTGGTGACGGGACCACGGGGATGGGTGTGCGATAATGGCCTACGACCGGCGGTTGAATGACGTTCCTATAATATTATAGTTCCTACGTTGATAAGTGCATTTAGAGGTGCTTGACTCGTATTCGCGTCGGCTGGCTATACGACGTCGGACTAATGGCTTTCGTCTCGTGGCAAAATTTTAAAAATCCAGTTTAGAGATCGGTCTTGCCTCTTCCCTATCATGCGTCGAGAAAAATCACTTATCTTTGCGAAAATTAAACAGCGATTTTAAGCTTGTAAAAACTAAAAGCGGCGGATCGTTGCAATTCGACGACTGTAGTCGTGGTCGTCAATCGTCCTACATCTGTTTGTTTACCGTCATCGAGTAAAAATGTATAGAGCGTAATAATATTATTGTGTATTAGGTACGGGCGTTTTATTATGTTAACAATATTTCTAAATTTTACAGTCAATGAAAACGAAAATTAACGCAGCACTATTACTAAGGTGTTTTATGTGTGACCAATGGCCATTGATTTAATAATATTCTGGTGTTTAATAATAACGTACATAGGCACATAGCTCATAAATCATAATATAGTCATATCTGTAACCCGTTTGTACAGATCGCATAAAAATTTTACGAACATAAATAAATAATAAAATCAACGTTGACATATTTTGTAATATTAATGGTAGTACAAAACGTCCTTACATGCTATTATTAATATTTTTAAGTTCTCGCTGACCAGTGCAAACATTTTGTTATAGCTGTGCGAATTTTTAAAACCCATGTCGTTGTAACTGCTGCCGAGCCGCCACCACAGTTGACGACGACAGTACGACACAGCAAGACGTCTATTATTATAATAAGTAATAAGTAATAACCGTTTCGACGACGACACAGCAGTAAACGTGTACCCGTAGTAGTGGGGGTTATGAACATATTATAGTGTCGCTCGTCGCTTTGTTACTAAACTCGATACAAAAACGCCGGCAACTACTAAACTGATTAATTTCTTGAAATTTTTACACCGTTCAGAAAAATAATCGAGCAAATCGGTAAGGTAGAATTTCAGATACAGCTGTACAAAAAATATCGTCTCACGTTTTAAATTTTTTAATAATATAATAGGTAAATAATATATTATTATATAAGACAAGATAAGATTAATATATTTCAATATAGTATTATTTAATCGATAGTGTGACTCTCTTAAAAATGCAGAAAATAACTAGATTTTGATAACAAAAAACATTTAATTTCTCGCCTCGCGATTACTGTTTACCTCATGGTGATAATGTATTACCGATCATAATAGGTAAATGGGTAAGGGGTAACTAACAAGACGTAACAACTTACAGTACAAACTAACAGTTGGCAATAATTAAAACATTCATGTTTTGCTTCGGTTGCCGGAGAATTATAATATTATAGAACACGTAATTTTATTTGTGATCGTTCTCATCGCGAACACGATCGAAAACGTCACCGATTGGCGATTACGATATACCGGTTCGTTCTCAAAAATCAAACAACGACTGTTGGTATATTATATTATATTCATCGGCGCAAATAATATTTGACATTTGGGGGGGGGGGCGGTCAAATAATTAATTTCAAATAATAATCATTATCGTCGTCGTGAATAACACTGTTATTATTATTATTATAATAATATATCGGTTCCCCGTTGTGTGCGGGCGGGTAGACTTTGCGCCGCCGAGAGTTCGGAACACGGAAAGCTATTGTCGCGTCGAGCCTTTGTGACACGCGAGGTGGACACGCATTATTTTTTTCAATCCAATGCTATAATACAACAACCACGACGGTCGTATTTCCCCCCCCCCATTTTGGTTTACCACAATTTAATCAAATAACAATAACGAATAGATGTAGCCGTGTAGGCGTGTGTGTGTTGTGTGATAATCGATATGGATGGCCTACTGGTTTTGTCTTTGTGCTGCGACAGTCGCTAATATTATTTATATTATTTCGTTAACCTTTTCTGCGCGTCGATGTGCCCATGGATTGTAATGTAGATATGCCGTATGCGTGTGCGATGCCTCGGCCCTGAGACCAGGCTCAGAGAGCAACTGGAAATTGATTACAATTTTATGGAGTACAGGATATTATTGTAAAATGAGTCCAATAAAAATCTAACTGATAGTGTGTGCATTAAGTAACTCGTGGCTAAGTAGCCGAAGCTTATAAATAACTATATTACACTTTACAATAATACTAATCAATAAAATAAAATGCAATATTGTCTTACCGATTTCCTGTACTTGTGCGCGTTATTGTTAATATCCATGTATTATAGCTATAAATAATTAATAACTTTTTAAGACCGTTCGAAGTTCCGAAGTTCGAACCCATCCGATTATTATTATAGTAATAATGGTGCGTTATGTGTAATAAGCATAATTGATACAACTCGTAAATCATATTTTCGTTTACTCTTCCTGACCTTCTACTCGGCAACCTATATTATGGCAGTACGGCGTATCAATGTGTCATTAACGGTCGCTAACGAGTGGAGAAAAAATTAACACTTTCAGTAAATGAATGGGTAAAGTGTCGTTGTATAAAAGGTATATATTATACAATCGTGGTCCTAATGGGTTCTTAAAATATTTCGTATCCGTCACTAAGGGGTATTATATATACATTATACAGTGTACACTGTACAGTGTACATGTCCAATAGGGCATTTACAAGACGACGGCGACGTTCGAAACCTTAAAACCATGACATTTTCAAGTGTATTTATTAATTAATAATTATAATTTATAAGTAAATCCTTATACTTCATTGAATAATAATTTTCCATTTTACTATATAATGTTAAACCATGATAATTGAAATATAATTTTATTGTAATAAATTATTAAAAAATATCGATTTTCAATTTTCTGCAGGATCTCCATATTATTATTTTGTCTATAAAAATCCTATCTGTTAAATATCTTAAAATATTATTGTTTAATTTTTTTAACTATTGCCATTACCTAAAATAACATAATATTACTATTTATAAATTATAATGTTTCAGTAATTATTGAAAGTATAAATTGTCAAATTATTTGTGATGTTCACGAACATTTTCGAAATGTCTAGTGTCGAGATATGATTAGTTATTTTTGATAACATTTGATTTGATTGATTCAGTAATTGGAAATTGCTTTTATACTTCACTACTACTTAGGATTTATGAATTAATCACGAGTTAAGAAAATTATATTGATTATGAATAATTAAAATGAGAATAGGATTGCTTGAAAATCAAAATTAAAAATGTGTAGCTTTAGCTAATGTTTTGACAGAAATGTCTGACTGGTGTCTAATAGGGTAACTTTGGTTTTGCTCGTCAGGAAACAGAGATAACTAATATATACAGTGTACGTAGACTTCCAATGTTGGCTCGTGTTAATAGTTAATGTCAGATTGTCAGATTGACTTTCAACGTTTCTAGTGGCATTTTAAACGTACCCGCGACGAATTGTCAGTTGTCATTCGTATAGATACATAATACATAATATATTATTATACCATACTTTATGCGCTCAAGTATTGCTGGCCTACATATACAACTTATAAAAGTCCTAAAAAATGTAACTATAAATTATAACACTTTTATGTTGCAAAATGACACAATTGTAAAAAAAACATAAAATAATTTGATATACCGTATACCCAACTATAAAATATTTATAGAATATTGTCAATTATCATAATTAGATAATATAATTATAAATTATACTACTGTAATTATTTTCAAATAAATTATTAAATTGGACGTTTCGTTCGATCTCAAATTCTTATTAGTTACCTATAATTTTTACTTTATTAGCTATACTTTACACAATTACACGGAGTCGTAATATATATAAATTATTCAGAAAGTTACTGAAAAAATAATATATTTGAAATATAATAATAAGTTCAATATTCATCTATTGATTTTTTTCACATATAATTGTACGTAATATTTAATTATATATTTTAGATTCTGAGCGATGAATGTATTTGTTTTACAACGATGTGTTTATAAAATTTTTCTTTTTATGTGTCTTAAACACTAAGGCTTTAGCAGTCAAAAAATGAGGTCTTCAACTACCAGGGAAATTCCTAGTAGAAAATTAGTATATTATAGCATTTTCTGTACATGATACAATTTTAAAAATATTTTTACTATTTTTGACTTATTTATAGACATTCGAAATTGTTGACTTTTTTAATTTTTTATTTGACTTGAGTATGATAACATTTTTGTTGGAAAGTAAAAAGTTTGAACATTTTATAAAAGGTTCATCTACAGCAATTACAAAATATTGATAATATACATATGAACACAATTTTTTTTATGAGGTTTAAAATTTAAAATTTTGAAGAAACTCTTTAAAATCGTTATTACTTTATAGACATAATATAATATGCTGACGGCCGTCCCCTCTTACAATCGTTTTTCATCATATACAATGACTTATGAGTTATGACTTATCGTCGAGTTCAAGATTACAGTTTCCATTACAGTGACCTACTCAATGGTCAATGCCTAGTTACACTCGACACCTGCTATATAGCAGAGTGCATAGTTGGCATTTGGGGGGAGGGGGTCACAAGAGGGTAGTTCCCCATAAAAAATATTGAGGGAGCAAATTTATTATTTTAAATGGGTCTGTAAATAGTGAGCCAAATGCCGCCTGTGCAGGCAGAGTGACTTCTCGGTAGCCGGTTTTTGGCTTTTTAAGTACTTATATATTCTCTAGTATACTGGGTAACAACTGGGTAGAAATAACAAAAATATGTCTTAATTGAATATATTTCCATCTAAATTAATTCTCCAGTAAAAATGTAGAATATTAATTTAATTTAATAATTCTTTACACGATTGTAATTACAATAAAACTGATCATTATAAAGTAATAACAATGTAGTATACAATTTGTTTAGACTAAATAAACTTGTTACTTTTTTTATTTTTAACATGGCCATTATTTTTACATTTTCCTCTTAACCTATAAGTAAAAATAAATACTAAATACACGTGAAGACATCAATTTATTATAATGATGATATTTGCTTGTAATTAAACCGGGGCATAGAATTAATAATATATTCATACAATACCGTTTTCTTATGATTCTCAATTTCCATAATGATAAAATTAACATAATTTTTACGTAGGTACGTTGGTTCAAAATATTGTTATTACAGTTGATTATTTAAATAAAAATTAAATGTTTTACATATTATAAAGAAAAAGAATTTACATTTAAGTCGTCTGTGTCAAATACAATATAATTTAGATAGAATGAATTTGGGCCATAAGGGTATTTTTTAAAGGAATCTTAAATTATCTATTTTATTTAACATATAATAATTTTATTAATATACACATTATCGTCAATTTCACTAATTATTTTATATATTGCCTTTTTTTAATTTTTTTTTATTTTATCATTGTTATTATTTGATTGATTTTCGTATAGCCTTTGTTAAACTCTATACTTTGTTATTTCAATTGTTGAATATATTTTTCCCCGTGTAATTGGGAGAGTTTCTTGAACTAGTTAATTATGGATATGACGGTTTAATGTATTTTCCTGTTCTTCTGTCTATTATTTTTGTAGCATTGAGTGTTTTGTAAATTGTACGGACATAACTGAAATTTGTCAAATGTATAATTTATAAACAGATTTGTATGGTTGAATAATTCCTCTAATGGGTATTTTTATGGTAAGGAGTAAGGACTAGGGAGTATGCTACTTATACAATAATTTTTCGGCTAATATGCAATATTTCTGTTGTATCAGTGCCGCCTCCCTAACATGTTGCCGCATATTATAATTTAATTACAATGTGACATGTACATTTTTCTTATAATTGATTTACTAAGAGATCGAATTTTGTAAAATAAATAATAATACAGTTAATCTCCTCATTTTATTTTTAATATTCTGTACGTGTTTTGACCATTTCAGGTTAAAATCTATTGTCACTCCTATATAGTTAAAGAATTTATATACTATTAATACTACTATTCTACTATTCTACTAGTTGTAGAATTGTAGAAGCAGTGGCGGTCAAATGATTTTAATGTGGTGATGTAGCAGGTAGCTGATTTGTGAGTTATATATTGGTCATTAAAAATACAATCTATGGTTAACGTTTTACATCTAAATAGTTAATACAAATATTCAAAAAAAGGCCAAGTGGGATCTATCCCCCTCCCCAACAGTTTGACCGCAATTGAATAAAAACGTAATGCACAAACAATAAAAATAACTACTAATAAACATAATAATATCTGGATCATTCAAAGTTACGCAAATAATTGAAATTACAATAAAATAATAATGATCCCAGATATCTTAAAATGTCAACGACTATTGTAGATAATAATAGTTATTGGATTTGAATTGAAATTATTCGTCTCAACGAATGGTACGTACAATTAATTCACTAGTAAACGTGTTCAACTCGTGTCACAACGAATCTAGCGATCCTAATAATTGTATTATAACAATAACATCCGAAAATATAACTGCATTCGTGTGTCGCTTGATAATCTTTATAATATAATTTCATACAAGCCGATTGAATACTAAATAATAAACTATAAACGCATAATTATTATTATATAATATTTTTTCACCGTTTTATCATAATCCGTACGTTCTGGTCGCGGACTTTTTGATTTGTGATCCTATAGCCCAGAAAAGATAAACAACGTTTGTACAAGACCTGGATCACGACGAGAACATTGGAATAAAGGTTTAACCTATCTCGACAATCGATATAATGAAATTTTTTCTTGGGCACATTACCAGAGCTTATCATATTAATATCGTTATTATTATTGTAATCGTGACACGATGATTGTCTGAAGGTTTTTCGGTGGATCGTATGTTTTCACACACACACACGCACGTGGTTCTCGGAAAAGACACGAAAATACAAAATTCCGGGATCGACGACGACAACGAAACCAATATTAATATACTATTTCCGTCGATACGCTACGATATTATTATTTATTTTCGTACCCGGCGAACGAGTCGGCGGCATCGACATCGACGACGTGCACCCCCCCCCCCCCCCCTTCCCCCGTCCACCAATCGACCCATTAGCAACAAATCGGCTAATCGAACTACGGCCGCCGCCGTATACGTATAATAATATCATCATCATACGTCGGGCGGCGTCCGTCCGTGCGTGCGAGTTTGCCGTGCGCCCGTGTGTGTGCGCGCGTACGTGCGGGCGCGACCGTTCGTGCTGGCTCGCGCGCGCTTGTGTGTGCGTGCCGCTGCCGGTCGGTAATATTGTTATTATTATCGCCGTCGTCGCAGTCGTCCGCAATATCATACTTCATTTACAGTCGTCAGTCCCGTGTGTCGTGTTACGTGTCCGTGTGTGTTCCGTGTCCGTCGCGTTGTCGTTTGTCCGTTCGCTTCTGTTTGTATCACAATAATAATATTGTTCTTTCTTTCCTGTCCCGTACCTATGTCACCTTTTTTCTCGCCGTAACGCAGACAAATCCTAATCGTATTAATAATTTAATATAATAATATTATAGTCGACTATAATATTATAGGTATATACACGTTCGTTACTTCAGCAGTCAATTCGTATTTATATTATTCAGTTATGATACCATAACAATATATATAACATAATAGTTATTGTAGTGTACATATTATTGTTCTCGTCCCCCTTTTTGTCTATCCGTCTCTCTACTTCGCAGTGTCTACTCCCGTGGCCTGTACCCACCCCGATCGCCGTCGCTCGGTCTTTTGTTTTTGTGGTCTTGTCTTTGTCGTCGAAACCGTTTTTTTTTTTTTTATACGAGTCGTGCGTTTTTCGCCGTAAACCGATATTATTGTTTTAACAACAACAACAACGACGACAATAACCTCGTTGGTACACAAAACGACCATTGCGCGGTACACCTTTTCCAAAATCGGAACCATTTCGGAAGTTCCTAAGACGCGCGCGCCAGCAAGCACGTTTACCTCATTCAACGTCCGCCGCCGTCGCCGCACACCTCTGTCGTACACGATGCCGTACGCCTCGCCGGGTGAGTTTATTATTTGTCCGAACACTTGTTGTTCCGTTTTGTGTCTGTCACATAATAATACTATGATATTACTATAGGTATACCTTGGGTAAGTATGGTTGTTTCAAAATTTCCGAAAATATTATAACATAATATATTGTTTGACCTTCGATGATTTTGATATTATATTGTTAGTATTATTATTACTAATGAAAACGGCGCGCGGCGTACCTACACTATCGGGCTTCCTCTCGCGTTGGTCACCCTAACATAGAATGTCCGGGTTGTTTTATTAATATACCGGGGAAACCCGGAGACAACGACGCGCGATAATTATACTCTACGGTCTATAAAAACCAGTCTTTTCCTAATAATAATACCGCCATCGTCGTCGTCGTCGTCATCCTGCGGGCTGCAAGTAAATTTTCGATACATCCCCCTCCCCCGAACATCGTACCACACCGTCAGCAACCGGTTGGACGCGCTGCGGCGAATGGCAATGATGACCGTCGGTCGTCAGTCGTGGACGGCTATATCAGATATTATTTACTTTTATCGTGGCACCTAGTTCGGTGCGAGGGACTGAGGGAGATATCTGAAAGGACTTTGGTTATCGAAATATGCCGGTTGTTCGACGGGGTGTGGTGGTACCGCTTGCGCACGATTTATCGATAATGATAAGTTCTAAAGTTTTAAGCCTAAAAGCCAAGAATCCTGGGCGGCAATGCATTGTGTTTTTGGAAACGTTCCGTCAAAACGGTGTTTTCGCTCGAAACCAAATAGTTTGGGTAAATACTAAATAGTTTTCGCGATTTCCGAGGGGGTCGCGCAACGGTTTATCTGTAAATAACAACATTTTATGGGACCGGTATAAAATGATTTTTTTTTTTATACGGGTCCTCCTTTTAAACATTTAATATTTACACTGTACAGAAATTGAAACCATGTTTAAGGGGATTATATCTGCTGATAATTAGCTCTTCGATTTTTGAGGTGAGATTTTAAAGAATACGGGGAACGTTTTACTTGACATAATGGGAGACCTGGCCACACTAATAGATTCATAGGAAACGTTTTCAGAAAACTAACGAGTGGTTACTGGTTGCAATTTATGATTAGATACCTGACTGGTGGGGGCTATTATAATAGACCTCAATAGTTTTCCTATGGTTTTTGGTGATAAAAATTATCTAAAAAATATGAATAGCCAATAGGTATAGCATAGAATTTGTTTTTGCTAATGTTAATTTTTTTTAAATATTATCTGTTGGATACTTATTGAAGAAAGCCTGAAAGCCCACAATTATTCTTAATGTTTTTATAATTATATATCTTTGTGGTTACCAATTTAAATATATTTAAATTATTTATTTATTGATTATTACTTATAACTTAAATTAATACTAATAATGGATTACCTATTTGAAATGTCAGTCGTTCTCGCTCGATCGAAATTTCAATTTAAAAAGAGTGATTTACTTATTTACTTAACCCGGAGCTTATATTTAAAATATATTAATATAACATTAAGGTTGTTAATGTTAACAGATTTTTACAAGTAACTTATTGGCTACTATCTAATTATAATTAAAAATTTGTATTAAAATAAGTAACCTGGTTTTTTTTTAAAATTTAATTCTGTTTTCAATTTTATAAATAAATAAATAAAGGACTGGACAATGCATTAAATAAAAACGATTAATGAGTAATGACTAATGTGTACAAAAATAAATGATTCTAGAAATTTAACAAATCTCAAAAAAATTGCTACCATCAAAACACTTGTGTAAGCAACAGTTGGTGTGCCTTTATTATTATTATTATTTTTTTATAATCAATAGAAAATACGTTCACCTTCATAATATGAGATGAGGTCGTCTAACGATACAATTTATTTTAAAAAAATATTTTTTTGCTGTGGCATAAACTGCACATTGATGAGCCATGCGGTTTCAGTGACTTATTTCTCAGTTTATTTGTGGATATGAGATGCTTCTATATCAATGACGTATTTTTGGGTACATAATATATGTTGTTACTCGTTTGTAAATAACTTCATAGGGACAAAATCGTTTTTGTAAATATCCCTATAATTACACGGTCTCAGAATACATAAATGTTCTTTGTTTGTTCTATTGCTGTTTACTGTGACACGGTGTAATATATTTGGGGTAATGTGTTTAACAAATAGAACGAACAAAAACTTTGTTGTGCACAGGTACAAAATAATGTCAAATAGTAAAACAATGCTCGGAAATTGCTCCGTACAATTTGGTATAATTAATGTGTAGCATAGTAAAATATCTTCGGACAATTAAATATAAAATAAATTAGTTATAACCTACAACTAATAAGTCATAATTAACTATGGTAAGCGCTTGATTTTAATATTTAACTGCTCTCGTTCAAGTGGCATCGTTTACCCATAATATTATTGTCATATATATTAGGTGTGTATGAAAGTATTATTCATAATTGGTCATATTATATCTAGACATTTAATTGGTAGGATCTTGTACAAGCATGCATAGATTCACTGTACGTGTGTCAACTATGGACATTACATGTTTGCAAATTCATTTTATTTGTGTTTTCATGTAATTATATACTATACCTATATTTTTATGAAACAAAAAAAATATCACATTTAGGAATAAATTTAGTGATGTAGTGATCATAGGTCAATTCAATTATGTGGAATAGAATTAAGTAATGTCTTAACGTCTATAATGGGTCGTTAAAAAAAAAAACCAAACATACCTCAACCTTGAAATTCTTATCAAACATATGAATATTATATTATAGTCTAATACCTATTAAAACAATGGTTTTTTTAATCAAACATTTTTTACTTCAATATATTTAAATATTTAGAAGATTTGTACTGTAAATTATGGCATAGGTAGTGTTGTTTTTACTTGTTGTAACTTGTGCTTTATTGTAATTTTCTAAGAATAACTATCATGTCTTATAATATTCCCGCTTTTGCAATCTGATATATTCAAGTAAATTATTGTCCCATACTTCTATATCGTTTCGCATCTGATGCACATTTCTGTCCACACTATTGTAGACTGTAATTGCACCTATCAGCATTCAGCACATTGTTAAAATAAATATACATAAAAAAAATAATATTAAATTCTCATATTCTGAATAATTAATTACTTCGTCCTAAATTAACAAAATTAAAATTTACCAACACTTATTTAAACATAATACCCCTACTCATATTATATTTTTCATAATTGTTGTTAATTTTAAATTGTTTGTGAAAATCATATAATTATATTATATAGGTACCTAATAATAACAATATTATTATATAATCACGTTATACACGTGTATTGACAATTATTGAAAAAAATAAATAGTTATAATTTAAAACAATATATGATAATGATATTGTAGAGAGTTGATGTTGATGAAGTTAATTAATAAATTAATATTGAAAATGTGAATATCGTAATGATAATATTGACTATTTTATTCAGAAGTGGTCTATAAAATATTTGTTGTACTTTTAATAGGTAGGTATACAGTTTATTGATAGAGAATGGTTTATAGTTTGGTTTATAGTTAAGGTATTATATTGTTTGATGGTAAACGTCGTTCTGCAATAAATATTTGCTTAAAATAGAAAACTTAGACTGTCCGTAGTGTCAATAATTATTAAAATATATTATAATTTATAGTATAAACAAATATTATTTTTAACGTGCCATACATTTTAAGAAAGTAAACATTTTGGAAAACTTCATGAGTATTATTCGTATTATTTTTTAAACCAATTTTCCTGAAATTTTAGTGTGTGGGTTGTTATAGTTGTTTTAGTTCAGCCTTGGAATTCCATATTATATGCACTGTCTTTTAAAAAATGTTTTATACATATAATTTATACTTCATTTATTTTATCTTGACTTATTTCTAAAGTTGTTTGAATGAACATTTTTAAAAACTTTTGCATAGTTATTATAGTGGTCTTAAATGTCTTCAAAACATTGTGAAAAAGAGTTTAGACATTATTCAATTGAAATTAAAGTATAAAAAAATTACAATATTATTCGACGACACAGTGATTTGTAATCTTCTTGTTTTCAAAATTATTTCTTATAGACAAGTAAAAAAAATCGAATAGTTTTCAAACAATAGATATTTATACTGGCTTTTGTTCTTGCCCTTTCCCCTTGCTATGCATAAATCAATAAACAAATTATTTTTCTTTTGAGGTTTCTTCCCTATTTGCTGAGACAACAATTATTCAAGTTGTTCTAATTTTTTTTTGTTATTGAGTTATATATTATATTTTCACTTATAATATCTATTTTAAAAATGCGAAATTTGATAGTATTTTATTGATAGTTATTTTGAATAAGTAGTCAACAAAAAACAATTTTGTGTAAAATATAAATACTTCAATGGGTTATTTTTAAAAGATAACTAATCGCAGTTAACGTTGCATACATTAATTTTCTGATTAGATTTTAAGAAAAGAAGAAACTTATATATTATTATTTTATAATTATTGCTTGTAATTATTTAGTTATTAATTAACCTATCATATTTAATTACTTTAATGGGTATTATTATAAACACATATTATTTTAACACTTTGTGAATGTTACAAAATAGATTTGATAATGAATGACATAAGCATTTCAAATTAATCAAAAATTATTTAGTATATAGTTTCGCGTAAAATTAAATCAATTGATTTTTGGATTTTAGCCATCTAGGCTATACTTTATTCCTAGATCCGTCTATATCATTTGTTTGATAACATCCGTGTTTAACCTACTTTTGTAATTCTACAACTGTAGATAACTTGTAAGTTATAACATTTTTATTGATTTAAGTCTGACGTAGTCAATTAGTATGTTGTATGTAACGTTAACTGCGATTAATTATCTTTTAAAAGTAACCCATTAAAGTATTTATATTTTACATTAATAGGTACCAACATTTTATGTTTGTATGTAACTTTCAATTTAGCTATCAGGAGTAGCTCCAATTTTATTTTAGCATGCAAAAAAAATGAGAAATGTGGGCTTGTTGAACAGTTTGAAAACGGGAAAACTGTTTTTGACATCCCCTTCTATTTTTACCCCCATAATTTATGTTATCTTTTTTAGACGAATAACTTCGAATAGTCAGTTTTAACGAGTTTAGATGAATATAATTAAAATAAATTAATATATATATGTGTATTATATTTGCCTTTGAGTTTATATTAAACTTTTGACTTTGAATTTTGCGATTATTTTCAAACACGTTTGTGCTAACTTAAATGCTGTTCACAAAAATATTTAAAAACTTTTGCTTACTAAATGATTTTTATGCTTTAATTATACGAAATAATTGAAATTCATATGTATTTCATGGAAAATTGAACTAAAAATTCATTAGTTGTAATGAAACTTATTGTTTGTTCCATGTTTTCAAACAATACTTTTAATAATCTTGCTCATGGAAACAATTTTATCTTCGTTTTTATCCGACAAAAAGAAGACCGCGATAGATTTTTTTTCATCCTCTGATTTATGTTTTCATTTCCTTTTCCTACATTATTATACTTAAAAAAACAAACAAATAATTAACCATTGTAGTAGTCACTCGTTTATTTTCTTTTTTTTCTGTATACGTACCAATTTCGATGATTGGAGGGAGTATGGTCTTCCGTTTTTTTTTTATAGTGCTAACTGTGCGGCGTGCGTATGCGGTGGTGCGGTGTTTTATCGAAATATTAATAATAATAATAATAAAAATAAAATGTGTGGCTCTCAAAGCGAGAGAACATTTGATATTCTAAATAAAAAGTGATGAATCCGTTATTACGCCGATCGGGAACGTAGGGGTCTTATCGATTGGCATGTTCTTCTTTTGAACGCAGAGCTGTGTCAAAGGCGAGCGCTCGTTTCTTTGAAACAGGAAAACACGCGTGCCTACTATTATGGTACACGGCTTCTCGAACCGAGTAAAAAAAAAGAAATAAAAAACTACGCGTATTCCCGTGCAATAATAAATTATTATAGACAATGTTCTTACTATGGTCTTATATTATCTGCTGTAGGTACCTACGAAAATCGATTTTCCCGTTTTCCGAACCGGTCGTACACGAGACATACGAGAACAATTTCAACCGGGAAAACCGCCGTCCCCCTTTCCCATTCACAACCCTTACGCGATCCGTTTTATTCCATTCCAACCACCCACCCACCCACCCAACCAACACCGACTGCGCAGTTTACGTCAAACGCGCGAAATTCGTTACGACGGGCACAGAAACAATGTGTCGCTTAATGACAGGAGCGCGCCTCGAAGTCAGAGTTTTGTCGCCGCCGCCGCATTTTTTCGTATGTTACACGTCATATTTTGTGATAATATTATACTCGTGCCTGCGCGCTTGCGTGTAACACCGGTAGTGATATTCACCCATAATGATAATAATGATAATAATAATAAACGGTGGTGACGTACGCACGCGTTGATAATAATTATTATTGTCTTCTCCTATTGTGTGGCCGCCGCCGTGTGTGTACCGTATTATTATTACTATTATACTATAGTCTCCGCGCCAGGCGTTTTACACTCGCTATACGTATGCAGGTGACACACATCCTGGCCGCCGCCGCCCGTCCATGAATACTAATAAACTTCCGCCGCACCTCCGTCTCCGCCGTTGTTCTCCCGATCGTTTTGACGAGAATACGTTCCAGTTCTCCTATTTTCTTCGCGTATATTGGAGAAGTGGAGAACACCTTCCGCAGAGTCTGTTTGCCTCTCGTCACCGATGCACTGCAATGCACTACGTCTAGCTTAGGGCTCTTCCTCTCCGTACATTTTCAAATAACAACAATATACAACCTAAGACCTAAAATATTATACTCGTGTAACCTATCCGATATATTGTATATATTTTTTTTTAATTCCGAACTGAACGCTCGACGGCCCCTGGTTTCATTACATTCGGATTTTTTTCCCGTCGTTCGTGCTCGTCATACTTTGGTTTATGCGTAAGTATATATTTCATATTATTATATTTATTATTTGTCGCCTACGAGCTTTTTTATTTCTGCAACCCCGACTTCTCTTCCCCCCCCCCTCAGGCGTTAGAGAACTTAACCGCGCGGAAATCGTAAACGCTTGCTCCGCCACACCACACTTCCTGCGTGCGTATAATATCGAGTTTACGGATATTTTTTCTCTGATCATTTTTTTCTATTTTTTTCGGCTTACGCATTCGACATCTTTCGAAGAAAACGACGCCCGTCATTTTTATGATATATTGTACGCACGGCGGTAAGAATTTTTTTTTCGGTTTTAAATAAGCACACCGTGGTGGTGTCTTGCGATGAAAATCAAATATGTTCTGGTTGTGATCGAAACGGCACGAAATCGTTATACTCGCTCTGCATCGCTGTACGAAATGCGGTAATTTGATCGTTTTAGAATTGATAGAACGGTGGTAGTAATCCCAGAGCTGTGTATACAATACCACCTTGGTTCCATTCCACTGTTCACGAAATATTAAATTAAATTAATTATTATTAAAATTAACTTACCACCAATGTAGAAACAATGTTTTGCGAAATGCCGTACCATTAGGTAAGCATTCATCACAACCAACAATTTCATATCATTCCGTCCATAATTTATACACACTCCTCGCACACACGCTTAAACACTGTGAAGCGTGTATCTTTTTAATATAACACAATATACGTTAGTAAGTGGGTACAACTATGTATATAGTAAGTGTTTAAATTTTAAACTGTGAGTGTTTAGATCTCCCGAGAATTACGTACTCATAACGGGATTGTTTGTGTCTGTGTACAATTTTACATAACCATTCTACATTATCTGGCCTATTTTTTTTAAACTTTCGTACAGGTACTATATAAAATTCAAAAAACGTGTTTAATTATTTATCATTTAGAGCGAGTTGCAGTTGATATCGTGTTGTTTCGATCAGTTATTTTTTAATGAATGACTTTTTATAGTTAATATAGGTATGACTTTTTTTTTAAAGTTGTAGTTGTAGGTATAAAATGTATAGTCCACTGTGAACTGTTAGCTTAAAACTCAATTCGTACAAAATTAATGGAATTATTGAACATTTTAATAAATTACAACTTCCTTTTAAGGCTAAAACTAAAAATAAATAATATTTGAAAAATTGAAGAATCGAAAGATACTCTCTTGGTGTACTTAACTAGGTGTATGGTGTTTAAAAATAAAGTATTAATGTTCTATAGGTTTTATGAACTATGTCGCTCTGTTTACTTTGCGTCTTGGGTTTTGTTTTATTACTTCCGTCTCTTATCCAAAACCCAATAAAACATCAAATACAAAGATAATAACTCTGATAATAATACTATCTTATTATAACTGCCATAATTATTGCAATCAATGTAGCCGTTGCGAATCGTGATCAATGAATTAAATTCGATAATAGGAGGATATTTAGAGGGTGTAGTTACAATTCTACAAAATACAATATCAAACATGTGAAATTCTCAAGTTTTCAACTTATATAAGTTATAGAGGTTTTACACAGTCGTGTTATATACTAATCAGAAATAATATTGCACATCAACTATGTGCGTGGAGAAACAGACTTTCAACATTATACTCTACATTATATTATGGTATTCAATATTCAACGCTACATCCAAATATAAAATAGGTCGTAAGTCGTAACGTCATTCAAAATATATATATATATTTTATATTATAGTTTTGAGGTTTTGATTTTCGACGAGTACTACCAATGTGTTACTGCGAAATAATTAAATTAATACCTTTCATAAGTTTTTTTACGATTGTGTTATGGTCTCGAAATGAATAATAATACAATCAATTTTAATATCGTTCTGTCTCCTGTGTCTCGTTTCCGTTTTATTTAAATTGTTTTTCTCGTAACTCTTTCGGCACTGTATTCAAAGTCCGTGTACAATATACATACTGTATTATGTAGGTATATATAATACATATTACGTGTCGGGAGACTAATGAGAGAATAAGTCTCTTCTGTGTTGTGTAATAGTTTTACTTCCGAAGAACAACATACAACAACAACATTGATGATGTTTCAAATATTCATATTCGCAATTTAGATTATAAACATGTACACAAACGTCGCTTACACTGAGTACGCTCTTGTCGTTTCCTGGAAAAACAATAGCGTATGACGTGGTGTATTCAAAACTATTTGCCTCTGTACCATTCAAATTAAATTTTTGGAATTTTATATTCGAGCTCATTGGAATCCCTAACGTTCTAACACTACGACGTTTGGTGCCGTCGCGCATTCAAATATCATGTTATAAAAATAGATCTTGAAATGTTTTTGAATATTCATTGTTGTGCTGCAACAGTGTCCGAAACAACACAAATTAATTCAATAATAAATTCCATCAATTATTATTGGAGCACCGAACTTTTTTTCTCCTTCTGGTCCGTGAACGTGCCCGCCGACCGCCGTCGGCTTGTTTATTTCCAATTCAGTATAAAAAAAAAAATGTATACACCATGGCGAACCTCGTGATGTCGATCTATTTCTGAAAACGCATTACCAAATTATGTACGAGAGTTTTGAAGTGATTCAAACCAGTGATCGCAAGTAGTGGCTAAATTTAACGGTCCGCATACGATTTTTACTATCGAACTAATGTGTGGCCGTGGCGCGATCGTGAGCCAAATTAAACATAAACCTAATTTAGTACTATCCGTCCGAATGCATATTAATTTTATGCGTATGTGATGAAACCGAACTGTTGTGCTGCATATGTATATCCTTTCGATTTACGGTTTTAAAAATAATAATAATTATGAATTTCTCGCACTCAAGAATAACATCTCAATAATAATTATTGATGCAATCAAATTTTATATTGTGTTCCACATTCATGTTCGTATATAAACAATCGTGAATTGAAAAATACACTTTTTTATTCGCGTTTTGGATAAATCATATAATATACACATAACACGACGTACACACAAGAATCGATCCGAGGTCTCGATATGAATGTTAACAAAACGTGTTCTCTGAGAATACGATAAATAAAAAACTGTTTTAAAACATAGACAATATAATAATATATTATATTATGCTAAAGAAAGTTTCAGCCATTTGAAGAAAAGAAACAAACAAATTTTGGACGTGCTTTGAATTTAGATTTGCACCGATATACGAACTAATACACTTTTGGGATGGTCATCTTTTGTAACTTGTACAGTTTTTGTTTTTAACATACATAATTGTGAACTATATGTATTGTTATATTGTGATTTGTTGTCACCGTCGACGTGATTGCACGTACCCAGTATGCAAATTGCTTATAAAATGTCTGGAATAAAACTATGTTGTTTTCATGTTAAGAATCTTTTGAAGAAGTCGATCTTGGTATTATAACGTAATTTTTTGTGTACTCTTATTTTTTGTTAGTGTTGTTTTATTTTTGTTTGCAAGTTATTATTCTTCGTTAAATAAAATAAAACTAATTCATTTGTTCCTATTCTTGAAATAAATAAAAACAAATTATTTTCAAGTACAAATATTAATAATATTAAAGTCGAGTAAGAATATTAGTTTATTGTGTAGGTACTTATTAAAGAGTTAATTATATAAAAAAATAAAATAAATGATTTTTTACATAAAAATTAAATCATTAGAACATATGAAATTAAATTTATTGACAAAAAAGCACCTCAACAGCCTGGACCAGATAAGAAGAATTAAATTTGTCAATATCATTTATAAATAGGTTAGATAAGCCGTCAGCGGCATATAAACTCCGGCTTAAACCATGTTAAGTGTTTTCTAAAAACCTAAAATTAATGATTTGTGCTCTAGAGGAGTCTAGATTTTATTCATGAATTCCCAAAATACGTAAATTCGAAGATAATAACCTTATAATATTAATATTACGAAATAAATTGTAATTATTATTTTTTTTTTTTATTAAATAATTCACTTAATAATTTTCTATAATACGTATGTTTTTTCATGAATATTATTGCTGCATACGCAGGATAGGAATTTAAATAAATGGTAATATTTCTTTAATGTATATATTATATTATTATGTTTCATTTTATAGATGCCCAATTCTCGTTGCACTCAGTAATTATAAATACAAAGTAAGTACTGAATTTCCACTCGTTTGCACGGAAAATTGTTATCTTTAATTATATTGTATCTAGGGTACCATCGAGGGTACCGCGTTAGCGGAATATATTACGTAGGTAAATGTAATGTTATTTTACTATGCTTACGACATGGTTTCCGATTAAAACATTTCATTAATCGTAGATTTATCAATTTATCTCAATTTTGACACTATTTCGAATATCTTCTTCGACGAATAATATTTGGTACAATATTAATGTTTCTAAAACGTTTACCGATCGGATAATTTTGTGTAATCTGGCGTGACCCTGTAATGGTTGCAGCACTATTGTAGGTGTATAAAATATAAAGCTCTTTGTACGAGTAAATAAAAGCCGATCTTTCGAATGGGAAATATTTAGAGCTTCTCTCGTTCTGTCAAATCGTGAGTAGGTATACTCTTGCCGAGTGCAAACTACACTACTTCCCAATGTGCTTGAAATATATTATGTATGTGTATCAAAACGTGTGTGTTTCAAGCGCACTCGAATCATCGTGTATCAACGATAAACGCGTACGCTCAGAAATCTTGTTTGGGTATTTCGCGTGTCACTTAAGTTTCGCATACATTTAGAATATTATTGTCATTTGCATATGCCGAACGTTGGATATTTTAAACTGAATTCCCGGACGAGCGAATAAATGCAAATATTGAAAAATGCATTGGAAAAACAAACCTAAATTCCGCTGTCGTCAAAATGACGAAAATATGTACATATATTGTATAATAATAATATGAATCATGCGCACGATGATGGCCGATCACAAATATCCATAGGTGCATTATTTGATAATTTTAACAGCCCTTCCCCTCCATCCACCCATGATCATTAAGTGTGAGGTGCGCCAAAGAATAAAAAAAGGATATGTTTTAGGCTTTACCCTCCACTCAATAATATATTTAAGCATATTTTATTTTATAAAGTGTCCCTTAGACAGTTCACCAAAAATATTGGTTTTTTTTTTAATGTTTGTTGTTTTTACGACATCACACCAAACAATGTATGAATACGTATGATCATACGTAGGTATTTATTTTGATTTATTAGTTACTTCATCTCATAGATAACAATATGTAAAAATTCGATGTTTTTCAAAATACAATAAAGTGAACATGGAAGTGAACCTTAGGTTAGATTTGTATTAGTTAACCCTTCGTATATACCGACGCTATAATATTGGTCGTCATTCAACTGAATAATTATTATACTACTGTTTAAACAACTATATAATTACCTATGATTTTATTAAAATATAATATTATAATACTGAAGAATTGCGTTCTCTTATATTGTAGGTAATCTGGTAACGTAACTTGTTGGTACTTATTTATTCGTCTTGCGCAAATATAAAACAGTAAGCTGTAAAGTTAATCTTTAGATAACGTCAAAATGTCTAATTTTGAAGTACTAAAAAGGTTTAAATATTTATTGGGTATCTAATTTTTGTATTTAATACGACGCTGTTACAAATACTCGATAGCTTTTAAGTAGATATTTTTTCTGATTATAAATTGATAATTTATAACTTATAAGTAAGCACTTGACTGATAGTATCATTTACATTAGAAATAACTATAGGTAATTTTCACTAGATATTCATCTCAAATTTTTCCTTCTAGTCTAGTTTAGTGTTGCGTATATTTTAAACGTCGATTTTGTGTATTTTACGATCTCGTTCCGAATTAGATTAATATTTGAACTTTTCTTTTAAGACTTATGTTTCTTAGTTGGCCTAGTTTCCGCTGATGTGTGTTATTGTAAACATTGTGGGGTAGTGAAAATTCTAAAGCCTTGACAAGTTGATTTTCATGTAACTTAATGCCAATATAAATTACAAACTATTATTATGCTTATTTTACAATATGTACGATTTTTTCAATACTTATATGATTAATTTGATTAAACGTACCACAATTCGGTCTTATACTTTCAATTTTGATTTCAAGTTAAATTTCTATATTGTACCTATATTCTGTACTGTATTCATACCATATGATTAAACTACACGATTGACCTAAAATCATTTTTATTTTAACTCAAATGTATATCATAACATCAAAAGTTTAGATTTTAAACTGTTTATTTATCAATACATTAAGCTATTTTTTACTTTTTAATTGTATATTTGGCTATTTTTCAAATTAATCATAAAAAAAATGATTGTTATAAACAATCAATGCAAAAATCCTGTCCAATAAAAATTATTATTTATGTTTTAAATTTACATTTCAGTGTTTTAGTAATACCTATCAGTATAAATAATAATTGGTTTTACCTTTATTATTTACTGAAGTATAATATATGTAATTTTGGTCACCAAAATTGAAGAATACATACTATAATTATTTATAGTGTTTTTCGTTTGTACGTTCCTTGCCTGTTGTGAATTGTTGTCTTTTTAAATAGACATTTTTCTTTTTACTGTTAAATTTTATTCCTTGAACAGTTGTATGCTATAATGGTTCTTTTAAAAATTGGTCGATTATTCTCCGTGTTCTGTATTTTTAAAAAAAAATTATATTTGTAAACAGTTTAAGCGTGGAAGTATTCTTTAGACACTATACCTAATAATATTATTTAAATGATTTAAGTTTCAAAAATTTGGATGTCATGTAGGTATAATTGATCAAAATTTAAGGCATGTGCATCTTTACACAGAACCGCGATGAATTGGTAAACTCAACTGAATATAATATAGCCTTTAAGTAACGCGTTGGAGGTAGGTATTGTTAAGCAGGTTCATGCGGGCCTGCATCATAAAAAATAATAATACGAGGCTATAAAGTAATAATTACACTTGGTTTATCTTAACCAAATATAACTCAAATGAGATAAAAAAAACTTAATATTCTCGGATTCTGTCAATATATAACTGTCACAATTACTAGAGGTAGTATTTGAAAGTCGTACAACACTGGCTAATATTTATTATGTGCATATTATGTTTGTTTATTAAATATTCAATTCGTGGAAATGTAATTACAAAGTAGAGTTATTTGTACAAGTGATGATAAACGGTTGTAACTTGTAATACGGTTTAGAGGACAATTTAATATTACGTAGGTGGTAAGAACATATGCATTTTTTTAAACTATTGTCTGTTTCAAGTTTTTAATCGAATATTGTAATTTATTTAAGTTTGATCATATCAATGCCTAAATAATGACAAACGTTATTAAAAATATTAAATCATACTGCAAGCCATGTCATGTGTCGCCCTTGCAAATCGTAAATATCATGACTTGGGTTAATTTTTTGAATGTGTTGTTTGAACCATTTAAAATGTTTTAACTGAGAGCTAACGTCATATTTTTGTAATGGCTGTTTTCCGAGTTATCTTCCACCCACAATCGCTCGGAGGGACAGAAAAAAGATAAATGTCCCAACATTAATATGCGGGTCACTAACACGATACAGATGGCCTTTTACATATTGTTTTTTAATCGTTTTTTTTTTTTTTAATAATAATTTTTTGCTTCCATGTTACACTTTAATAAAATAATGCCATTACTCATTAGACATACATAACATTACTCATTAAAAAAAACATAACGAAACGCGTTGGTTTTCTGTTTTTTTCCGTGTCAGTGTAACGTTTACAATTATAGACTTTTATAGTTTCTATAATTTTTTTAAAACAATTATCAAGGCGTGCGACGAATATTATAATCCTCTTTGAAACAGTTTCATGGAGCATCTGAATATAAATAGGTACCTATAGTTATGGATACTGAATTGCTTGTTAAATATACCTATACTCTATCGTCAATTTATACGAGCCAAGTAATTAAATAGGTACAAGCAATCTAATTATTGTTAAAACTAACTAAATTTTCAAAATTTGAATAAAATGTTGTTACTTTGATGGTTTTAACAAAAATATACTTATCCATGTTTTCTATCGAAAATGATTCATATTTTAAAATAAACAAAGTTTTAGTTCGTCTAAGGACATAAGACAATTTATTTTGAAATGTTTCCTATTATCGTATCGCGTGGACTCAGTAATTATGAAATGGTGAACGGGAACAAAATATGTATAATGTGTTTTTAAACAATTAAAAATGACTATTAAAAACTTAATATTTACCGTGTTGAAAAAAAAAATGTTTAATTTTTTTAAATGTAGCGTATTCATATTCATAATATATTTATAACACGTGCGCATTTTATTGGCACTATGTTCATAAATTAACGATAACTCAGCTTAATATTGTTTGAAGTAGTACAAAAATTTAATGACTCGCTGTAAATTTTGTAATAGGCGTAGTGTATACCTACTATATGTATATTTTAGTATGCATTGCTATTTTATGAACATATATTATATATTATATTGTATATAACTTTAAAATCAATTTCACCATGAGAACTATAGGTATACTTGACTTTTTGACGTTGTTTAAAGTTTGTAAGTGTCCAGAAACAAATCTATGGAATATTTAGGATGTCAAAAAGTACCACGATTTTAAAAACGACCTACTTAAAAAAAGTTTTTATCCTAACAGGTATAATACTAACGGCACATATTAATGTATTTAATCAGTAAATTTTTACAAGTAGATAGGTACATAACAGTTAGTTAATTATCTATTATTCATGAAATCATGACAATGTCTATAGGTACACAGCTATATTTTGCGGTTATCCTAAGTGAAATCGTTTCAAACCAATCGACATGAAAAAGGTTTGTTACTGAGGTACATTATTAGTTTTGACGCAATTGAAAACCAACCTTTTTTTTAAATTTGGTGGAAATGAAATGGGCACTAAATTTTTTTTTTTTGGAAACAAATAGGCTCCATATGTATTATAATATTAAATAACCAACAATGCGAATTAAATACATAACAGTTTCTTCTACTGCCAATTGGCCATCATCAATTTCGTTAAAAACGGGATTTGGAAGTACACAGCGCGCGGTCAACAATTGTATTATTTTCCACCCACTACCGAAAAATTCATCCATTGGTAAAGGTATATAATATATATATATACATTTTATTGACCCCCAACGATGTTCTCTCATATACCGACCACTTAATATTTATATATATATTATAGATATACACTTTATAGTATGTTGTGCCCGGAAAAATAACTTTTCGGGCGAATAAGGAAAGGTATTTTGCGTCGTCGTCCTGTGATGTACGGGATGTGTTGGTCGATGAGGTGTGGTTGGTGGGCGGGTTTTTGAATGACTGAGAGAGGAAGCCTTTACAACAATAACCACTTAGCCAGACGGGTTTATGCCAATAGCTGGTTTTTGTTTATTGAAAAGCTTCCGAGGAAAAGGGGTATAATACACATACAAGCAATGTTTATTGCTAACGGCTCGCTTGGTTTTGGACCCACACTCTAGAAAATAAAACCATATGGAAAGAAGAAAATATATAGAGATACAGTGAGAGAGAGAGAGAGAGAGAGAAAGGGAGAGGGAGGAGAGAGTGAGCCGCGGTGACCGAAAATATTTATCGCCTAGCTCGTTTAATCACGATGCCGCTGCCGCAGCTTGGGGTTATCCAAATAATTGGTTTTCGGTTATGAAAACAACAGATGCGAGGAGAATAATATGTGATGGGACGTGATGCGTCTCCAGGGACTCCGTGTACATTCGCGCCGTGGCGTTTGCCCTTTTCGGTCCGAGTGCGTCCGTTCACGTATACAATATAATATACCATATCATATATATATATGTAAGTGCGCGCGCGCGCATATGTGTGTGTGTGTACACTCTCGTATGGAGGGAATTTAAAAGTCATTTATATTGTTTTCGTTTCCAGCCTGTGAAACCGAATACGAACGTCGGCCGAACAGCGCCAGAGGAGCCAGCTGTATAATCGCCGTTAATATTTAACGTCCATGATGTTGTCGTCGGGGTGTTCCCGAATTTGATTATCGTCTGGGTCGTGTTTTCGGTATATTATATTACTCGCTGAGCCTCTTCTCACCCAACTCCGTTCCGCCATTCGAAAAACGCAGCAAGAATTTCTAATCCAACGCGCAGTTCTATATTAGAATATGTCTTAAATTTGTTGTTTATACACGACGAGGCCTGTATAGTGTAGCTGTATAAGTCGTACTCCTCCTCTCCCCTCCCACCCGACAAGTATAAGCTGCACTGAGTATTACGGTCGATTCGCGAGTACCAAACGCGGAGAAGATCGGTAGGAATGACGGTAAAATATGATAATGGCTTAGTTCCGATGTATACAAAACGCGTGTCGGGCGCGGGAGATAATATGATGTGGGGAGATGCCTGCATTATTGTTTTGGAAGTCTTATTCTGTAACTTAACTTCTTACAACTGTAATAAGAGTACAACGAAATTCGACAGCCCGTTGTGTTCATCTACCGTGCATCCACCCTTTAACACCGCTGTGGCGTGTTTCGTCTTGAACCGTACGCTCGTAAAAAAGACTACAATAATATTAATAATAATAATAACGATTACGACGGCACAACGGCAGCAGCGCGCACAGTGGTGGGAGTACCGTTGACGGCGGTCGTGTGTCTCTTTAGTAATAAACCGAAATATAATATATTGTATAAATACGAGTGCAAGAATTATATAATACGTAATAATATATCTTACGGTTGTGTAGTATGGGCACATATACCTACACTATATTATTACAGTAATGGGGCAGCGCCGCGATCGTTTGCCCGTGTTTAATATAAATCATTTGGCGGCCATTATTCCTCGGTATCTTTTCGGATTCGCGAATCGTAGACGCGATATACGTGCGCATTTATACTTATATATATATATTATACTGTACGCACGCGTAATAAATTATATGTACCTAAGTGTACAATGATAAATCATACACTCGCGGACCCGACGCCATAAAATTGCATAACGTTTTTCACGGTCTCTTGCCGACTGATCGTTTGTCGTTTATGCTCGTTTCGTCCGACCGTTCAAATATATAGCGTGCGAACGACTGCGACAATGATAATATTATTGTTGAGAGTTCGTTAAAAAATTGTCATGGCAGTATGGTTGATGGGGAGTGGTGTGGAGGAATGGGGTCGGGGAGGTTAAGCTGAACACGCCGCCCGAGTTGATGAATTTTAAAGCATTGTAAATTATAGGTGCACATGTCGATTGTCGTTGGCGATATTTTTATTTTACCTCGATGAAACCTAAAATAATATTATTCGACCAGTACCTGTATTATATCAGAGGAACGAAGGGGGTTGATTAATTTTTTATGTTTTTTATTGCAGAAAGAAAACTGTTCATCGGAATGCTGTCGAAAAAAATATCCGAACCCGACATCAGGCTGATGTTCGAACCTTTCGGAGCCATCGAAGAGTGTTCGGTGCTCCGGGACCCGAACGGCGTTAGCAAAGGTAAAAAACATTTCGTTTGAAAAAAAATACTATACCAGTAGGTATAATATTATAATGTTTGAAAAAAAAACATATAACCGTAGGTAGCAATTTAGCGAAACGGTATGGCTGCCGTTCGCTGTGCAACGCGTTTGTACATTATATATTTTTTTAATTTATAAAAACCACGTGTTGTTATCGCTTGTGTATTTGTTTGACACTTTTAACTTATTATAATAAGTTGGTATAGTGTGTACACAATTATTATACTGCTTTGATAGTAGTTTGCCATACATCTTTCTTTTCCGATTTTAGCGCATAGGATCGTTATATGTTTTTTTCCACTTTACAAGTATTTATTAGTTTCGCGTAGATAATAATAATACCATGTTGTCGCCCATCGTGGCGTAGTTAAATGTCTATATGAAATATAGTTAGTGTGCGCATAATGTAGAGTGAGCGAAAAGGTTCTTGTTTTTTCATCTTAACATCGACCATATCGTGTAATAACTAATGTAAGTGTATAGCAAAGTCGGTCGTCGTCGGTTTGGAGGCGGCGTTTGTGCTCGTCGTAATAAAATGAATTAATATCATTTTAGATTGCGCCGAGGACAGATTTTTGGCTTCCGAGCCACTATATTTTTAAGATTTCCTCCAGTACGCACTTATTCTCCTAAGTGCTCCACCAGAGTCGTCGGCTAACACGGTTATGAAAAATATATTATCATTTTTTTTTTCGATCGTTCAAAAAGCTTCAACTGCTGTAACATTTCATGTATATTATAATATGCCATTACTGATGCATATTTAAATTAGACTTGTTTTGCAGACATAATAATATACTATATATTATTATATGCTTATTTATTTTATGATGAAATAAACGAAATCATAATATTTTCAATAGACTTGGTAGGTATACATTTTTTTAAATTTGACACTAAGCTTTACATAATTCGGTGTTTGCTTTAAATTCTTATTTAAGATTTAGAATAGTAGGGCGAGAATTATATTGGATATTTACAATGACTTCTTTTGTTTTTGTTTTCACGATGTTATCACTTTCGTTTAAAATGGATGTGTCGAAAGTTTCATATACCCCATATAAATTGGGACTTGGACACATATGCTACCACTAGTATTAGGTTATTTCTAAAATTTTCCAGTAGTTTTTTTTTAGAAAATAGCAAAGCACTATTGAAAATCGAGCTCTCACTGCAGGAAACCCAGTGAGAGATTCCCGTTAAATTCCCACCTAGGAACTAAACTTTTTGCATTATTTACAACTTTTTGAACATCCTGGACACTTACAATTTTTACCGATTTTTATTTTAGTATCTTATGGATGTAGTATAGTATTATTGAAAACGATTTCGTCTTAAGTCTCTACAATTTAATCCAAGAGAAGTTTGAGATTATTCTAGCTATAAGTAATAGAGATTGGGACATCGAATTTTTTCGTTAACCAATATTGTTATTTACAAATATAATTCAGCACAGAATTAATTAAATTTAATCAGTTAAAAATCATCGATAAAAACTGAATATACGATTTGTTGTTGCTTTGAAAAGCCACTATAATAGTGGCCGAGAACCCATTGTAAGTATCTACATTTTTTATATTAATTATGTATTTATTTTTACTTCGTTTTTTATTTCACTTCTTACTATATAGGTTAGAATCCAGTAGTACTTATTAAAAAGTATTTTATTAATGAGGTAACTGCAAGACAGATGTAGACTAAAAACAAATAATTGATAAAGATGGAACGATTTAAATACTTAATAAGATATCAAAGTTTGATAATTATTTTAATTCTCAATACTTAAACTAGTTATTTATTAAATGAACACCAGTTAAGCATTGACAGCAGTATTGCATGGTATTTTCATACTACCTATGTGCATGTGACGCTTTATAAAAAATAATGTTTTTCTATACAACTTAAACTTTTAGCTTTTTTCCATTTTTCAGACCATGAATATTGCGTCAGTTTAAAATGAGCTATTCGATATTCAGTTCAGGATTTTTTCCGAAAGTAACTTTTATAAATTGTTGGATGTTTTCAAATGTTTCTATGTTGGTATAGAGTTCGAAAGCTGTATGTATTCGTTAATACTACGAGGTACCTATATAACATTGTGCTTGAAATAATCTTGCATAAAAAAACTTGAACAATTTTCTCGATTTTTTGTTATGCGTATTCCGAGTATTATTCCGGTGAATTAAAATGTGTTATGTTCAGGATTTAAATATAAAATAAATATAATATTTATAAATAAACTCGGTGTTTTTACATCACACCGAGAATCGTTTATTGTAGTGTTATAGACTCTCGCGTTGGTTTTGTTCATATGTTTGTATGTAGGAATGTACTAACAAAAAAAACTACCTTCAACGTCATATTATTTTATAACAATGAGGACTGTATGCTAGTGTAGTGCATAATACTGCCAGCCAGTCACGACGATACCTGTTGGTGAATGATTTTTTTATATTATATAATTTAATCGACCGTCGGTGTCAATTCTGGTGTTTACAGGTTGTGCGTTCGTCACGTACACGACCAAACAGAACGCCATTGCGGCCATAAAGGGTATGCATCACTCGCAGACCATGGAGGGCTGCACGTGTCCTCTGGTAGTCAAATTCGCGGACACCCAAAAGGAAAAGGACCAGAAACGCATGCAGCAGATGCAAGCGAACCTGTGGGGTCTGGCAGCGACCGGTGGCAACAGCGTACCCACCGCCCAGTACTTGGCCCTCGGCGTGCTGGCCAATCAGCAGATGAACGTAATTATACTATTATTTATTATATTTGACACGATTATTATACTCGACCGTGTTTTTCATCGACGAAACGCGCGTACTACCCTCTCGTGCTCGCTGCAGGCGTACGGAAAGGAATGACGAGGGTGCGAAACTCGGAGCTTTTTAAGATTTGCTTTGGCTTTTGACACGTTTTTTTTAAACTCTTTTCTTTACCGCCGTTACATTTCTGACGTGTCTCAGTCGTCTATCGTCGTCGTGCAAACCAGCTCACCAAACGTCTATATTATAATATCTCTTTCGTTGACTGTTCATACGCGCCATCAAAGTAGTCGTCTACGTATAGTGTGTTTCTGGAAGAATTTATATAGTTTTACGACTTTTAAACAAGTCGTGATGTATTCCAGATGCTGCATGCACCCTGTACAACATTATATACATATTATATATCGCGTCGTAGCGGTAAATGTTGTACATTGCAGTGCGCTCGCTTAGTGTTCAAACTTAATATACCAGCCAACCCGCGAGATTCCTCTTGTAGGTACACCTCGGATGCTCGACATAATCGCCTCCGTCTATATAAGCATACGCCACTGATAGTTTGAAAAGTTATTCGCGTCACCCTCGCGTCGGTGTCAACTGTTGACGTTTCGAAGCGAATACCCGATTTCCTTCCCGTGCAGCGCTTTACACCGGGATAATGACATTTTCACGTGACACTTATTATACTATCGATTATATTCTAATATAGAAGTGTACTAACACGGTTTGCGAATAATTTAATAACGGACTTTTAGCCCTTTCCTAATAATAATATTATTATTATTGTGTTTATTGTGTTTAAACGCTGCAAACATCTTTATCGAGCAGAAATCTCGTTACGTCGTTGTATACCTATGTATACATATTCACGGTTGCACTGTGCCTGCGTTGATTGCAAAATCCGCTCACAGCACGGCGTTCGACTAAATCCTCCTCCTCCTCTTACCTAATCGTTTTCTAATTAAACTTATAAACTGTTCTGCAGCGCGCCGTGTTTATGCGCGTTTTATGGAGTTATAGTAATGAAACTAACCCCTTGCAGAATGCTCCCGTGGGTGTAAATGGCAATGTAATAAACTTGGTGATTCTGAGCGACTCCGCGAAAACTTTGACCGTAAAAGTATTTTGCCTGTTCGGGTTATTCGCCAAAATAATTTCGTCCATTTTATAAACGCTCCGGACCGTCGTCATGTCTTCTCGAAACGATTGATAACGAGTTTGTCGTTACACGTCTCACCAAAAACCATCAGTGTGTGTAGATTTACGAAGTTCATTTATTGTAAAAAAAATCTTATTCATTATTCGGGTGACTGTGAAATCAGAACTTCCTAAATTCTTCAACATTTTTGTTGACTTTTAATTTTGCGTGAAAGGTCAACATGTGCGAGAAACCTCCACGTCGTGATATTTGAATATTTGATACATATACATATGCTGTACCGCCTGTATCTGTACAATAAAAAATATTATATGGTGTATGATAGATACACATCGACTCCTCCAATGAAAAGGGAAGTAACTCGAATTTTATCATTTTTCAGTAGAGCTATTTTAAGGTTTAACTTAAATTACTATTAATTATAATTTTTTAACGATTTTTTTTTAAAATTTTATTTATGTACTCTTGTTGTATGTTTGAATATAATATTATCACCATAATTCTGTTGTTTTTTAACCTCCACAGTAGATGTTTAATGGAGAATAAGTGTAAGTTACTTCTTTTTTCAGGGGGAAAAAAGTTTTTCAGGGAGTAACTCGAGTTACTTCTTTTTTTCTGGGAAAAATCATTTATTATAAAGAAGTAACTCGAGTTACTTCTTTAATCTTGGGTAAATATTTTACGAGTTTAATTCGATTATGAATCGTATTATTATTTAATATTTTATGTTATTACTTAGCTGATAACAATACTATAATCAATGCTATCATTAAAAACTATAAATAAAAATATATGCATTCAAATAATTAACAATAAATTATTGTATTTAAAATACAAAAATGAGTTACTTCCATTATTTCGGGGAATGTTGATTTAAAAATAGAAGTAACTTAAGATACGTCCTTTTTCACCGGAAATGTTATCATGTGAGATTATAAATATATTTTAATATTATGAATTCTAACCTCTCTGGAATAGTAAAGTTACTGCCGTTTTCGTAGGAGATAGAGAAAAAAATCCGTTATCAGATTTCATCAAAAAGTGAAAAATGATAAAATTCGAGTTACTTCCCTTTTCATTGGAGGAGTCGACATGTTTAATAATATTCTATTTTTGTATACACCATTATATATGGCTTACTGTTCCGAAATTGGGTTTAGTTCTTTTCGAACAGCCACATTAATCTTAAATTAAAATCCCATTTGGTAAGCAGTAGTAGTATTATACGTATTTACGATTCGGAAGGAGGTAGATGACGGTGATTCGTAGAATTCGAAATGGTGGGAAGCCTGTAGGCGACAAAGGTTAGGTTGCAAAGCGTTTTTACGACGTTAATCGTTTAACATATTTTCTGTCTCCGTGTAAAACGATTGGGTTGATATACATATTTAATAAAATACGATACGAATATATTGCGTTTACTTTCAAAACTCGAATTTTATTGATTTTCACCGCAGACACGTTTTCCGCTAAATTACATTTCAACGCGCCCCTTGCCCTTTCCGCGTTTCAGACGAACGACAAATGTGTGGATTCCAGGGCCCTTTTTATTGCGGTAACAGTCATAATATAAAAAATATCGTTCTATCATTAATCTAAATATTGTAGTATCGCGTCGCTTATTAATATCGCCGTCTTCGGACGTACACCATTCGGGCGTGAACGCAATTTTATTAATTGTCTCTACTCGTGATGCTATGGAAAATTTAAATCAAATCTACATGCGCGGAAGTGCAGCTCTTTGTCAACCTCCCATTGTCGTTATAGATATTGAAAAAAAAACATCTCCTGCGTAACAATTTATTAGAGACACACAATAACAGATCTAATCAGCACGTCGTTGATATTATAATATAATCTTTGATTGTTTTATACGTCGACACGTGTGCTAATCGTGCACTGTTTGGAAACTGCAAAATATTACACGCCATATGTACGCATTTTCAATTTTTTGACAGGCTTTTTTCTCATTCAGTAACTTGCAAACAAATACGGGTGATAAAAAATACATCATAATATTGTTATAACAACGTAACTCGAGAGGTGTAGGATTTTTGTCCTGTGATTGTCGGCAAACGCTTTCTGAGAGACAGCCCCTCTATATCCCCCCCCCCATCCGAACAAACTAGGTGCGCGCACTGTTGTCTGTAGTGGTGGAAGTGTTTCGGCCGACGGTGATGTGCACAAAGTGTCGTACGACTGTCGATGAGTAACGTTTCTGTTATTTTGTGATTCGCAGAATGACACGAATTCGCTGTCGTCGCAAGTGCTCCAGCAGATCCAGCTGAACGCCGCCGCCGCCGCCGTGGCGGCCAACAACAACAACAACCACCAGCTGAACAATCTGCTTTTGACCAGCAACACAGGTGCGTTTTTCTTGGGTAATAACTTGTCCGCGTGCGTGTAAACGTCACGGTACAGCCGAATTACCGGTGTATTGTGAGTTGTGACGCGTAAAAGTGGGCAATATATTATTACTAATCATAATAATATTATAATATACATTGTATATACGCGAGTGTACGACGCAATTCTTTTGAAAACTCGCTGCCGCAACTTTATTAGGTAGAGAAAAAAAAATCGCGACCAGCTTGTGTATTTTTACGACTCTTTTTACCGTGTTTTATTTAAATTTTTCTAAAATGTTATTATATTCCGTTTCGATATTATTCATTTCCGGTACGCAGGTATTCACTATATACCTACTTAATATATTGTTGTTTCTTATCAGTCAAAACGCATATTATAATACTAAGACGACGATTGAACGTTTGAATATTACGTATGTGTTCGCGCATACAAATGTAAAACATAATAACTTGGACTGTAATTCGTATACATCGTCGATCTCGCATTGAACACACCCAAAGCAGATGATCGTTTAAAACATGTTAAACAACGCAAAAAGGACATCAGAATATATTGCCGTAATTCGTTACCGACGGCCGATGCCGTTTCGAAAATGCATAAACGGCAATCATCCGTAGCCGTCAAAGTGTGCAATAAATTTATCGAAAACCATATTATTTATATTATGATGCTCTCGAGCATTGCTAATACCGGGTGATCCATTTAATGTAGAACACTAGTTTTATTAGGTTATAAAAACTATAAAACATTTTTATATTTATATTTAAGAATTAAAAAATTAATTATTTTTACTTTTAACGGATTTTTGAAATCTTACTTTTATATGACAATTTGTACTTTTAATTCCTCATTCCAAAACAGAATAGTTTTTGGCGTACTTCGATGTAAATAAAAATCGAATTTTGTACGAGTATATTTTATTTGAGTGGTAGTGATACCGCAGCGGTCCCGCAAAATAATAGTTCACTACTCCACACATCTAAAAACTTAAAATAAAGTTATAACTCTTAAACTATACTTATAAGTTACAAGTAATACACTAATTGTTAGAAATTTGATTTTTATAATTTGAAATATGTAATACTTTTAACAATATTCTGCTCCAAAATATGAAATAGAAATAGTTACGAAAACGTAGACGAATGCTAAAGAGTGTCTTACGTTAAATGGGTCATCCGGTATATTTATTTTTTTTTTGAAATGTCACGCTCATTTTAACCGACGACAGTTCTGCTGGAAATATATCTGTTTACATGGGTGGGTTTTATGAGGTCGTCGAGTGTATGTCAATATTTTAAAATAACATATATATTACACAAAGTTTTAAGTAGTTTAACGTCATATTCTAAACGCTACTTACCGCGGACCTGTTATACGTAACGTCGGGACGAACGTTTTTTTATCCTTAAAACATGTTGCGAAGTAAAAATGTCGCTTATATGAACTTATTTATTCATTAGGTACCCACGACCGTCGACCTACCTAATACTATAATATATTATCTATTCATTACCTACTATTATAATATTATGTAATCTATTTATGCTATTTTTTTGCTCAATAAACTGTCTGTGGCGGTGTTATTCTATTCGTCTGCTCTATACCCGTAGAATAATATAGTAGGTACTATACTGTTGTACAACGGGCGTTTTTGTTATTATAATTTTTGTTATAAAATATCATTAATTTCATGTGACCCCCAATATTCAGGTGCGCTCAAATCCCCGTATCATGTCCAGACGTCCCATTACCATCCCACACATGTAGATACCGTGTCACCTCGGCGTTTAGATTACACCGATCCTTTCTATACAGGCTACCAGAACTTGTCAGCGTCGCCGCCGAGCCTGGGAGATCTGAACCCTGGAAACTTGCAGAACTTGTCGACGCTCGCCAATTTGTCCGTCGGAAACCCTAGTGAGTACAACGTGTCATATTTTCGTTATTGTGTAATGTTTTTATGTTGTTTGAAACGTTTGCATATCTGTTGCTATTGTAACATTATATATATATATATATTATTATATCATAATATAATGTGTAGTATAACAATATTATAATATTATATAGCTCAAATAATAAAATTAACAGTTATAATACATACTTATAATAGTTAAATAATAATTATTACTTTTTTGCGATTTAATCGGGTATTACTACCACATGCCGTTTTCAGCGTTTGAAATTCAAACTAGAATTTATTTATGTAAATGATTGTTATTTCAATATCCCACGTTAATTACCATTATAATTTCTATTTAAATGTAACGAATAATTGATAAATTATGATAGTTAGTATACCTTTACATATTAATTCGGTTTAAATTTTAATTATTTAATAGGCCGATTACTTTTCTAACCACGGACCAGCTAATAACACTCCATTTACTATCGTTGGGGTCATGCTGGTTACCGAAACTCTGTATATTTATATTTGTATTATATTATTTACATTTTGGTTTAGTATGCTTACGGGGGTATATTATATGATTAAAGTTTAAAGTTTTAGCTCAATGATATAATGGCATTGTATATAACTGGTGACGAATTGTGAATTTAAATAAAAAATTGTATTGTTAAATGAGAACAATAAAAGTAGAATACCAAGACGGGCTAAGTACTGCGTATAGAATGTTCTTTGTGTATAGGTAAATGTCGAGCGTGTTTTACGCACAGAAAGTAAAACAAATTATGTACAATTAGTGAAATAATTTTTATTTTATTTGTGTTTTCAACGAGAAGTTTAAATTTATTTTAATTTCGGATGACATGGCGTTAGAACTTTATGTGCCTGCCTACCTTTTTTTTTTATAAGTGTATTTTATTTTGCTCGTTTACCTGCAAGGCAACAAACAGTTAGGGTTTTATTTTCCTTCTATTTCGCCCACAGTAACCTTTTTTTTTTTAAAACGAGCCGACTTTAAAACATTTCACATTTCCCGACCGACCGGTGCGGTGTTCCTTATAAATGCTCGCCGCCGCCGTGATGCCCTTCTAATAATAATGTACGCCCGAATTCCAAGTGCGGCAACCACGTGACGACTGCACGTCTATTGCAATATGTGCTGACTGTATTTAAAACCGTTGCTTTTATTATTTTTGGACAAGAGCCAAGAACAAAAAGTTGGAAAACATTAGTTTTTTCACGCACCTGCCCTTTAGGCCTTTAGGGCGATTATTGACGCAGTCAGCCTTAAACGAAGTATTGTGAAAAATGACAATAATTTAACAGTTAGGTATTATTCAAATAACAGTTATCAGCTAAGATAGAAAATTATCTTGGTATAGTGTTAGAAACCATAATATCAAGATGAGCAAAAATTAATCGGGCTGCAATTCGGATTAGACCTTTTTTCCTAGATATCTTTGAAACGTAAATAGTATGCACCCATTCGAGTTCGTTGTATGTGGTCGGTAAACCATTATTGGTTGTCGCGTGATCATGCGATTAAATAGAAAAACCGTACCGGTTTTGCGTGGAATGGAACTACTGTCGTTATTTTCCGACGCGAGATGCGGACAACCACTTTATCTGCACTCGAGAGCCGAACCGTCATTTCGCTAACAAACATACTTGTAACATCATCTTTAAAAATGTAAACATAATCCTGGTTCAAAGAATTAATGACTCGTCGACAGTCAAAGATATAAATCAACTTAAATCTAGAAAAATTTTTATTGGTACAATCCAACCCAGTACAAAGCTCACCAGAAAAAGAAATGACCTAACGGATGGAAAGATGAGAATAAAAAACACCTTGAGGCTTATAAAATATAAACTGCCTGAAGTACAGAACTGGTAATTGGTGGGGGGGAGAGTAAAAGCATTAAACAGCTTAAGTACAGGTGTTGTACGATGAAAAACTACCTGCACTAAAAAAATGGAACATTAAGGATAATAGAAACAACCAATTGCGAATGCGGTGAAACACAATGAAGCATCCACTGTACAATATTTTCTAGTTGGGGAACCACTTGCAGTGATGAAAATAATTTCCTCCTGACGACCGACAAAGCGGCAGCATTGTTACTATTTGGACTACAAAGATTTGAAAGTGAAGGAGTCAAAATATGTGCAAAAATAAAAATATAAACCTGCTACCAAGCCGACCAGATGAAGTTGTCATTCACCTCTGGTGAAAATTTGATAGTACCTATATATATATCTCTTCACTCGTGTCCGCCGCTTGGTCTCCGGCGAAACGATTATTTTGTTACATCCTAATGTCTTAGCTTAGTAGTTAATCACTCATTTAACTGCATTATAGTATTGTACGTATATCATACAACCGTAGTTGCGTATATCGTTTTTATGATTATTGTTATTATTACTAATATACAACTACTGAACTACTCCTACTACCATAACTGCAATTCTATGGTGGCACTGGACTGTTAATTGAATGAACAAAACATTTCAAAATAATTGGCATTTTGAATAATTAATTAAACTTAATAAATGAACATGCAACAATAGTAATATGTAATATACATAATATATAATATAGTTTAATGATTAGACTCTATAATCATATATTCTTTCGTATCTGAGTTTACTGCTGGGTGACTTCTCTCATCACGTCTCCTATCTTCATGTCTTGTATATTATAAAAATAATTTTTTCGCACATTTGCTTATTGTAAATACCAATACAGATTGTACCTATATAAACCAATAAATGTTAAAAAAAAAATTAACATGCATTGATATGGAGTACCAATAAATAACAAAATAATCTAATACAATTATAACTACATACCGCTGTTGAAAATAATATATATCAACACCTTTCTGCTCGACAATAGTAACTAAAATAATTTTTTCTAGTAAACAAAAATGAATAAACTCAGGAATGTCAAAATATTACAATTTAAAAATACTCGTAACTAAATTTAAAATTAAAATATTGTAAAAACTAAAGTACCTACTTACCTAACAAAGTGTAGTACGATTTTCATTTCTCAAATTGGTTCTGTTGAACGTAAATTTGTCATGAAGTATATACATTCGTAAGCATGATTTAAGATAATATATTGGTTACCCTTCGGCCTTCGCGCTATGGTAAAATACCTTTCGAATTGATTTATGATGGGATGACTATATAAAACAGCTGTGCAAAATAACTAATAGCAACTCATGTTCAGAACCAATAAATACTTTTATACATCTATAATCGTAGGTTTACGGTTAATTATAATAATATTACCATTTGGAGTGCTACACATTATTTTTTATACTAGTCGTTTCATGTCACCTTATAGAAGCCAATTGATAACCAGTATAATATTATCTTAAATCGTGGTATTCGTAAGGCGGAGACGACACGTGTGGTTTACATTATTTTCAGTAAATTTTATATACTTTATACTTGATATAGTCGATAAGTAAAATAAAATATAGATCAATCAATTGTTCCAGATATTTCTCAATACCACAATAAAATTGATGTATACGATAATAAACAAAAAATGTTAAATCTTATTTTTGAAAATAATTGTTGTAACCATACATTGGATATTCTGATGGCTACATAAAAATAAGAAAATATGCAAAAAATAAACGTTTATTTGCACTAACGTCTAAAATATGCTAAATGTATTTTTGCATTTGGTATGGCAATAATTAATGACTATTTGGTTGCATTTTTTTTCGCATAATATTTTGAACTGAATGAAATTCATCGATATGCTAAATCATTAAATTCACAGTCCTGGTGTGTGCCATTATACGCTGCCGTATACGTGTCTGCGGCGATAACCGGAGACGCGCACCAACAAAATTATAATACAAACGATGATAATAATAATCATAATAATACTTGAACCGGAAGTATTTCCTTGTATAGCGCGTGGTCGATTGACAGTCTCTTTGTGTCGTCATCGTCAACCGAATTATATATTTTATTATTTGAATATGATATAACGGCGCCATTTTTTTTTGCCCCCTGGCTTCCGTTAATTATATTAATTATTATTCATGATCGGTTAGCAGCAGGTAACTGACACGTCTATACTTGGCGTGTGTTTTTCATAAAATTACGTTTTCGTGTTCTATAATATAATGTTATATTTGTGGTGTCTCTTAGTGTTATTTTACCATAATCATTTTTTATTTTCCAGTAGTCAACTCTGTGAACATGCAGAATCTAGTCACGTTGGCCGCGATGGGAGCAAATTCCGTCTCGCCCACAGGTAAACCACCATTAATGAATTATCGTTATACTTAATTATCGATCTTATACATTTTTTTTTTGGGGGGGGGGGGCTTTCTCGATCATACGACCTCTGTTCAATTAAAGTTGATGGGTGAAACGGACAAAATCCAATTGACCGTATTGGCCAGGTTTAGTGTTTTTAGGGTTTTATTGTAATTACAAATATTGAGTTAGCTAATTTTAGGTGTTAGATATATGACGAAACTTCAACGATATTATTCATACTACTAATTTTGAAATAGGTAAGTGGCCAATGGAATATTTCAAATCAGTTCAGCCAATTATTATTAACCATCAATCATCATTAATCAATATAAAAAAAAATTGTCTGAAATTCCGAGATCTTTTAAAGTATTTATTATTTGTTTACTAGACATATAATAAAACGGTTGAACAGACATTATTTTGATACATATAATTATATATAAGCATATTATAAAAAAATCACACAGAGTTAATATTTTTTTAAAGTCAAAATTATGTCATGTAAAAACTGTGAAAAGATAATAAATAATACATTTTTTAGTACAAAACGATTATATAATTTCTCAATATTATTTTAGGTGCGACATTGACTTAAACAATTGGTGAAGTTAAATGTAATTAGCAAAAAAAAAAAAATCAGTGAAACCTGCCAACTCAACTAAATGTTATTCGGAATATAAACGATGCGTATAGTTAAATTTTTAACGAGCCCAGTCATTGCATAAAATAATATTCAATATATAACTGAATGAAAATTAGTTGCAATAGATGTATTTTATAATATTTATTGTATTATAAGTCATATTGTGTCAGTCGATCCAAATTATACTCCAGGTTTTAATTAATTAGAAATGCAATTTCGCATCGGGGCTTTTCCTCAAAAGTTTTGAATGTCGTCTACAAGATTATGGAAGTGCTTAAAAAGTTACTAGAGGAAAATGAAATAATAACTGGTACAGAATATGCGCGTACAATAATGTTTTTCAATGTGCCGTTATCTTTCATATTTTATTATAGTACTGCTGTGGAACCCACAACCACCGTTTTAGTTTTTAAACACTATAATTTTTTTTATACGCATGCCTTTTGCAATACACTTAGAGTCTGCTGTTCGAGTAGTAATCTATTAGTGACGAATATTTTTCAAATGATAATTTTTTATTACATATAAGTAATATATTACTAAATTTATTAGTTATTTATATTTCACTTTAACCGGTCGAGAAAGCTATGTTACTATTTATGAAGTGTATTATATAATATTATTTGATTGTATAAGATATCCATGCAAATTAATTTTAAACAGTAAATCTCAAGAAACAATAATTAAATCAAATCATGTTTGTTATTTTAGGGTCCAGTTCGTCTAGTCTAAGTAGTTCAGGTTGGTTTATTTTACAGGGTTTTATGTCGATTCATATACTATTTATTTTTTTTTTTTTATTGAAATAATTATCTTCGGCCACTTGGTTTTATGTGTCTGTATTTGTTTTGTTTCCTGATTATTTCTAAGTTAATTTTGCTTAATGTAATGCATTTGCATGATTTTTATTTTTATTTGGTGTAACAATAATTAATACGTTTTGCCTTGAATATTCGAATATTATTATTTTTTAGATTTTATCGCATAAATATTACTTTTACGACCATCCATTCGTTATCTATTAGTTAAAACAATTAACGCAATACAATTATTGAACCAATCAATATAATATATTTACTTTTATTTTTCATTTGAATTAAACTATATTCAAAAGGTTGATAATTGTAAATTAATATGCATCTGCATCATACATCCAATAATACTGTATCAATATAATAGTTTTGGCAAAATACTGTTATATTAAAATAATATGTTTAAACACTTTAATTTTAAATCAGAGTATAATAATTCATATCTATTATACTTGGTGGCAGGTTTTTTTATTAATTAGTTATGACTTATTGATATAAAATAATATTATTAATCACAAGATTCATAGTTTTATCGTTTTTAACCTTGCAAAACATTGAAACCTTACTATAAAATAAAATAAAACATAGGTATGTTTAATTTCAGCAAGTTGGATTTAAAAAAAAATATTTTTCTTCAGACTTAGTCTATTTGGCTTAATTTTGACAAGGTTGTTTTAAGATTGTGTAAATTAGTTAACTTAGCTTAACACAAATATTTTTTTCTTAATTTAAAGTTTATTTATAAGTATTATTATAACAAACGCTTTATTTAAAATTAACCAAAACTTTTGAAATGGCTTAAATAGACGCCCAGAGTCCATCCCTATAAATATTAATATTTAAAGTATCCAGAGATGATACATGATATATGTGATAATATATTATAGTAATTAGTTGTTTAATTGTGGAAATTATATACTAATTATAAATACAAGTTAACTTATTTCACGTTCCTTCTTACCGAAAAATATTTATTTTATTTTATGTATACTAATTCATTACTATGTCAAAGCCATCTAAACAAAACACATTATACACAACTAGTCTGTAACAATAGGATTTATGACTTTTCTTAGTTAAGAAATTGCATGTTTTTTTTTGTTAAGTACTTACTGGTAAGATCATAATATAATGGAAGTAGAATACCTAGTACTAAATTTTGGATAATATAATTTTATTCATGATAATTTATACTTCCGTTGAATATATGCTTTTGTATTGCACATTATTTTTAAAGTTCGCTAAATGCCATGTGTAAAAAGTACCAACTACATATTATTATTATTATTATTATTATAATAAATATTATTTACCTACCCTTGGAACCAAATAATGTTGAGTAATGTTAAATATTAATATTATATAATATTAGCGATTTGTTTTATCAATAATAGTTTGTTTGTGTAATATATTTTTTGTAAATGCTTGAAGTCCATTTACGACTTGGTTATTTTTTTGTTTTTGGAAAATTTAACTGGGATAAATATTTGAATATATTTCAAACCGTGCTTACCTACAATAATTATAAATAATCCAAAAAGTGTATATTTTATATGAGATTTAATGTTCTTTGTTATATGTTTGGAATTTTAGCACGTTACTTATATATGTACCTATATAGTTATGCATATTAACGCTTTGTTACATATAATAACGTGGAATTTAGAGATGCGTTTTTAATACAGCGATTTTGTGTTTCAGCTCTGTCAAGTTTGTCGCCTACGTCTGCAGCCGCTGCAGGTTTGTACAATTTATTACTTCTTATGTATATTTTTGTATCCCATGTTCGGTTATTATTATTATTTTACATTTTAATACTCCTCGCGTTTCCTTTTGTTTTTACTGTTTCGTTGTATGTTTGTTTTTTTTCTCATTTGACTCCATACTTTTCTTTTCTAGTTTTATTTGGGAAAAATTCCGGTAAGTGGTCTTGGAATATGTGTGTGTGTGTGTGTGTGTGTGTGTGTGTGTGTGTACGTGTGATTGTATTTATAAGCATTGATTGTTATTGTTTTCTTTTTGTTTTGTTTTTCCTTTAATCTTGCGAAAAAAAACACGTGTGTGTGTATATATATATATATATATATATCACAATAATATGTGTTATAATGTAGTGTGTGTAACTTGCAGGTGAGATTACAATAATAATATAATACGTGTAACGTGTCTTGTGTATGTCTGGCTATAAAACGATAATTATTGTCCCGTCAAGAGTGCTGTTGTCTCCGCGTGTCTATCCCTACACTTTATACTTCGTCACAATCAACACAAATCCGATATTTTTTTTTGTTAAGAGTGAACTGTTTTTATTAACATACAGCGAAACTTAAACCACTTATGTTATCGTTCTAAATATTTGCGTGTTTCGGTTTTGTTTTGTTTTGTTTTGTAGGTCTTTTGGCAGGCACCAACGGCACGAACGGCGGTACATACGGTTCGTCGCTGAACGCACTCGGTCTCACGCTGGCCGACCTTAACTCCAACCAGTTCGCCATGCCACAATCGCCACCGGCCAGTTCGCCACTCTACTTTTTGAACAACAACAATAACAACAACAACAGTCGTGAGTACAGCAATTAATTGGATGACGTTTAAGGAAACAAAAACAAAATATATCGCACCCTCGCCGCCGCGCCGTCTTTTAAAAACAACCCCATCGCGCGTCGGGTGGTTAATCCGAAGAACTTAACAGGGGAAATAATAAAATATAAACTCTCCACCTTGTTTAGTCCGAGGGAGAAATCAAATAGCACAACAATGCAGTATCGCGTTGGGCGAAGCATTTTTTTGTAAACGTGACAGCTAGAAGTAATGCGTATATATTTCACGAGACGCGTTTAAAACCGTCAAATTTCATGATCCCCAGGGTTCCTTGTTCTTTCCAAAAAGCGAACAATTATTTTATTATCCGATGTGTTTTGAACGAGTTATTATAAACTTTTCTTTTTTATTACTTATATAATATTGACTTTCTTGAGTATCGTGGCGGTGCTGCCGCATTGTTCGTATAGTAGACAACAGAACAATGCGATATCGATGAAGTGGTGGTGCGCACAACTCGGAAAAATCGATTCCCAGTGTCCGCAATAATATAAAAACAGACATTTATTCGTTTGAGGTAGATTCTATCATTAAGAACTTCCATTTTGCCATTAAGAAACTTGTAAAATATATAACATTAATTAATATTATATAAAACATGAGTTTATAAATTTTGTTTAAAAGCTAGCATAATATGTTAGGATGTATAATAGGGATGTGGCCTTTCTGACTCTGAAACATATTTTGTAACTATGATAACAATTTTTTAGTAGGTACTAAGATATTAATTGAGAATTTAACAAAAAATTAAGTTCTGTATAAGGATTATTCAATTTGTCAGTACTTGCAGGAGTGCCGGGACACTCGTATTATATCGTTTTTCATTTTGTTTCATGACAGTCAGTTTGTTTCCTTCATATTTTCTTATACTTATTCGCTAAGATGTCTTCAAAATAGTTTTATTGATCGGATAAACTGAATTGCAAAATATTATAGTTACGTGATTACGACACAATCATGGAAAAAATTCAACTTCTCAAAAATTGATATTCAAGTACCTACGCATTTATGTTTCCCGACTACGTAAAATATGTTATCTACGCTTGGCTTGTTGTGCCTCGTGGTAGTCATTATTTTTTATCATCCCCCTGAACTAAAACTCTTTAGATACGCGCCCGTGATACCGAATTATCGATATTTCCAATAAAGATTACAAATATTACCTATATAATAATATAATATATTATATTTTATAGCTTCATATATAATAAACATAAATGTTAAACAATTTAAAAGATTGTACTGTACAATGTCTAAAACAAAACTTTTATTAACATTTGAGAAATATACATTGTTCATAATGCTCTTAACATAAAATTTATTTAGTGTTCTTTGGAACGTTTTGAATTATGACACTATGTAGGGCAGGATTTAACTATGGAAAAATAAACTATAAATTATTCGGTTCACCGTTAAAGTACTTATCCTGATTAATACAACCCTAAATAATTTCATAAACTAAATTTCCCAAGTATATCGTATTAATCTTCAACAGATGGCATCTCAATCAAACATAATTATTTCTTGAATATAACTGATACATGTAAAAAAAAAATTAAAACCATTTTTTTTTTTTTTATATATATAGACACGTGTTTGTTTCTCCTAAAGTACCTACCTATATTACAATAACTTTTTGTTATGCTCATGAAGTATTAAATAATTGAATGTTACAGATATCCCAATTATAATATTACATTATAATGCTTTTATACAATGTAGATTGCGAGGGATCAATGATTATATATTATAAATATAATATATTCGTGATCACTATTTCCAAAAATGTAATATCGTGTGATAGAAATATTTAAAATAAATACTATATTTTTTTTTACAATTTATAGTTTTAATAATAATAATAACTAAGTTGATTTTAGTTGACCATTAAATATTGAAATAAAAATGATTAGGTATTATATTAAGTAATAAAATCCTATAAAATATATTTAAAAAAAATAGTAATCTAAGCTAAACAAATAATATGTTTTTAAATAAAAAATATTTATAAATACATTAACTATTGTCTAATGTTTTTTCTAAATTCAAAATTCATAATTGTGTTTATTTTATTAAATATATTTTAATAATTATCTTGTAGAGGTGAATTAATGGTTCTTTTTTTGTTTGTAACCAACTGTTTAAATAGTGTCCGCAAAAATTATAGTAAGATGAAAATAAAATATGTTTACAAATAATTATATAAATTACCATTAAAAAGGTACGTAAAAACTATAGTAAAATTAGTTTTCCCTCTCTCACATATTTTAAGTATAGTAAACCTGCTTGTAATTCACATTGCAATTACACGGTAAAAATACATGTATATAGATATTTTATATAAAAAAAAAATAACTACGAACAAAACGTGTCTGTGTTTTGTCAATAAAAAATAAATAAATTATGTTCAGTCGTGTTTATCATTTAACTAGGTTAAATAAAAACCTTCAATATTATATCAGTTACGTTCATTGTGCCGACTGCCGAACAATCTAAGTCGTATTCGTAATAACTGTTGTCGCTGTGGATTGTCATCATTCTTATGTCATTCCGTTTAGATGTTTGACAATGATTGGATTTGAAAACAAAACATTTAGATTCGCCTGAACACATTTTTTTTTTGTATCCCTAATCGATTTGTTTGTTTTTTTGCTCCATAATTACACTCAAAATTGGTAATGGTCATAATAATTTTTTACGAAAATAAAATAATTCTCACCTGCAACTGAAAAGGCTTGCGTTTTCTGGGCGTGTCACGTTTATAAAACAAAACTTACTATCGTATAGTGGGTAGTTAATAAGTATTCATTTATGAAGTAAAATAATTCAACGCGTTCCGTAAAACCAGGGTTAGGTCTCCCGAAAATCATTTTAGAAGTTTTAATGCACCAATGTACAAAATGTACCTTTAAAGCATAAATTCGTAAGTTTTGTTTTACTAGCTTTCGGATTCATTTGTACATCATTCATTATGCATGTATTTAAAATGTATAGGTATATTTATTGTGACATTGGTTGTCAGTGACTCAGTATTTTCACTGGTAAATTATATAAACGTCACGTCTCTTCCCACGCCACCCACGCCGCCCTCACAAACTTCCATACTTAGTTGGCTGCTAAATTTTCGCTTTGCTTTATTTATTTATTTAATAATTAATTAGGTAATCAACTATATTTTAACGAACTTTTGTGATCGTCTTGACTTGACCGGCTTCATTTTTTTTTTAATTGACAATGCGCTTTTTTTAATTTTAAAATTTTTTATTCACTATTTAATTTAGACGGGTTGATTGCCTCCTTACATTATTATGTTTACATTTTGTTATGCTATTATTATACTGTTGTGTTTGTTGTATCGTTTGTTATGTACTATGTTGTTGCGTGATTATTTTGTTTAGCGACAAAAGTGTCCAGCAAGCAGCTTGAAGGTCCGGAAGGTGCCAATCTGTTTATATACCATCTCCCCCAGGATTTCGCTGATTCTGATCTCGTGACAATGTTTTTACCATTTGGTAACGTTATATCGGCAAAGGTTTACATTGATAAAGAGACCAAACTGTCCAAGTGTTTCGGTAAGTCGCGCAGGTGCGCATTATACGAGCAGAAAACGATGAAAAATTACGCGTTAAGTTTTACTAATTATCTTTATCACTATTTTCTCTCTTTTTTTTGTTAATTATTGAAAGCGTATGCACAAATTTTTGTATTCCGTCAAACGATACTATATAATTTTGTATCCGTGACATTGAAACTATAACATTGTGAACAAATCACGATTGTCGAAATAGTTGAGGATATTTTCGATACTTTCGTGCGTGCGCCGCGAGGTTGGTCACCGGATACCTTTAACGGGAAACACATTATTTTTTTAACTCTAGTAAAAGGCCAACATACATGTTTTTTTCAGACTTTTTAATTTTTAAATGTTAGGTGGGAGGTTCGGGGGTGGGCAATTGCTCACTTATGCAATCAACCTATATCTGTCCGTTTACAGTTCACCTATTTTTCTCTACCTGTAATTGAAATATTATATACCATAATATGTTGTCATGTTGTAATGTATTGTCCTGCTTTTGCCTGTAGTGCAGTTTTATCTAATCATAATAAATAATAACAGTATTAGACTGTATACTATGCTAATATTATAGACATGCCTGAAAAAAATGACGTGCAACAGTATATCCTGACAAACAATATTCTCGACCGTTAAGAAGACGCAACAGTTGTGAATTAGACCTTATTTTTTTTAATTGCAAGCTCGCGTTCCACGGTAAATTAACTTACCGCATTAGTCAGTAACGTTAGTCATTACCATTAAGAGAACGTAACACGGACATTTGTCGTGTCCGTCTTACAACTGCGTAACCTAGCAAATCTTACGTTAAGCAGATCGCGTTTAGCTCTGTTAGTTTAAATATCGGGGTGAATTGACCTCTTATAAAATTTAAAGTATATATTATTATCCAGAGCATCTCTCACAGGGTTTTATTTGTATTTTAATTTTAAAGCGAGTCATGATTATTTTAAAATTTTAAATTGTTTGTACATCTAAAAATACTCATGACTCGTTTTAAAATTAAAATATAACAAAAAGCCTGTGAGATGCCCTGGATAATAATCTATACTTTAAATTTTATAAGAGGTCAATTCCCTCCAATTTTCTAACTAACGGAGCTAAACGCGATCTGCTGAGGGATAAAATTTGTCATGTTATGTAATTGTAAAATAACAAATGTCCGTGTAACGTCCTCTTAACTACGTGGTATTGTCCATAGCGTGTTCAACTGTAAAAGTAGTCGAAATAAAAACGAACCATTTTACTAGGTACCTAATTAATACTTTGCCACAAAATCGAAACAAAACTTTCGATTTTGGGGCTGGCCCGTAGATTTGCTGGAGTACAAGACTGTACTTGCACGTGATCTAGACAATGAAGACAAAATACACGAGTGGTTGCGTCCTCTTAAATTAATATAACAATGCATGCTTCCCGTAGACCCGTGGTTGACAATATTCCAGAATATAGTTTTTGTTTAGTGCTTTTAGCGGTATTGATCTAATCGCCGCATCTGGTAACAATAATAATATTAATATAATGATAGTAAAAACAATAATAATAGAATCGACAATCTACAACAAACCGTATTGTAATAAATAATAATATTATACTACATTATTATATACTTATGCGCCTTGTCTTACCAACAAATACGCCTGTGGGACAATGCTCGGTAATTGGTTACGTCTCCGTCGCAGCGAATAGGAACATAATATTGTACTCGTCGAATTGCTCGATTAATAATCTTACGCCCACGCCATTGTGACCGCGACAAATAAAAGTACTTATTACCTACTGTTTCGAAAAACTTCAGCTCCAATAAAAATTGACTATCAACATTTCCTCGTCGTAGAACGAAATTCGACGATTAAATTAATTTGTTTTTTTTCCGACTGCTGGCGTAAATTTCGTTCACACTGCAACATTCCACTTCATACTATTCGTTACTCGTCGTACAAGTTCGCCGGAGGAAAGTGTTTTCGAATCACATGATTCAAAAAGACACGTTTGAAACGCAGTTTCCTCTGAAATGGTCCGCTATAAAGATTGTTATTATTTCGTTGTTGGCTATTTATAATGACATGCAGGTGTCCACATTAATAATATTTTTTATACGCGTGCTACAAAAAACGAATTTATTATATTAATTTTACCTTTTCATATAAGGTCATTTCAATATTTGAACTGAGCGCGCGCGTATGTGTGGGGGGGGGAGGGGGTGTTTCGCTCACGTGGCATACGAGTAATTTTCGGAAATGTCGATTTTCAATTTTATTGATATTTCACACCCGGATAATCCCGACCCCGGTGCGACTGGCGGCATCGTCGCGGGCGGTCTCTGCAGACTCTCCGATGCAAATAATGAATTTCGTATTGATTTTCGTCGCAACATTCGAGCCTCCTCTTTACGCGACCGTTCTGGGGAAAAAAAAAAACATACGTATCAAATATTCCGACGAACAATGTAATAATTTTTTTTTCCGAACGTGGTTTTGTCCCGCAGGGTTGGTTTTTATCGCGTAGATGCGATAATAATTCACGGCGTAGACCTCTGCGCGAGACGTGTTGGTTGTCGCGCTGTTGGGTCCGCCTAAAACACAACGGCGAGCATGCATAATAATATTATACTGTTGTATCTATTTGTATTTACTACTGTGAAAACCGTGTACCGCTAGTGCAGTCGAACTTGGTTGACTCGAAATACGTCATTGAGTATTACGATAACTCGGAACTTTTTGTCCGGTCCTTGGCGCACTTCCTATTTCAATAGTGCACGAAAAACAAAAACAAAAAAATATAGGTATTGTGTTTCATTCAATGTTTTTTTTTTTATTGTCATATTATAGGACAAAGGACATAGTTCAAAATGATTTATTTTCGGAAGACATAAAATATTTTTAACAGTTTTTTTTTTTTTTTAATGAATTTTAATTTCGATTTTCGCTCTTTTAAATTTATATTTTACTTGATTGTTTTAATTCAGAATTAAATTTTTAAAGTTATTTCTTTATTGTTTTTAAACCGCATCGTGTGTCACGTTAAAATTACCAACGACATGATTGCATGGGTATTGATATGGTCGGGCATGTAATGCGATCAAAATAATATAAGATCAATAAAAAATAACTACCTATCAAGGTATTATTTTAATTATTCAAATATGAAATATTACGTTAAATTAAAAAATAATACATAATATATTATATGCGTATTAATATTTTCTAATAGTATGTTCACATACATTTGAGTTAACCAAGAAGTTTGACTGTACCGGCGGCTACTCAGCGTTGGTGGGATGGGGGCAGAACAGCCCCGGATAATTATTTATTTAGATAACTCACCACCATTCACCATAATATACTTAAAGATAACTTATAATCGTCATGTATCCACTAAAGTCACCACCTACATGATGATTAGTACAACAATTATCTAGTATATAACCGATATGATTTAATATCAATATCAATGCACCGGATAAAATACTCACAGTTTTTATTTTTTGTTGTCTCCGTCTTATGTAGGGTTCGTGTCGTACGACAACGCGTACAGCGCGCAGGCGGCCATACAGACGATGAACTCGTACCAGGTGGGCAACAAGAGGCTGAAAGTGCAACTCAAGAGACCTAAAGAGGCGTCCAGGCCGTACTAACGGCGCCAACCACCGACCGACCAACAACCAAGCACGATCGTGTATCGCAAGAGCGGTCGTCGTGTACGCGCCTTGTTGTTTTTGTCGAAGAAGACATGAACATTTATAATAATAATTATTATGTGTGTACATAATATTACTTGGTTTCTTTTACTTTTGTTTCGTTTTTTGTTTTTGTTTTCGTTAAGTATTTTGTTTTTTTTTTTTTATATATATATAATATATAAATAATATGTAATTCTACATGACACAGAATGGTAGGAATATTTTTAACGCAGCTTTTGAGGTAAAACAATTCGAGAAAGAAAGATTTTTAGAACTATATATATACACTGAATCACGAAAAATGGAAACATAACTTGATAACATAGGTACTGACATTCTCATTTGAACTATTTAATTATGTATATGTATATATGTCTTATACGTATAAGGAAATATGTCAGACTATTAATATTGTTTTGTTTCCGTGTTTTCTTTTTCATTATTTCTTCTTTTGTTTCGTTCTAATATTTTTATTTCTTTACAAAAGGACCAATTTTTCGTTATTATTTATTATTCTGTGAGACGACGTTTCGACTCGTCTGTTTCATACATGTATGTATGGTTTTACACTTAACACTGAACAGTAGTCTTAAATTAATTAATTTTTGATCGTTAAATGACATCTCTAGACTGCTCTTTTATTATTAATGTGTAATGTTTTTCTTTATCGTTTTCGAACTAATCGTGTATACCCTTGAAATTATTTGTTCGGCAATCAGGGTATTAAGAGAGTATACCCCTAAAGAATTGTAATTTATTTGATAAATAATGATAATAACGTACTAAAATAACATTTGAATTACGCCCCGTAATGGTTCCTGTAGTTTAATAAAAAAAAAAAAAAAAAAATAATAATAATAATACATGTTTAGCGTACAGTTTTGTAAAAATAAGTGGTCAAAATAGTATACTCATAATATGTAATAACTACCTAATAATAATGTTTGTTTTGTTTTTTTCTTTTTTAATTGCAACGACTTATAAAATTAAATTTTGTTCAGTATTAATTTTAATTTATTGTTTTTGCATGTGTTAATAATTTTATAGACTTTTTCCAATTGATGCCATTTTCAATAACTACAAAGACTTACATTTTTGTTTAGGTGATATTATTATGTTCTTTGTGCTTAAAAAAAAAAAAAAAAACACTAAAAAAAATCACGTGTTCATGATTGTGAAAATTTGTCTTTTTTTGTCTTGTGTCCCGTTTGCATTTATATTATATAAAGTAATAATATTGTTGAATAAATGTTTATAATGATATCAATCATCTCGATCGTTGACAGGCATTATTGTGATAAGGATAGCCTAATTTTGTTTTGTTTTATTATTATTAAAATGTTTTTTTTCCATTAATTAAAAGCATCGAAACTTGATATTATATTATATATTTATTTATATACATATATATTATAGCACTGCTACTCGTGAGCTAGTAACTTAGTCAAAATGTATTGAATATTTTTTAAAACTAGTGTTTTGGTGCTAAAGCGATTTTTAACATGTTTTCGTTTATTTTTTTTTTGCATTAGGCCATATTATGTTATGTAATATTAGGTTAAGGTATATAGCCCAAGTGAAATGGTTTGTTTGTTTTGTTTTTTTTTTGTTTCAAAATAATTCTCCTATCCAATTTTTGAAGACTCTTATTATATATATTTAGATAAAACACGTTGTAATATTATGTTTATTGATGTTCACTTATTGTTTGTGAAAGAAAAGTTTTTTGTGTTTAAACATATTTTTTTCTGTTCATTTTTATGAAGTTATATTATATATGATTACTTAATTCAAATACATTTGCATGTAATAATGCCGTACAATTAAGCCTAGTGTTGGTATTTGCGAGTTGATATTATGTGTGTTTGTCTTTTGCAACAATACTTGTATGTACAAAATTGTACTTATACAATGCGTTGCTATTATATTCAGTATCCGGTCTATCTGTCAATATATGGTTCGCTGTTGTCCATCAAAATTAAAATGAGAACAAGTAACAACTAAAATCTTAAATCAATTTAAATTGTAAATGATTCAAGAAAATGATATAAATGGTATAGTTATGGGGCGGGACGTGTAAAAAAAATCTTTAAATAATATATCTAAAGAACTTATATAGATCGTACTTATCGAACGTTAATTATTAGCGGACGGTGGTAGACTATATTAGCCTATATTATAGCCTATATATTCATGGTTTAAACACAAAACTCACAGTTATTTTTCAATATTTGTGGTTTTATTGTGTTGTTGGCCAAAAGTCCCATCTGAAAAACACAATTTTATGTTTTATTTTTACTTAGCTAATGATGATTAACAGTGCTTTTGTGCATCATTGATTAATATATTATTTAACATGTTTACAACAATTCAAAAAAAATTTAAATAATAAATAATTTGAAATTTGGACCTATTGGCTTAGCATTTTAAAATTATATGATAGGTATATAATATTTTGGTTAAATTAACTTTACGGAGATGGACATATATTTTTTCACATTTATAAGAACTTAAGCTGCTCCGTTAAATGAAAACTTTGTTAGGTATTCGTTTCCAGTATCTGTTATGGTGTCTAATATTTTTTAAAAACTATTTACTGGTTTGAAAATCAGCACGAGCTTTACTGCAGTGGTAACACAAAAAAAAAAAGGAGGAAAAGTGGGTGTCGCTCATCTGTACAGTAAGTTATAAGTGGGTCACTGTAATGGATGGTGTTCAATTTGAAATCAATGATATAAAATCATTGTACCTATACGAAATACGATTCTGAACGAAGACAGTCAGTTAATGATATTAGATGGTGTTGTGAATAAAGGAGAAAAAATTCTCGTTTTTCGTTTAATTTTTTTTTTTGTTTTTCCCGGCGGATTTTATAACTACTTGGAATTTTGACCTTCCAAATGCACCAACTATACCTATTCGCTTTCGCGTCGAACAAGATACTGAAATTGAAAATCAAAGCATTATTTTTGCTACTTATCGTGTACACAGGAATAATAAAAAAAAAAAAAATAACGTACATCCTTGTACAGTTAATACATTCATCGTTCCGCTCAGATTCTAAAACTATTTGGTTTATTAATTGATTGGCTGAAACCAGTAAAAGCAGCCTGCCAGTTTTATCGTTGGATTTTCCTGGGCCAACGATGGTATAGAAAACCGCCGTGCTCAAAGAAATAAAACGACTTGGCCCTTCGTCGGGAATAATAATGGAATACAAATAGTGTATCATTGACATAATGGAATTATACTGCACATCAAAGCTAGCGCTAAAAAATAAATTACTCTATAGAAGAATGTCACAATATTGAATGTGCCGGTGACGAGTCATGACGACGGTCGGAGTACGTTTTAAGATTGTATGTCGGCCCAACGATCCATTTTAAAAATGCTATCCCTCGACCAACGGTATGAACCCAAATCACGTGGCCTGGTGACCTTTTGTTTTATCCAGAGCAGTAAATGTATTACAGTCCACTTTTGACGGTTGTACGTGAAAAAGAAAAAAATGGAATTAGCCGATAGGAAATCAAGAAAAAAAAGGTAATTGTAGAACAAACAATGATATTGAGTAGTATACACGTATCTTTGTCATATTCATGATAATATGAAAAAAAATGTAACCTTGGGATATAATTCCCAATAAATGGCTTTTCTAGTGCATAATATAATATCCCAGACAACAAAATTATGTTACCACAATATTTAAAACTTATAATTGTAGTAATAATATTATAAGAACATTATTTAAAAATTCATAAACATTATGATAAAATTATCATGGTAAAAAAAATTATATTTCCATATATTGTTTCATAACATACCCAAAATATTGCACTTAAACATTTCCATAAAAATCGTTTATTATTGTTTATTAAAAATGTTCACAATTTATTAGGTTAGTTATGGTTATTAGGTTTTGAATTTTTTCTGGAATATTTTTGTACAGCTATGTTTATTCTAATTGTATCTGAAAAAAATGTTTTAAATTATTATTTAATTTAAATAAATGTTGCTAACCTATGTTGGTAGCTGAAACAATAGGTACATTATAATATCATAATTTATATTTATATGAGAAACCTATTTATGTTAGACAGAAATAAAATAAAATGTAGAGTACACATTGTAAATAAGTTAATTCCTTCATTGAGACTATATTATGCGATTGGAGTTTATTATATTGGTAAATTTGGTACCATTTTTGTGACTTATGTTAGGCACTAGTAGTTTTTGAATTACAATTTAAACCTATTTATATTATATTTTAATAGTAATTTACAAATATGAGATACAATTTATTTGTACATATTGTATAGCAGGTACGCTTCAAAAAACTATTTAGAACTAATTAGACTAAATATATGCATCATAACTTTGACGTGCAAAATATGAGATTAGCAACTTATTTTCCTATAATGAACGTTTAATGATGTTAAAATGTCTATGAAATATGTTATTTGGGTTTTCAAGGATTAATTGTTTGAATTGTAGGTACCTCTTATTGTATGTACTATATAAATATATAATATATTTCAATAGCCAAATAAGATAATAAAATAAACCATTTCCTAAAAGAATTAATTGATTTAGGAATGATAATGAGGTCCAAACATAATAATCAACGATTCAAGGTAGGTATTTAAAATTTAGATTTTACCTGTTATCAGACGGTAGCTCAATAAAAATGAGAAAAACTGTTTCTTCCTAAACCCATAATGTGAGTAATTCACCAATACATAGTCTTTAAACATGCGACTATTGCGACCAATTACCTACCCTATCATTTCCTAAATCATCGCTGTCCGTTAAAACCGATAATTTATATTATCTGCAAAAGAAAAACATTTGGTTTAATATGTAGTAAAATAATTAAGAAGAATAAACAAAACCACTTATAACAGTTATACAATTGACAAAATAAGATTTTTATTATTTTAATTTGAAAAAAACATTGATTTTGCAAACATTTAAAAATGTGTTTCATTAGGAAAATAATATACAAAATACAGTTTTTGAAAGATATAAATGCTATATTATTTACCGATGATTTTTTTAAACCATTGACCAGTTTGATTTTGTTTTCAAAAGCGTATAAATCTTCATCCATTTCAATGGGAAACCATTGCATTGGATGTTGCATTCATTGATTGTATGATTTTCTCTGTTTTTCCAGTAGTAAAAAATATTTAATATGAGAATAACAAATAATAATAATAACTTTTAAGTATGTAGCTAATTGAAATATAAAAAAAAAACAGAAACTTTTGTTCAGTTGCCTGTACTTAATTTAAAAACAATTAAATATTAATACAAATTTAAAAATTATTAAACAGTTAAAACTGTTTAAAAAAAAAATGAAAACTTGAACTTATTTTCTTATTATGGGGGATTTTTCCAATACAAGTAATTAGAGACATCTATGTTTGAAGTTGATTCTAATACTTCCTGGATACTGGGAGGGTTAGAATAGGAAACGTTCGATATGGAAGCTGATGAAGTATTACCATTTACCGTGATAATTGTCATATAGAGGATACTAATTTCTTTGTGGTGGTTCATCGTATTTTCCCATCTCACCTTCATATAAGAGATTGCTTATTAAATTCTGCATTGTGCATTGTGCTTAACGCGTATGATAAACACGCAATTGCGTGCCACTACTAAATCACCAAATTCATTCAAGTTTTTCTTTTCATTTTCTATGCGGGTTTTTGAATAGAATTCATCATATCAAATACGTCTTGAGACTTATCTTCAATTTCTTTAGAACTTTTGGAAGGTTTTTTAAACTTGTGTGATTATTTTACCGACTTATTGTCTGATACAATTTTAGTATGACTTACCATTTTCATTGGCTCTTCCGGCTCTTCGTTGATTTCATCAGATAGATTAGTAACTCCTTCATTTTCATTCGATTTTGAAATAGTTAAGCATACCTCAATACTTTCGTCATCTTCATCTTCACTGGTTGCACAGTAATTTTGCTAAACCAACAATATTAAAATAATTTCAATAACTTCATAAATATATTTTTGCAAAATTAAAAATGAAAAAGCGGGTAAGTGGATGTCGCTCTGCTGTACAGTGTACAGTAGGTTACAAGTGGGTCACTGTATAATGGATGGTATTAAATTTTAATTCAATGATATAATATCATTGTATACGAAAAACAATTCTGAGCTGAGACGGTTTGTCAGTGTGGATATTTTATTTTATATTTATATTGTTATTTCAGATTATTATACGGTAGCCGGTAAGTTGAATTAATATTATACAATTACAACAAAATAAATGAAATCGTTATTCTTGGTTATTTAATATATAATTTTGCCCAAATTTGATCATAAAATAGCTATAAAAAAAAACTGTACTTATATTATAATATTTTTTAGTTAAAGAATAATAACCTGCTTACGTGGAACCTTGTTTTACATTTTCAATCCTTGGCTATAAAAGTTGAAAATTTTATCAAATTTTAACACTACAAAAATATTTTAAAATTTAAAATTTGATAAATGTTGTAAAAAATCAAACTTATTTAAATGCTTATAAAAAAAAATGTGCCTATGTATTTTTAATATTTTTCAACTACTATTGTAACAATATATTAGGAGCCTTGTATTCAATTTTCAAGATTTTCGACCCAACGAATAAAATTTTGTTGACACATAAAAAAAAAAAACTTAAGATACTGTAAAAAGAATATGTCCGTAAATAGCTAAAAATGAATCAAAATATTTGAAAATTTTATCAAGTATAAGAATTAAATAAATAAACATATGATATAAATTTCAAGTACCTTGAGTTATTCGGTTTTGAAGTACAGCAAAATAAGAAAATCGCTACATGAGAAATCGATTGAATTTCCAATGTTGTAAACATTTGAACTTCTAATGCTCATAAAAATTTAATTTGACCTTCAGGGGGACATTTTTTTTTTTGAAAAAGGTAGGTTAACGTATAAAGAATCTTGAATTACATTTTTAAATATTAGATTTAAAAGTAAAAATTGTTATGAATTTCTAACTGAAAATAATTTGCACATTTTCGTGATTTTTACATAATTTGTTAAAATTTGAACTTTAAATGCTTATAAAAAAAAATTGTGACTATAGATTTTTAATATTTTTCAAAAGTCACTGAACAATATATTAGGATCCTTGTATTAAATTTTCAAGTTTTTTTACCCAAGAAATAAAATTTAATCGACATTCATAGAAAAAAAACCTAAAAAAATGGGAAACTGAGTATGCCTAACTGTAAACAGTTCAACACAATTCAAAATAAATTTTGTCGTGTATAGAAAATGCTAATATAAACAACTAGTCAAAATTGCATGTATCTGCCGTCATGTTTTTAGAGTTATACCAAAATCCAAATTCGATTTTGCTGAAAACCAATTTTGCGTAAAATTATAGTTTTTCCTTAATTTTTCTTTTGTTTTTCCCTGCGCTTTTTAAAACTATTTGGGATTTTAAAAAATGACCTCCTGAATCATTTAGATTCACTTTACCATCAAATAAGATACGGTTGAAGAAAATCGAAGCATTATTTCGACTACTTATCGTGTTCACAGGCACTAAAAAAAATAAAAAAAAAATAAAAAAGCATACATCATTGTAAAATCAATACATTTATCGCTCCGCTCAGAATCTGAAATAAATAATTAACAAATTAAAAATTAAAAATTAAAACAGTGGGTAAGTGGATGTCGTTTTGCTGTAGAGTAGGCCGTAGGGTACAAGTGGGTCACTGTTTATTGGATGGTATTAAATTTGAATTCAATGATTTATAATATTATTGTATACGAAAAACGATTCTGAGCTGAGACGGTTTGTCAGTGTTTGTTTATGTTTTTGTTTAACATAAAATACTTTGTTTCTTTTGTTATATAATACAATTTTTATTATAATGGAATATTATTTTATATAATATTTTTAATAGAAAACTTCTTGTTGTAAAATAATAATACTTATGCTATTCACGCTATTTTACATTGTTTGTCATAACCTCTAAAATGTATAATATGCAATATAATTGATATTATTTTCTTACCACCAACATTACCCACACATGCCCCCTTTTTTTTTACTTTATTAACATCATAATTAATACATATTAGAAAATATCTAAACTACTGGTATACATAATGATAATACAGTCAATACTGAACCAAATACAAATAGAGTAGGTATTATTTTTTTTTTAACTCATTTATGCACCATATCTATTAGGATTTTTTTTAGTTTTTTGTGATTTTCTCAAAGGTTGGTCTTCTTATTTTTCCTTCCCTTGTTGCTCTGTATTTTCCTCTTCTTGCTCCAACCTTTGGAATGTTTTAATCTTTTTTAAAAATATGTTGTTTTTCCTCACTACCCTATTGTTTTGTCTATTATTACCAAATATGATCTAAATAGCAATACCTTCACTATGACACCTTTACTCCACATTTTATTGTTTATATCTTGTACCCATACCCTATCTCCTTTCCTTAATTCTATTTTTTTGTTTACGCTTGTCTTATTGTACTGATCTGTTAGTTTAAATTTTTGTTTCATCAAGAAGTGTGCCTCTAATTTTAGATTCTGAGCGAAGCGATGAATGTATTGGTTTTACAATGATGTGTGTTTTTTTATTTTTTTTTATTTTTTTTTATTTTTTTATTTATTTTTTATTTTATTTTAGATTCTAAGCGGAGCGATGAATGTATTTATTTTACAATGATGTGTGTTTTTTAGATTCTGAGCGGAGCGATGAATGTATTGGTTTTACAATGATGTGTGTTTTTTTTTTTATTTTTGTGTCTGTCATCACGTTTTAGGACAGTAAAAATGCTTTGATTTTCTTCAACAGTACCTTTTCTGATAGAAAGTGAATCTAGTTGGTATGTTGGAAGGTCAAAAGTAAAAATTTCCCAGTAGTTTTCAAGAGCGCCTGGAAAAACAAATGAAAAATTATGGGAAAAACGGGAATTTTTACGGAAAACCAATTTTCGACAAAAATCGATTTTGGTTTTTGGTATAACTCTAAAAGAAATGACCGTAGAGACATGAAATTTTGACCGAATGTTTATATAAGCATTTTCTACACACCATATCATTTTCAAAATATTCTGTCTTATTTTGAGCTGTTATAACGGACATTTTCAGTTTCCAATTTTTTTAGTTTTTTTTTCTATAAATGTCAATAAAATTTTATTTGTTGGGTAAAAATCTTGAAAATTTAATAGTAGGCTTCTAATATATAGTTTCAAAGGCAGATGAAAAATATTAAAAATCTGTAGTCACAATTTTTTTTTAAGCATTTAAAGTTGAAATTTTGACAAAATACGTAAAAATGACGAAAATGTGCAATTTATTTTGAGTTAGAAATTCATAAAAATTTTTCTTTCTAAATCTAAGATTTGAAAATGTAATACAAGATTCCTCATAAGTTTCCCTAATTTTATCAATAAAAAAAAGTTTATAAGCAAGTCATAATAAATTTTTATGAGCATTTTAAGTTCAAATTTTTACAAGATTAGATATTCACTCGATTTCTCATGTAGCGATTTTCTTATTTTGTTGCAATTCAAAAACAATTAACTGTAGATGCATGAAAATTTCACTGAATGTTTATATAAGCTATTTCTATACACCATTCAATTTTGAAAATATTTTGATTTGTTTTGAGCTGTTTACAGACATTTTTAGTTTTCAATTTTTTTAGTTTTTTTTTTTATAATTGTCAATAAAATTTTATTTGGTGGGCCAAAAAGTCTGAAAATTTAATACAAGCTTTCTTATATATTGTTACAACATCAGTTGAAAAATTTTAAAAATACATAGGCACGATTTTTTTTTATAAGCATTTAAAGTTCGAATTTTGACAAAATTTGTCAAAATCTCGAAAATTATAAATCATTGTAATTAAAAAATTATAAAATGTTCAGTTTTTATAACTAAGTGTTGAAAATTTAAAACAAAAATTCTCATAAATAAATCATACTGTAACAAAAAATCTAAAAAATATATCAACACATTTATTTTTTACAGACATTTTAATTTCAAATTTAGACAAAATTTCATATTTAAACCAAGAATAATGATTTTAGTTATTTTTATATAATTTAAAAATATTATTTGTTGGTATATGAAACTTTTAGAATATATTGTTATATTTTATATACACGCAATGGCATTTTAAAATATAATTTTTTTGAGAAAAATGAATTTAACCAACTATAGTAAATACTAATGCTTATAATACTAAAATGAATTACTTTATTCACAATAATATCATCAAATACATTTAGACTTAGTAAGATATAGACTGACTGACCGTCTTCGCTCAGAATCGTTTTTCTTATTCAATGATATTATATCATTGGATAAAAATCTAACACAATCCATTACAGTGACTCACTTGTAACCTACTGTACAGCAGAGCGACATACACTTACTCCGTCTCTTTAGTTTTTTTTTCTATAAATGTCAATAAAATGTTATTTGTTGGGTAAAAAATTTGGAAAATTTTATAGTAGGCTTTTAATATATAGTTTCAAAGGCAGATGAAAAATATTAAAAATCCGTAGTCACAATTTTTATTTATAGGTAATCAAAGTTCAAATTTTTACAAAATACGTAAAAATGACGAAAATGTGCAATTTATTTTGAGTTAGAAATTCATAAAATTTTTCTTTTTAAATCTACGATTTGAAAATGTAATACAAGATTCCTCATAAGTTTGCCTAATTTTATCAATAAAAAAAAGTTTAAAAGCAAGTCATAATAAATTTTTATGAGCATTTTAAGTTCAAATTTGTACAAGATTAGATATTCACTCGATTTCTCATGTAGCGATTTTCTTATTTGGTTGTAATTCAAAAACGAATAATTGTAGATGCATGAAAATTTCAATAAATGTTTATATTCTCATTTTCTATACACCATTCAATTTTGAAAATATTTTGATTTGTTTTGAGCTGTTTACAGACATTTTTAGTTTTCAATTTTTTTAGTTTTTTTTGTTATAATTGTCAATAAAATTTTATTTGGTGGGCCAAAAAGTCTGAAAATTTAATACAAGCTTTATAACATATTGTTACAATATCAGTTGAAAATTTTTAAAAATACATAGGCACGATTTTTTTTTATAAGCATTTAAAGTTCGAATTTTGACAAAATTTGTCAAAATCTCGAAAATTATAAATCATTGTAATTAAAAAATTATAAAATGTTCAGTTTTTATAACTAAGTGTTGAAAATTTAAAACAAAATTCTCATAAATAAATCATACTGTAACCAAAAAATCTAAAAAATATATCAACATATTTATTTTTTACAGACATTTTAATTTCAAATTTAGACAAAATTTCATATTCAAACCAAGAATAATGATTTTAGTTATTTTGATATAATTTAAAAATATTATTTGTTGGTATATGAAACTTTTAGAATATATTGTTATATTTTATATACACGCAATGGCATTTGAAAATATAATTTTTTTGAGAAAAATGAATTTAACCAACTATAGTAAATTAGTAAATACTAATGCCTATAATACTAAAATTAATTAGTTTATTCACAATAATATCATCAAATACATTTAGACTTAGTAAGATATTATAGACTGACTGACCGTCTTCCCTCAGAATCGTTTTTCTTATTCAATGACATTATATCATTGGATTAAATCTAACACAATCCATTACAGTGACTCACTTGTAACCTACCGGGTACAAGTTGGTGAGCCGACATACGCTGCATCTGCCCTTTTTGGTTTTAAATCTTCTGTTTTATATACTAACTTAGATCTCAACTTTCTACTGATTAGTATTTGAGCTGGTGGGTACTGTAATTCAGCAACTGGTCTATTTTTAAAATTCAATTTATTTAACTCAAATTCAACAACCTTATCAGTTTGATATTTTTCAACATATTTTTAATAATTCCTACTGCTTTTTCACTCTGCCATTACTAGATAATTTGGTGATCATTTTGTGAAAACAAAATTTCACTCATTAGAAAATTTTTTACATTCATTTGAATGAAAGGGCATATTATCAGCAACCACACAATCTGGTATGTCATGAATACTGAATATTTTCTTCATTTTACTTATGCATTCTGTTGATGTTTTATTTGTTAGTATTTCCACTTCTACCCATTTTGAAAAGTAATCCACCATTATTAGATAATTTTTTCGGGCATATTCAGCAATATCAGTACCTACCTTACTAAACAGTATTTCAGGTATTTCAGGTATATTGTGATTTACCTATTAATGTTTTTTTTATTTGTATTTTTGAATATTTAATAATGTTTTACATTGTCCTATGAATGTTTTTAATTCAGATGTTATAGCTGGCCATTAAAATAATTCCCTATTTTGTAGCTATTTTGTATATTTTATTAAAACCTATATGCGTTTTAACTTTTATGTAACAAATTAAGAACATCTTTACATGTATCACATCTTTCATTTCTAAGTCTTCTTCTCCATGCATCTCTTTGTTCAGCCTCCACAAGAAATCACCTATCACATTTTTCTTTCCTGGTATGTATTTAGTACAAAGTTGTAAAATATTAACTTTAACCAAAGTCTTTTTATTATGTTATTTTGTATTTCATCTAGTGTTTTATTAATAATTGATGTCAATGGCATATGATCCTTGTATACTGTTGCTTTCCCATGACCATAAATATAATTATGACATTTTATACACGAAAATGTAATAGCTAAGAAATTCCTTTTCAATTTGCGCATATTCCATTTCTGTTTTATTCAATAATCTAGATGCAAAGTAAACAGGACTACCATTTTACATCAAATAACTACCTAATGCGCTCCTGGACGCATCACAATATATTTGTACAGGTAATCTCACTTCATATGATGCTAGAACTTCATTGCTTATTTTAATATTTTTTAAATTATCTATTAATTTAGTACATTCCTTAGACCACACCCACAAACTATGTTTTTTTAATAATTGCCTTAGTGGTTTTGTTAACTTTGACATATTTGGTATAAAGTTTCTCAAAAAACCTATCATACTTAAAATTCTTTGTAGTTCTGCTTTATTACTTGGGTATTGTAACTCTTTAATTACTTGAGTAGAGTAAAAAAGACAGTTCTAGAACCTGATCCTGCTGGCTGATTCCTATGCTCTCGGGCTGATCCCTGACACACGGCTGCTGATCCCGGGCGGCAGCAGAGGCCGCCGCCGATGGCTGATCCCGGTCGCGACATACCCCCACCATATGGCCGCCGCTGGCAGAACTCGCCGCCCGGGGAAAATGAGTTAAAAAATGTTTTCGTCCGACCGGGTTTCGTACCCGAGCCATGGTTTGGTAAACGCCCACCGTACCACTGCGCCACCCCGTCACATATACTTATTAGTAATAACTAGCCTTATTTAACTTGTAATAGTAGGTACATATTATTTCTAAGATATATGTTATCATTTATTTATATATTATCATTTGTGTTATCACGCAGCCGTTAATATAATATTATTTCTAAGATATATGTTATCATTTATATTATCACGCAGCCGTTAATATTGACTTTAAATCATACTCAATTTATGATTAATACTAGATTATGTACTTTAAATTTTAAAATGTACATAAAAACTGCTATGAGACAGTTAAGAATACGCGTTCCTTACTTCTCGTTGTGGAGGCACGTCAACTGGTTGCGATGATGGAGCTTGGAGGGATTGGTGGAAACAAATAGTTGACTTTTTTTAAATGTATAAATTGATTTATTTTATAGTTTTTTGTATTTTTACTTTAACTATAACCCACGGAATCTAAGGGCATTGATTTTTATTATTATATAATTTATATTTTTTAAATTAAATTTAGTATTACTGTTGTATACCCGGGAGAGTTTACCAACGAGAGCTTACATGTCATTAGAATCGAAGGAGATTTTACAATCTGTAACGAGACCGAGGCATACCTAACGCCTAAAAAATGAGAATTGGGAGATAAATGAGACATGAGTGTATATTGTATAATATAATATACCTACATACTGTATTGCACATTCACTCTATAGCCACAGATGACAGATTGATCACAGTTTTAGGTAGATTATAATTTATAATAAGTAGGTAAGTAGGTTAATGGTACTAGGGTAGTATGGTACCCATCTTGTTATATCCAAATCAAGGCTGTACCTAACTAAAAACAAATACGGGGGTTTAATTTTTTTTGAATATAGATACTGGGAAAGATACTGAATGTCCCAATTATAATTTTTACGTTTAAAATATAAAAACTCTTTTCTCGTTGTTAAGTACTGCATCTTAAAATATATAAAATTATTCTTAATAGGTAATTACTAATTACTAATTACAAATAGTCAATATTCAATAACACGAATTAAGGTAGGTACAACTTAAATAATAATAAATATTCACAGCAAACATTCTTATACTTTAAAAAATTCCGGGGGAAAACACCTCTGAAGAATAAATATTAAATGGAATTTTTTTTTCATTTTATTACATATTTTATTTTAATGCTAAATCCATAGATATGTATTGACTATTGATGTATTATCTATGGTCAAATTTAAAATAATGGTGGTTGTTACGGTATCGTGGCGAGGAGCGCTATCTCGTAATAACTTTTTGAGATTTGTTTCGCGTCTGTCTTATCAAATTTTTCGACGTTCGCGCACAGAATAAACACGAGTGTCTCATTACAGCAAAATTTTTGGCTGCGTTATCACTTATCAATAAATATTTACCAAATCAGCTGTTATCATAGATTGAATGATAAAAATTAAAACCACAGAACAAACATAAAACCATCAAATTTATTTTATTATTTATCATACATCATAATTAATACATAAATTAATATTTTATTAGTATTTATTGCTACTACTTACAAGACATATAATGTATTGTTTACTAGAAATAAAATGATTTATCATATAAATAATACCACAGTCAAATCCGAAAATCATAATTTATGTATAAGTACACCTATTAAGTATCAATATTTATTAGTATTGTTTAAATTGTATCATATGAATGATCAAATGCACAGTGAACATGAGCACTCTCACTATTGACATCTTCAAATCCAGATACTATTGCATTAGTTTCATTTATGGAAGGTTTTGAGAGTTGAGTTTTATGACAGCTTTTTTTTTTAGTTGAGTAGAGCCGAATCTGATTATCAAGTTTTTTTGTAACATTGATATGATAACTGGCGTAAGTTTTATTTTTTCTCCTTCATTCATGAGTGCAATAACTTTACTTAATTTGTTTTCTATCTGTATTCTATTTAGATCACTTAATGAATTTGTTCCAGTTAGACCCAAAATAATTTCTGCTTGATGTTTTATTTTCAGATTTTGATCAATTTTGTGGTGATTTGTATAAGTTGTGTTCATATCAAATAAGATTTTTTGTTCTTCAAGATTTGTTTCTTTATGAATAATATTATTGTCATCCAAATGTTTATAGAAATTACGAGCACAAGCATGTATATGCTTACAAATATTTGCTTTGATGACATTGTCAATACAAGAACAATGGTAAGTATGAATGCAAATTTTGCATTTTTCACATTTTAAACATGCTGTTTGTGTACACGTTCACTAACTTTCATGATATTATACTGTTGGGAAGGATTTGATAATGAGTGTATTATGTACCCTTTCTCATTTTCCAAAATTTTAATTTGTTCCAGTTCGATTGTTTCACTAATGTTATGACTTAGGCGGACTTTTTGAACTTTTTCAGTTGGGACATATTTTGATAATTTGATCAATCGCTTGTAAAGACTATCTCTAGAAAATTTCATGAGAGCATGAATAGTTTTATCTAAACGTTTCACTCTTTTCCCTTCCAAATATATATGCTTCAATATCTTGTGAAACGATTCCAAATACATATTCGTATTTATCCCAAGCCTCAACCTAAAACAATAAGCCCAACATTCTGGCCGCCTTGAATAATATTTCTCAAAGTACATTCCAAACCTATTAGTATCATCATCATCCTTCAAATCTCGTAAGACATTTTCGAGATAACTATAAAATTGTTCTATAGATGTGGTTTGTAAAAGGGTTCTTAATGTTTTGTAAACTAATGCTTTTTTTTCGGGTCCGCCACTGATTTTACATAGATTTTGTCTCCAGTTTTTGTCTACATGCCATGTACACAATAGTCTGTGTTCAACAGATCCCATAACAACAACCCATGCATTATAGAACACTGGAGCATCATCAGTCATAAATACATTGCAGTTAATAACACCTACTTTATGCTTAATTATATTGAAATATAATTGGAAAATTATCTCATCAGAACGATTTGACTAACAGAACGCAACTGGACAACCTGATCCAAATTCATCAACAGTTACAATAGTATATAACTGAATATCATATGCATTTGTGCCATGAGTACCATCTATACAAATTTTATTGTGGCCGAATTTTTTTAATTGTTCTTCTTGAAAATTAAGAAAAGTTAATTTAATGTTTTAAATATAATATATTTAAAATTTGGCGGTAAAATTATTAAATCTATGATAACAGCTGATTTGGTAAATATTTATTGATAAGCGATAACGCAGCCAAAAATTTTGCTGTAATGAGACACTCGCACGGTCTTAAATACCGTATATAAGACCGTGGACACTCGTGAATAAACAGAAAGGAATCTCTTGGCTTATCATAAAACGGTCCGACATGTCTAAAATTTAACAGTGTTGCCTGGAAACAGATATTTCCCTTTTTTTTAAGTTTTCTGTTGTTTGTGGGTACATTGTTAATCTGTAATTTTTGAATTTTACACGACGCGTCTGTAGATTTTCGTACTCCAACACGGTAGCGTCTCGATTTTTTTGATCTCTGCGCTTTTTTGTATTTGTTCATCTGTTGACATTTTATTTTGTTTTTTGGTATTTTAAACATTATTACCCAAAATATGTCTTTTGTTGTCAAAAATGCCTCGGGTAGTAGATGCTCGTTGGCGTATTGTACCAGCCTTTGGTCAAACAACAATGAAGAATTACGGATCTCATTTTTTAAATTTCCTAAAGACCATTCAAGGTAAGAATGATTTATACTACAGTATTTACTTATATTATGTCTAATTTAATTTTAATCACTTGTCCATTATGTTATTTCCTATCCATAAAATGTAACTTATGTATTTACAAATGAGAAATAAGCCCATGAAAATTAACAAATATTAAGTAATATTCTATTGTCACCTACTTATATTATTTTCTCTTTCTTTGACAGACTACAGGTATTGTTTACAATAATGTAACACATTGGACATCTGCCTAATTTGTATTTTATTTTTGAATGTGCATCAAAGTACTAAATGTTAAATGTAATTACAGTAAAACTTCCGTTAACGGTCACCTCTATAGGACGGTCACCTCTATGTAACGGTCAATTTCTTTGGTCCCGTCGTGTGTTATCCTAGTGTTATCCTACCTCTGTAGGACGGGCACCTCTAAAAAGCGGTCATTATTTACAGTCCCTTCGGTGACCGTTATATGGAAGTTCTACTGTATTATTATTATTTTAGATGTGCTTCTTGGGTGGAAAAATGTGAAGCCAAATATTTACCGACCACAGATCTCGATATTCTGCACAAAACTTTCAAGTTGTGTTCTTTACATTTTGAAGATGACATGTTTCTAAATACCTTGAAAAATAGACTCAAGCAGACTGCAATCCCTACATTATTTGCCAAAAAACCGGCTGAATTTCAAAGTAATTCTTTGGTTGGCTCAAAAAATATTAGCATTTTAAATCAATCGACTGAAAGTAGTTTAATGACCGATGACATTTGCTCAATTGATGACCAGCCATCATGTTCAACACCTGGTACGTGACTTATTATTTTTGAAAAATAAAAGGCACATGTTTCTGCTTATTTGGTGTATTACCTTCAATAAGTACTTATATGTCAACTGTTTAATAATTTAAAATAATTGTGTTACTCTTGGTTTAGATTCGTCTTCTTCACAGCCTGTTTTTGCCGAGAGTTTGTCTGTGTCTACTTCTACAGAAATTTGTGAAGCATCAACAGCAGTGTTCGGAACGTTCACTAAAAAAATGAACTCGTTCACGTTCACGTTCAGTCGTTAAAAAAGGAACTCGTTCAAGTTCACGTTCGTGTTTTTTTAAACGAACGCGTTCACGTTCACGTTCTTTTAAAAAACGAACGCGTTCATTGGGTCGCGTTCATTTAATTTTTTTTTTATGAATCGTTTGCCTGCAGTCAATATAAAAATTAAAAACTCATAAACGTATATCTATTATACCATAATTTAAAAACCCAATTATTAAATGTATACATACTTTAACTTCAGCAGCATAATTTTTTATTATATCTTTAGGAAGAAAATGTTTTTCACAAACAAATTTAATTTTAGTGTCATGACCATTGATTGTTGATACAATCTTAGTCCAAGTATCTACAGATGCTTTAGGAACACCAAAAAATGCACACTCGCCGTCAAAGCTCTTGCAATTAATAATTGAACATTTTCTTGACATTTTAAAAATTAAAGTAGTAAGTTGCCTATGTACCTACTACCTAGTACCTACGATTGTATGACTTGCGTATTATGCAACTGTGGCAACTGTGCAAGGTAAGTGAAATATAATGAATCAAATTCTATTACATACTTGATGTATTGTGTTAATTGTATTGGCATGATGTTACGTGATAGAACAAGATTTATGTTTAGATTATTTTTAGGTTTATAATAAGTATATCTTAAGTTCATGGTATTCACCACCAGGGTACAGCAGAGTCGGTCAATTTCCCCCACCATAAAATTTCCGTAACAAAAACTGGCCGCACTCCTATCAACCGATTATCATGTCGTTTCCAGTCCATAGTATCTTAGTTCGTGATATAATATTATTTCTAACAAGGTGGATTGATAAGGTGTAAACACTTCCACCCGCCCGTCTTAAATAAAGTGATCGAAAACTTTACTCCAGTTAAATATGCCGCTAGGTTCGCTGCCTACCCTATAGAGGATAAGAAATGTTAATATTTATACGTGATTTAAATGCAATATTTAAATTATTAAGGTTTTCAACTTTTTTTGTAGAAATGCGTTATAATATGGTATACCTATAAACTATGAGTTATGCATTTATGATATATTTAATAATACATATAAATATATAATATAACATGACGTGTAAAAATTAATTGTTGTACACCATCACTATGGAAACCCCACATTGTGCCTGGTAATTTAACATTTTTAACATCCTGATAAATATTGTACTCTATAATTTCAGGTACATTTAAATGAGCATCTTCATCACAAGAAATGTCTTCATTTAAAATCATTGGTTTTATAATCGTTTCATTTAAACTCTGTTGATAAAATTAATAATCAAGCTAATCATAAAAAAAATATATTTATATATTTTTAAATATGGTAAACTTACATTGGAAGAATTATAGGTCTTATTTTTCTTAATAGGTGATTTCCTTTGAACTCGTGGTTTTCTTTTTTTTAAATTGGTTGTGCTTAAGTACGATGGCAAATTCGGGAATATAGATGGAATTGCATTAGATTTTAAAATTGGTTTACTAAGAGGATAAATAATATCATTTCCTTTTTCATCTTTATACTTTTTTATTTTAATAACATCATCTGAATGAAAATGAAGCTCACAAACTACATCATTCTTTTTCAAATCCCTATCTGCTCTTGGAATTTTTTTATTCCAAACATCAATCATATTCTAAAATTTTAGTCATAAACAAGCATTTAATATTTTCATAATAGAAATACAATTTTATATTTTATACCTATTAAAAAGTGAATTGAAAATGTTGCTATTAAAGTAATTTATTTTGCTATTTGTATTATGATAGGTAATATCAAGTACTCGCAGTGGCGCAACTAGAAAAACAATTTTCATTAATTAATAATTTTGATGTTGATACAAAAGAATTGTACAAAAGCAAATTGTGACTCCAGGGATAGTTCATAAATAATAGACATTTTTTATTGTGGTTAAAAAATTATAATTTATTCATATTTTAACAAATACAGTGGTAATTTATTGTGTTTTGCTTAAATTTTCTTTAAATCTTGCATTCGAAGCTGTGTATTTTTGCACGCTGTAGGCAACGCGATCTAGCGGTGAGCTAAACTGGAGTAATATTTTCAATCAACTAATAAGCCAAGTGTTTACACCTTATCAATCCACCTTGATTTCTAAGATATATGTTATCATTTATATTATCACGCAGCCGTTAATATAATATTATTTCTAAGATATATATCATATATGTTATCATTTATATTATCACGCAGCCGTTAATATATTATTTCTAAGATATATGTTATCATATTTGTGTTATCACGCAGCCGTTAATATATTTGTGTTTAGTTTTTATTTAAAATATTTTTACACGTAATATACGAAATAATAATTCAGGAATGTACCTATGGCGCAGCTGCATCGTGTGTTATGTTACGACATGTAGCTGCATGCAATATCCCTGCAGCGACACGCAGATATTCCCCCACCAAATAATATTCAATGTACACGTTTAATACCGTAAAATGAAATCAGTCGCTCTTCACCCGCCCGAGTGTTTGTGCGTTCGTATCGTGTTCAGTGTTTAAAATATATATTTATTTCTCAGTTTTTAAAATAAAATTATTTTTCGTTCTATAAAATAAA